>VYXB01007224.1:491250-674292 GCA_013397135.1 Pachyramphus minor | reverse complement strand
GGGGGGGGAGAGGCTGGAAAGACACGAAATCGAAACTTTTCGGAGAAATTTTTAAAAGGGATCGGAGCGAAAAGAACGGAGCCTTTTCCGAGGGCAGCTCGCGGGCAGAGTGTGCGTGTGTGTCTGTGCGCGCGTGTGTGCGGTGTGTGTGTGCGTGTGCGCAGGATCCACCCCTGGAACTTTCCCCCCTCAACTCTCGCCTGTTTACTGATCTCAACCCAGAGGGCTGCTCGGAGTATAATCCATCTGAACCTCTTCCCTTTTTTATACCCAAGCGACGTCATCCTGGATTTAGTTCCTGGTAATATGCAGATGACAAACAAAACCAGATTTGATCGGGAGCCACCGCCCGGGAGTAAAATCCGCCGTAGTCGGAGGCGCTGCCGTAGAGCGAGTCCCCGTGGAGGCTGGGGAAGACGACGGGCGCGGCGCTCGGGGGCAGCAGCACCGAGTCCTTGCAGCGAGGTCTGGCCGCCAGGATATTGTCGATGCTGAACATGCTCACAGGCATGCCCCAAACCGTGCGGGGCAGGGCGGCGGGGACCGGNGCAGGATCCACCCCTGGAACTTTCCCCCCTCAACTCTCGCCTGTTTACTGATCTCAACCCAGAGGGCTGCTCGGAGTATAATCCATCTGAACCTCTTCCCTTTTTTATACCCAAGCGACGTCATCCTGGATTTAGTTCCTGGTAATATGCAGATGACAAACAAAACCAGATTTGATTTTTTTTTCTCCCCTTTTTTTGGTGGGGAAGAGGTGGGGGTTACACAAAGGAGTGAAAGCAGCCCGAGTCTGTGTATTCAGAATTAATGAAATTAACGTAATCCTTTCCATTAGTGGGCTTTTTTGAAAGGCCCCAGATTTAGGCTTGATCTCCGCTGCACCGGCTAATTGCCCAGGTTAATCTTATTAATGCCATTGTGCAGAAGTGGTTAGCAGCTCCTAGTCTTGTCTATTATGCACCTACTTTGGTCGTGTTAGTTCACATTAGTGGGTGCGATTTCCTCTGTCTGAAGCTCAGATTCATTATTTATGGTTCGAATTGGTTAAGAAGCACTTAAAAAAAAATAAACTGCGATATAACCATGCAACGCCCTCCCTCCCCCCAACAAGTGTTTCTGTAGGAAGGGTTGAATCTTGCGTTCCCCAGCTCGGAGAACTGAAAGGGCATTGAGAAGTACACGTTTCTCTGATTTAAGCTTTATGCAGTGAAGCAACAACGTCTTCACTGAGTAAGTATTTTTTTTTTTTTCAGTTTTCCTAGATCACCTAGCGTAACAAGGACGCGCGAATGCTGTAAATATCTCTACTTCTTCTTCTTCTTCTTCTTTTTTTTTTTTTTTAATAGATTCAGTTTCAGACAGGTATCACTTCTTATTTTTAAACAAGACAGGAGATGGAAATGTTAAAGACCAGTGCCACCTCAAATCCCCGGGTGTGGTAGGTGTTCCGATTTGCTTCTGACCTATCTTGGTGCCCTTTTCTTTTTAATATTCCATTTTCTAGCTTAGAAAATAAAGCCCATAAAGTTACAATGATACAGAGAACTTTATATTTTGCGTATTGTGTGAATTTTAAAATGGAGCAATTTTAAATCCCTAAAACTCTTCCCATTAAGTGGTTTGGCTCTCCTGGTAGCTGGCTCTTGTGATTTGCAGAATACTTCGTCTGTCACGACTGTCACTTGGAATCCACAGGAGGTGAACTGAATAAGATTAGACTATTTACCCCATCAACTCTCCATCAAAGAAGGTAGGAAATTGTACGCATGAAATGAAAACAAGCCATTAGGGTCCGTTTACGAGGATCACATTATTTTTCCTCAACAAAGAATACCCTCGTTAGCGCTTACTCGCACTTTATCCTTTCTTTCCTCGATATTCCAGGATTTAAAACTGCACCTGAGGATGATCTAAACCAAGAGCCTATTTCTAATAAAAGACTCGTATAAACGTTAAAGAAAAAAAGGACTAAATTCTCGCTTTAGTGATACATCGCGATGTGACTAATGATTAGTATAGTTTCCTTTACTTCGATTTATCTGCCGATCAATTTATTTCCTCGTTTGTCATTTAGACCTGAGCTTCGTGCAAGTTTTTCAAATGCGATGGAAAGTGAAATTATTTGACAGAGAGTTGTGGGGTTTTGTTAGATCTGGGAGGGTTTTTTTCTGTTGTTGTTTTTCAGGGTTTCCTTTTTTTTTTTTTTAATTGTTTTTTGGGGGGGAATTTCGAGGTGGTTTGTTGGGGTTTTTTTTGGTCAGTAATTCCGCTGGTGCAGCCGGTCACGCTACATGCAGAGCAGTGCCTGCTTAATGCCGCCATTGGGATGCTCGTCCACGTCCTCCGGCGGCTCTGCAGCAATGCGCGGTATCACCCCTCCGGTGCCCGGCGCACCCCCGGCGGTGAGCGGGGCTCCGGGCGAAGGGGGCTCGGGGTCCCCGAGGGAACCAGGCCCGAGAGGATGCCGAGAGCGGGGCACGGCGCGCTCCCGCACCGGCCCAGATTGGAACATCCCCGCGGGCGCCTCGGGGGTCTCTGCAGGGGCGGCTCTGCTGGACGGGCAGAGATCGGGCCAGGCGGGGACAGCTCTCTGCCCCGGGAATGCCGGCCCTCGGGGGACCAGCCGGGTGACGGCGCTGAGCCCCGCTCATGCGGGGGCTCGCAGGTGGGGACACCCTCCGTGAGGACACCAGCCACCGGGGCCGACTTCTTGGGCGCTTAGCATCACTTGCACCCCGGTTTCATCTCCGCTCCTGTCCGGCCTCTCCCAGGCGAAGGCAGCACCGCGGGACACGAGTGGGCACCAGAGGAGCCATGGTGCTGGCGAAGCACACGCCGCTCGGGCTGTGCCAGCGCTCTGCTTCCCAAAGACTTTCTCGCTCGTGAAGGTTTCCCTGAAGGATGATCCACCTCGCTGCAACGCTTATCTTTATTCCCAGTTCAGATATGATATTTCCCAAATAACTTCTCATCCCTGTGGGGAAGTTCTCTTTTGTTCTGTTTGTTTTAATCTGAGTCGTTTTGCTGCGAAACCCCCAGTTTTGATACCCACTTCGCAAAACCTGTTCTCAGAGTTTCTCATTTCCCATGCGCTCTTCGCTAACCTGGCAAATGGAAAATTGTGTTAAACAAACAATCAGTTGTCACACAATGTCGTGTGAAATTGTAATAACAAATGAAACACAAGCAAATTGTGCTGCATAGTGTTGCTAAGCAATTGTTTGTTACGGGAGGGTGGTCACAGCATGGGTTGAAAGAGGGATCTAAAGAGGAGCATAGTACTGGGCAGAGCAAGCTGTTAGGTACGAAATAAAGTAAACACGGCGCTGATTTTCGGTATTATTACCCAAACACGATTTCATACAAAGCAATCACCATACACAAGTCTATGAAAATGCACTTGTTTAGAAATCGGACGGTTTTTTTATTTTAATGTATTAAGGAATAATTCCGGGGATGCAAAACGCATCTATCTCTTTCCCGACGCAGTCTCTACCCGGCCTGGCGGCGGGAATAGCGCCGGGATTGCCGTCCGGGGCCGCCCGGGAGGGGTCCGGGGAGCAGAACCGCAGCCCACCCGCCCGGTCGTGGTTCCCGCCCCACGCGATGGAGTAACACTGGGGTGACCCAGGGCTTTGGGGGATGTCTGGCTGCAAGACCCTCTCGGAAACGATGCTGCGCGGCACATCTCTCACTTATAAATGCTGTCACCCTTGCGGTGTTCCCCACGTTTGTTTCAAAGGGATTGCATCATCGCTTCGCCGAAAAAAAAAAAAAGTATAAAAGTCATACAACGCGAAATTACGGTAATTTGTTCCCAGAATAAACTTATCTTGAACTGATTAGGAAAGTCAGTCATTTGAAAACGAGGCAGAAAAGTGGTTGGGTTTTTGGTGTGTGTTTTTTTTTTCTTTTTTTCTTTTTTTTTTTTCCTAAAGCTTCCATCTAAAAATATCAGCTTCTAAAGTTTTCATTCATATAAACTTTATTAATGAAGATCTTTTATTTAAATGTCAAGGGGATTTGAAATTTAGAGTAAATTATGAAGCATGCATGTCTTGCCAAGTCATGGGTCAAATGCATTTGTGAAAAACTGCTAAAAGAGCATATGGTTTTGAATTTTTCTACAATGACTAGTGTTTAAATAAATTGCTTGTACTGCTTAACTTCATGTATAATTTTGACAGAAATTGGCCTATAGCCTTTTGATATGTAAACATTTCAGGCTTTTATGCGGTATAAAAAGACACTTGCTTTTTGGGATCAGCTAAAGCAGTCACCCTGTAATTCAGCAAACTGGCACCTAACGTTACATTCTTGCTGCATTTCAACTTTCAAGTGCCAGCATAAAGGGGGAAAAGAGAAAGGACTTTTCAAAAGCAATGTCCACTTGGAATTAAAAACTGCGAATGAGGTGAGAATGTGCCACTCACTGTCTGACTGAAATGGATAAACCTTAGCACTAAAGAGAATTCTCTGTCTTATTTTCTAAAAAACAAGAGAGGAATCAGTGAAAACAGACTTCAGCGTAGCACAGACCTGACTCACATGTCAAATTAATGCTTTAGAACAAAATCTGTCCAAAGTACAAATAGGTGTGATGAAGAAAATCCAGATATCCCTTCTGAATTCTGTCAGCTGTTTCTCTTCCACAGACTATCTTGAGCTGTAAAAATTGAAACGGACTTTTATATATGGAATATTGCATACACTGTATATAAATATCACACAACCTTTTGAACTGCCACTTAGATAGCTGCATGTTCACTTGCATTCACCCGTTCTTAAGGTTTTTTTGCAATTTTTGCTCTAGCAAACATTCCACTGACTTCAATTAGTGTTTTATTTTGGGGTTTGTGTGTGTGTGGTTGTGTTTTTTTCTTGCGAAGAGGAGACTAGAACTTGCTAAGGGTTTCAGGATACAGTCCATAACAGTAGTGGAGTCACTCAGTTTTAAGTCTCCTTAAACTAAAATGATTTTGTACATGTATAAATCTACCAAGCTACTGAATAAATTCATTTATTACTAATATATCTGTCTCACATAAATAAGCCTCCTAATGTTGATTAGATGGATAAGCCTAGCACAGTGCTAGACAGAACAGGACCTGGATAGTTGCCTGGTGCCAGACAGCTCAATATGTTTATTTCCTGTGTGCTTTAGAGGGGCTAAGCTGAAGTTGGAAAAAGGTTTAAATGAACTATATAATTTCAATCTGTTACTGTAGTAACATTTTTATTTATTATATATGTCAGTTAGTCATACACAGAATTCTCAAGATACACTACCCCTTTTGTTAGTGGTCAGAGGTGATTTTTTTTCAAAAATGGAATGAGTCAACATAGACAGATTCTGGTATAGACAATTCAAAATTTAAAAGCTGATATAGATTCAGTCTAAGGTGATGTAATCTAGTAAAGAAAGCAGAATCTCTTAAAGGTTTCCGTGAATGTGAACAAAGGTCAAAGAGAGTTTTTATGCTGTTTTCATATGTATTCCAATAAACAGCATACTTGGCAAATAAGGAGGTATGACATACAGCAAGAAAAATACATTTCCTCTTAACAGAGAAATCTACAACAAAACTGAGCAGATTGTTGCAAAGAAAGATTTTTTTAAAATAGTTTATCTTTCCAAGGAACAGCAGGAAAACACTTCAGGTCTTTGACTGCAATTGCAGAAGTCAACAGGAGGATGCCCTGTTACTTTGTGATTTTTTTTCCATCAAAACCAGTTTGAGTGAGATACTCAAAGATACCCATGGATCAAACCCATTTAAGCTCAGTGTTGTGGGATGATCTGGACATTCACATTAAGAAAAAGTTTAATGCCAGAGGATGTGCTGTAGAAGCTGACACAGCAGAAGATTGCCACACTCATATGACTAAGCCCTGTTTCAGAAGTGGTTCTCAGGCACAGTACAGCCAACAGCCAACATTTCTCCTGCAAATTGAGCCATACTGTAACAGTGTGCTTACAAGCTTCAAGACAAGATGGCTTCACTCTAACCTTTTAGTACTTCAATTTTTCTCTGTACATTGAGCAATTCTAATTCTTTATGTTATTCACACAGTCAAACATAATGGTGCATAGATAGACATATGTGTATCTGTTTCCTAGAAATACTGTGCATAAGATGTGATCTTTTTAAGGATCATTATGTTATTAATCTCTTTCTATGCCAGTGTTTGTTCTAATAAAATTTAAAATTTAAAAGAAAAAAAGCCAAAAGACTGTTTTGATTGACAAGCATAAAACAAACTAAGGTTTCTGTTGTTGATCTACCTTTTTCCAATAACTGAACTAAGTTTTTGGATCATCATGTAGTACACTGGATTTTAAACCATAAGAGATCCTGAGCCCACACAGCTACAAATCAACAGGAATTGTGTGTGGTCAGCACTTATCATTCCATCCAAGTAATATTACATTGGCTAAAGATCTTCTTGGTAGTATGAACTATACATAATGCCACCAGAACTTCTCCTCTCTCTGAAAAGGCCCTGGGAGGTTACACCCAAAGTAGCTCTTTATTTGTAATGCAAAGAGCTTCAGACTTGTGAGGAGTTAGAGCAACAAAGTCAGCTTTAAAAATAAATAAGCCAATGGTACAAAAGACAGCTATTGCATTGTTTTCCATAACATGCAGATGCATTTTGCAACTTCTATGGGTTTTTAGTAGCTTTAGAGTTTGTGAATATGACAGTAGTATAATCTAACAGTTTTTACTGAGGTGGAACTAGAAACTGGGGACCAATCCCACGCCTGTGGAAGTCTCCCTGATAATTGCCAGTGATTTTGAATCACAAGTGAAACAGAGAGATGTATCTTCCAGCTGAAAGTCATATTATTTTTTCCCAAAGACCATATAACTGAAACCTAATAGACTTTTTTTGAGTGGCATGTCAGATAATATAATAAACATTTACATCTTTTATAACTACAGGAAATAATATTAAAAATTAAGGTCAGTATTTTAAAAAACCCACCCAAAACTATAGTGGAGAAGTATGTCATGAAGGGTAACAGATTTGAAGAAAGTAAGGCAAATATGCTAGAAGGAATTACAGAATTGCTATCTTGGTTAGATGATATTTTGATAATATCATTTAAATAAATAATATCAGTATAATCTGTTTGAGTGATCAGTGGTTACCTTAGGCAGATAAACCAAGATCATCCAGTGAAGCAACTGAGGTGGAAGAATTATTACACTTACCTAATGCTCTCAACTTTAATCTATGTCTAGTGGTCACACCACTATGAGTCAACCATATCTCCAATCGAGTTATAATTTAGGCAACAATAACCTGTTTCCAGCAAAGGTCATTTGCAGAATTGAACACAGACCCAAATCACTAGAGGACAGAAATAAAAAGTTGTGTTTATATGATATTATAAAGTTTGGTTTAAAAGCTTTTCAGCATTTCTAAACCTTCTTTCTAGTATTCCTAAAGCCATTTTAATATGTTGATATCCTTAAGAGTTTTGATAATTTTCTGAAAGCCATCAGAAAATGTTAAATAACTAATTCAATTACTAAATATAATTAGCTTGAAGCCTAGATTAATTTATGGTTGTTTCCTTCCTAACTAACCATCCCCAAACCAGGACTAGATTTTTAAGTTCCTGCAATACATGTTCACCTATAAGTGAAAATTTGCAGCTTGTACTTTTTATGCTTTGAATGTCATCTAAAGGAATTTTTTTATGATTTGTGATTGTACAATATTCTGGGGCAAAAAGTATGTCATCTACTCCCATGAATCAGGAATATTATGCCAGTATTTATGCATTTGCAACTGTCTTCAAGTTAAGACTCTTTGCCCTTTGATTTCTTCTTTCTAATTCTTATGTACTGCTTTCATGTAGTCCAGTCTCCAAAATTTTGTTTTTGAAAGAAACTGTTCTTTCATGATACTGTAAGTTCACAGGGGTTTTTTTGATGGATTTGTTCCAAAGTTTTAGTAAGATATGCAAGATCATGGTCTGGGCCTGATGCCTGTTTCAGGAGGTCAGCATGCTGTCCAGTCAGATACAATTCTGGACTAGGAACTGAGCAGAGAACATGATACAGCAGCCAAAAGCCAGGGATAGTTCCTTTTTCAGAAGTTTTATCAATGACATCTTCTTTGTTTATGTGCTGATGTGGCACAACGTGCTTTTGGGATGTTGTTAATGAATCCTTATGTGACTTTTGCAGTTCATAAATATTCTCAGGGAGAGGAAATAATGGCTCTTTCCCCACTCTGCCTCTTGTAGTGGATATATACATCAGCAACTGATTCAAGGATCCAATATGCTCAAAACATTGATGGATGGATGTCTGCATTTCTTGGACCAATTCTTCACTGTGATTTAACTTCAGCATAGTAAATATGCATTAGCTACAACACTGACAAAATCCAATGGGCACATTTTAGAAGAAAGTTAGTGCACAAAGAATATGAATTTACAGAGCACTCTGATCTACCCTAAAGTTTCACATGGAAAAGTTTTTTACTGAGGATACTTTGAGCCTTTCAGATATCATATGTATATCATAAGCATCTGCACAGATGACTTGAAGAAGATAGTGAGTAGAAGACTTGTTCCCTACCTTACTGCATGCTCCTAAAGAGAGCCCACAGTTTCATAGAGCAGGCTTAGCTTAAAGTAGGCTGTGGGCTTCTACCACATGTTCAGGAGTGGCATAAAAATAAAGACAGGCATCCCACTTAGCAGCAAAAGTCTTACTGAGACTCCAGGTCTTTTCAAAACTCCAACTTTTAGCTCAGTAACAATTCTCATGGTAACTGCCTGTACATGAGTTTTACTCTCCAAACCTTTGAAATTCATGTTGGTTATAAAATTTGTTGGTTAGAACAGGGCATGGAGATGGATTTGAAACAGCACTTTGAAAGCAGCATCTACCCATTTTCATCACTAATTTGGTGCTCTATCTGACAGATTATCTGCTTGCATACCTTTGGACATCGCAAAACCCATGATGTGTGTCCTGTTCCAGTGTATATTCATTTTGTAATATACTTCAGATAAAACTTTAAAAAGTTTTGGGGAACTTTCAAAACCTTTGTAACCCAACCAAGTTTATAATATACATATTCTCAGTCCATCCAAAGCAGGTAGTGCACTTGGTTTCCTTTGATTGAAAAATATTTTCTTTACATAGTTCTCTTAAGGCATCAGTCACCAGATGGCTAATGCTTTAGCCTAACCATTAGAGTTAAAATCCCACTAATTTTAAGTTTACCTAGCCTCAGCCTGCCCTAATTCAGCAAAAGCAAACTGGCCTATGTTGAAACATTAGCAGGATCCAAGGAAACCAGAGAATAACTTTAAATATTTTGCAAAATATTCCCTTGTCTATACTCTGGCCCCAACAACTAGATTCTCAGTTCTAAAATTATTTAAATATGAACATCAAGCTCTGGAAAGAGCTGTGTTGAAAGAAATCAGACTTTTTTGCACACAGAATGCCTTGACTTCAGAACTAGCTGTGGTTAACAACAGCATTAGCTTGACATGCCATTTGCTTGCCCTGTCCTCAAAGGGAGAGTGATATAAACAACAGTCTTCAGACTATGTCTTAAATTTTCTGGACTCTATACCACACTTAGCTGTGTTACATGTTGTGAAGTCTCAAAGACTCAAGAAGGAAAACTGAAACATTCACTCTTCTCGAGCAATCCAGGAGTTAGACGATGCACAGCAATTTCACCAGCACATTTATTCTGCAATCATTCCTGATTGAACTTGTGCCATTTCTCCGTTAAAATCCGGAAGAGAAAATGTAGCAATTACAAATGTAATGCTATTAATTCTGGTCCTGCCTTTGAATTTTCTGCCTTTTTACTGCATATAGAACAATTCTCTGCCAAGAGCAACTGAAATAATATAGATACTGTTCATAGGGAGAAAGAACCACAGGACATGAAGTTGCATAATTTTCTTACCCTGTGGTTTGCTCAAGTCCCAGTGATCACTCCAGCCTGTATAACTTCCCTCTTACCCTCCCTCTGCTCTGCCAGTCTGGCTGCTGTCTAACTGTCACTTGAAACTGAGGGCTGATTTCAAACACCCTCAAGCCTGACTGGTAAAACACATGCTTTTCTCTGATGTGTCATTCATAATGTTCATTTACAGGGATTTAAATGGAGCCTTGCTCTTAAGCTTGAAGGAAAATAAAAGTATAGGAAGAGTCTATTGTTTGACACTTGGCTGCATGTTGCATAGTGATGCATACATTGATAAGAAAAAATATGTACTACCAGAAACAACTCTGAGGTTTTTCTATTAAAACCACTTATTGTGGTGTGGCAATGTACATTCTGCCTGTATAAACAAGGCAGAGTAAGGGACAGTAAAAGCTGTTCAGGTCAGGGAAGAAAAGACATTTAATATTCATGCCATACAACATAGGGCTTTAATATATAAACACATACAAACATGCATAGAGATCATTACATTTCAGGCAAGAAGCAAGTGTCAGTGCATTCAAATTTATAGCACTAACAATCTGCTCAAACAGCAACCACCACAGATTTCTTCCTTGGATAAGTCTGACTTTGTGTAATCATGCTGTGCTTATAATGCACACAAATTCAGAACGCCAACTGCAGAGACTTGCAGATGCAGACAGTAATCCTCAAGGGCTACAGCGAGCGACGTGACTTCAGCTCAGATCACTTCCACAGCACTGGTCTATAAAATCTTCATCCTCTGCAAGATTAAAATGTGATTTGGTGCTCCCAGAGGCAAGTGGGAAAGTTTGTGCCACTGCCTAGCAAATGTGAGAGCTGAGCTGTCCTCCTTTCTCTCCTGTTGCTTCATATTCTAGGACTGCTCTGAAACAGGTTAGATGACCTCTATGTGACAGGTAAGCTGCCTGAGGGAGCAGTTCAAGCCTCTAAACAAGCTGCACTAGCAACAAACTGACAGCGAGAGAATTTCAGCAAATCTTCCTCACCTTTGGTTTTAACAGTGGTTGGATTAGGTTTTAATTCAGATTACATTGCAAATACCTTCCTGTGGGATAACTGGCTAATTGCAAGGATAGATGAAAACCACAGGACCTCAAGGGTAATTAAAACTCTCAAGAAAGCAGTACTTACTCTTAGGGAAATTATCTTGTTGTTGACACTGGGTGTAAACCACAGGTCCTCCTATTCCTCCTTCAACAGGGCAGTAAAATTGGTTGGCAAACATAAAAAGAGCCAAACACTTTAATACCATTACAGAAAGCTCTGCTAGACATCCCGCTGTTCAGGGTCCAAAGTGTCACTTTTGTTACTGAATTCTTGTTCTGTACTGACCTTTTAGACTACAACTACAGTTGTGGTGGTATGACACGTTCTCCAGTAATTTGTTCTACCTCAAGCAAGTTGTAGATTATCAATGCAATGTTAGTGTGATTTAATTTAAAATAGTATTTTGAGATAGCCTTTGCACTAGCTAAGCGTTATGAACTACTGATTGCTGGTTTAACTATGTTTATTTTAGCTGAGTACAACTGAATTAAGAAAGATTCAAGTCAAATCAGAACAAACCCTTCTAGAATTGAAGGAAATAATACTGGGACCATATAAATTTTTGTATCAGTTCAATTAATCTAAAAGAAAAAAAACTCCTAAGAATAATTTAACTGTCAAGCAGATTGAGAAAAAGCGGGTTTGATACATTTTAGAGAAAAGTTTTTTTGTGGTTACTATCTATCAATGTATCAGTGGATTATTTCTAAATGCTGAAAGTATTTAGAGCTACCTTTTATGACAAGTGGGCCAAAATTGAAAGAACAGATCTGAACTCTTGAATTTGTGGTTTGGAATGTAATTCTCACACCTATTTATCCAGCCTTGCCAGACTTATTACCACTACTTGAGCCCTACAAGTGAACCTACTTTTACAGCTTTGTTTCCTGATCAGATGCAAAATTGCAATCCATGTATTTTATGGTTTGGGACTAGGCAGAGCCAAAACCTTGTAGAGCACCATTCCACTCAAGACCAAGTACTCTCATCAAGATCACCTAATATCCCAGGTCTTCTATTTGGAACTTTACTTTTTTGAAGACACTTGTGGGATTTTAACACAATGTAAGTGAAGCGTGGCTTAATGCAGAGCCAATACCAGAATCTTCAAACTCTGTTTCTGCTTGTTTCTCCCAGTAGCTGCAACTAGTCTGGAAAAGCAGCTGATCTAGTGCCAGTTGCTCTGGCAAATAAGCAGCGTAAGCAGTATTTGGATTCTGAGTTCTTTTTTTTTAAGCAAGCTGTTCATCCCACACACCTTCTAGAAGTTAATTTTTAAGCCCACCAATTATTTTTTTTCCCAAACTATATGCACATACACAAAAGTAATCCTTACACTCTTAAAAATATGAAAATTGCGGTGTGTAGGACTTTAAACAAATCCTGTTTGAAAGACA
This sequence comes from Pachyramphus minor, assembly GCA_013397135.1. Lineage (NCBI taxonomy): Eukaryota > Metazoa > Chordata > Aves > Passeriformes > Tyrannidae > Pachyramphus > Pachyramphus minor. The sequence goes on along the minus strand of VYXB01007224.1, from coordinate 661,861 downwards.
TTGGGGAAAAGAGAATACACATTCACTACAAATAAAAGTGAGTTGCTAACCAATACAAACAAATGTAACCCAATCTGTCTACAGCGGTACCCTTTTGAACACCTTTGCCTCCTATTATACAATTCTGCCACAGCAATGAAAACAACTGTCTGCAACAGTTTTAGTTCGCTGTATGGTTAATACCAATAATGTACTCAAAATTGATGTTTAACAGAGTGAACTGATTTGTTAGAGTGTTAACAGCCACAGACTTTAACTAATAAACAGATCATTAACTGCTGGTAATAAACAACTTGCCAGGATCATTTATTATTTAAGAACATACTTTGTCTTAAGAAAAGATGGCTCGCTTAGTTCCATCTATGACACCTTTCTGGCTGTCATTCAAAGTGGGAGGCACAGATTAAGCTACAGAGAAACTATGCTGCACACACGGCATCAAAATTCATGGAGGAACACTGGTTTTCATTAGGAAGTACTCACAAGAAATATATTGCCTCCTTACATTGTTCAATAATATAGTCAGCTTTTTTACCAAGCTCTTAATTTCAATACTAACTCTAATTTAATGTGAGGAATCTAATTTCCAGTTCTGATTACATATTGTAACTTCTTCATCCTTCTTATCATATGGGAGCCCACTGCAACAAACATTTCATTCTGGAAGTAGTTCTGAATGGGAGAAACTCTTTGCATATAAAGAGTTTTCATAATGGAAGAGAAAGGAAGTTGAAGGGAGAAAAAAGGCCAATTTTGTTATAGGAGATAAAGGAAAAAAGATAGTTTGAAATCATTTGTTCTCAAAAAAAAAATTAAAAAAGCTAGAATTGTAAATACATCATCTACTTACTCTAGATGATGACTAGAGATTTGAAAGGAACAAAAGAAAGTCTTTCCCTCCCCACAACTTCTAAGCCATTCTGCGTGTAATGAAACAAAGTCACACATTAAGATAAACTTTACATGTTGGACTGTTCTGATTTTGTCAATAGTTGACATTCACCACAATGGTGCCATTGTAGTTTCCTTTTGGTTCTCACTCCTGAAAGAAGTGATGTGGCACAATACCAGTCGGATTGAAAAGCAGAGGTACTTTCTAAGACTGATTATTACAGTAAATTTAGGTTACCAAAGATTCCCCAAGCTCCTCCTTGCATTATTTCAACAATCTTATTAACCAAGCCCACAAATACGCAACCATATGTTCTGAATAAAAGTGAGAGATAAGAGCATCTCAATGTGTGCTGATATCCAGATTTTAGATTAAGAATTATTAATGATAATTTATTTTCTAGATCTCCTTAGAGATTTATCTCTATTTAGTTGTATCTAGATATATCTCTATCTAGAGATCTCTATCTAGATATATCTATTTTCTGTACCTTCTTAGAGGTATCAGCATAAATGATGAGATAATTTTTTCTAGGCACTGTGCAAATAAACTGCACAAATACCCCAGAGAAACTACAGGCTGAATGCAAATGCAGTCTCAAGGCTGCAGTGGCAACCCTTGACAATCCTGCTGAGATGTACATATAACACTTTAATTGCGTACAGTTGAAGGATGTCTTTTTTATGCCAGATCCTTTACAAGTGAAGAAATGTCATTTAAGGAAAATTTTCACTGTATTTTTTTTTACATCCCTGTGCAAGCCCAGGAGAAGGCATTTTAATATCATCGTTAAAATAATTCTGACCTTAAACTACTATAAATTGGCTATTACTTGCACTAAGGAAAGAAACTCTGTATTTGCATGCTGGTTGGAAAAATACTCCTATTTAATTGCTTGTGGAAGAAGCACTTTATTTATAGACATACTATGTAGAAGGAAATTTGGCTCTCCTACCATATAATAAGATGCATGGCACTCTGCCAGGATGCTGGCTATCCCAGGACATTTGGTGTTCCATGTACCAAGAATGTAGAATTGTACTGCCTATAAACAGAGAAGGCTTTTTTTCCAAGGATACTGTAAGACTTGATTTTCCTTGAATGAAAAACTGAAAAATTAATGCAACAGTTACAAAGTTGCAAGAGCAAGAACTTTCTTTTGTGTATTCATCAACAGCTGATTTAGTCAGCTAATGAGTAGCTAAAACCGATTACTTGTTACCCTTCCTTTTTCCATTTATGGAAGATGCTGAAAAAATTCTCTTGTTTTATGGGTTTTGAATAGAATTCTTATAAATCAGGGTATTACACAAATATTTCCACTAAGCTGGATGACTCAGATAAATATGTACTGCAAGACTGGGATTTACTAATCTGTCAGAGTGTATCCAATTAATTCGTTTGTTTATTTAGGTAGGAGTTTTTTGCACTTCATTATCTTCAGTCTCTTTGACCACAGGGGGGAGAGGGCCATGGGAGGGGGAGTGGAGATAGATTTTTGAAGGGGAGCCATAATTAGCTCAATTCTTGGATTGAGCTCAGGAATGTTGTTACTGCTAAATAGCTCCTTAAATGGAGTATTTATAAACTACAAGAGAAGCTGTAATATTAGAAGAGAAGAAAACCCAAAACAAAATAAATTTAGCTTCACAAGCCCTAAGTTAATGCCCTGGCATGATGACATAATCCAGCCCAAGGGACAGAGAATGGAGAAACATGTTACTGGTGGTAAATCAGTGCGTTGCACACAGCCCCGTTGGAGACCATGGAGGGGATTGGGAGACCTTAGAGTCTGGATCTTCCGTGAAGGTCCCTTAAACAACACCTGGCTTTCATGTAGGGGCCACACAGGTCCTTCCCTGCAGCGTCCCTAGGTGGAGTTTGCTCTGCCCACAGCCACGGCACTACTGGGGTTTCACCGGGACTGCTGCCCTCCCCAGCAGCAGCCACCCCACACAGAGCTCCCACACAAGGGATTTCTATCCTAATGTGTGGAAATGACAAACATTTGCCCAGGAGTGGCCGGGCTGCTTTCTGCCTGGTCTTGCAGTCCTCTGGTGGCAGGTGATGGGGCTGAGGTCCACTTCAGGGCATCTTCCAGCTGCCCTCTTAGAGAATAAAAATGTGTTTCACATCACACCCACACAGCCATGCCCTACCATGCCCTGAATCCAGCACCATTTCTTCAACACAGATTTATTTTTTTTATCACACACAGACTACAGAGCCCAAACCAGCTCCCATGGAAGTAATTTGGACTTCAACAGGGACAAGTTCAGGACCACAGCTACTTTCCAAACAAAATAAATCATTAAGCTATGATGCAAAGGATTTGTGCCAGGCATCCACACAAGACTAAGTTTAATCATTGCAGATCAGGGTATTTGGGGACAGCATCTATTTTGTAACTTCATTAAAAAAAAAAAAAATCAAATAAGTGAGCCATAGCTGTCCAAAATTTCAAATTATTTTCCACATTTAAGAATTTTTTATAGACTAACCTTGTTTGCACTGTAATATCCCAAGGAAGCTTGTTAAGTGCTTTTTCAAGGCTATATGATATTTATTAAAAAATTAAAACACTGTCTCCTGGACACAAGAAAAAAGGGAATAATCTTTTTTTCAGATCAAGTTCTTGAAGGCTTGCAGAAGTGGAAAATAAATCTTACAACTTCTCTCTCAATTTCCATTTAACATTTGCTGTTCCAAATGCAGAGACGGTTGTCTCCTAAAGGTGCTGCAGTGCATTCATAAATTGCAGCAGTACTGTTTCCTTGACAAATCCATTTCAAATCCAATAAAAAACTTAATGGGATTAACTGCTTGGAAATTTAGTTGAAAAGCTTAGTTAAATGGGGCAGAACTAGTATGTTAATATATTAAGAGTGCAAAACAAAGTGAGGGGAAATGGAAAACAGAGAAATAGAGAAGCAGTAGACATAGAGATAAAATCAAAAGAGCAGAGAAATAGAGATTCAATGTTTGCACCTGGATCCAAGTGGCTGTATAAGAATTTGATCCCAAAGTGTGCAAGCTATGCATCATGCAGAGTCTGCAGGCAGGACCCCAAAATAATGTTGGGATGCTGGATCCCCTGAGCCCCCACAAGGGAGAGCTGGGATGGCCTGACACTCTGTAGTTGAATCCCAGCATGGGAAAGAGTTTCCTCCTAGTCAGACCAAACAAATAATATTAAAAGTTTTAGTCTGTCATTGCTGTAAGATTGTGGTGGCAGCCGGACACACGGTGCATCTCTGTTGGCAATAGCAGCAAATGTTTCCAGGACCATCCATCATGTCTTTCAACACCTTTGTTTACAGGACAGACTGGAGATACAAAAATGCAATCTGCCTTTTGTGAAATATATATACATACAGGTGCATTTATGTGTAGAATCACAGATATCCTGAGCTGGAAGGGACCCATCAGGGTCACCGAGTCCAGCTCCTGGCCCTGCAGGGGACACCCCAAGAGTCACACCGTGTGCCTGAGAGTGTTGTCCAAATACCTCTTGAACTCTGCCAGGCTTGGGGCTGTGGCCACTTCCCTCAGGAGCCTGTTCCAGTGCCCAACCACCCTCTTCCTGTGTATATATGTGTATGCACATATGTATGCATATCTATGTGTGTGTATATATGTATGCATATGAATATGTGTACATGTATGTATATTGATAGATAGAAAATATAGATATACACATAGGAGAAAGTTTTCTCCTACAATTTGACCTTTTATCTAAGATCCAAAACTCACAGGGGAAGAAGGAAGAGAGGTAGTGGGAGGTGAAAGCTTGCTTCCTAATTGATGTTTGTGAAACTTAATGATGAGTACAAATGAACATGGCATTTCTGACTTGCTTTGAGGAGCTATTGTAATAAATACAGTAGGTAGACTTTTGTGTGGGCCAGCGGAAATTATCAAAACCCTGTAGCCAGCTCTGTTTGGTTTGGCAGTGCCTATGCTACAACTCCAGTTTTAAAAACAAGCTATAATTATACTCGTAGAAAAACCCCAGTAGAAAAGAAGAAATACATTTTTTTAAGCCAATTCTACTCAGATATTTGAATTTCTCTTTTTTTAGCAAGAAATTATTCTTAGACCTTTATTATTATTTTTGTTGTTGTTGTTATTATTATTATTATTTCAGTTCATCCCCTTCACTTGTTTAGTTCCTCAGTCAAAACACAAAAAATGTCAGAACTGCATGATCAGAATTTACCACACATTTCCAAAAACTTTATCTGATTCAGATACATGAGTATAAATAGGATGTGGTGGGATCATGAGCAGAGTTAAATATTCATTAGTATAATATAAACATGTGCAGATGAATAAATGTTGAAATAAGACTCTGTAGTAATTTATGAATTTTCCAATCAAAAGTAATTTCCAAACTATTTTTGCATTTGAAGAAAAATACATTCCTCCATGTATTTAATTTACAAACATATGCTTTGTTGTGTTTCTTGTTGATTGTAGCTTCTACTGGATGACAAACCACCTTGGGTACATGGTGTCAGTTTTATTCTCTTACTGGAGAACAGAAAACAAGTCCTGCAGGAACCAATAATAAGAGTTTTAACATATTAATTTCTTCTTTTTTTAACATATTAAATTTTTTTAAAACCCTTTCATTTACACAAATGTTTACAGTCACATTTTACTTAACATGAGTTAAAACATTTCAAAAAATCCTTGAAGTGAATCTGTCCCATCCATCACCTCTCCACGCCTATTCCTTAGCCATTCCTATGCACTCTGCACACACAGCAAAAATGGAGAGGTTTTCCAATCGTGGTGTGTGACTTCAGAATTTTTCTGTTTTAAAAAATAAGTGTTCCAAACAGATAAGGTACAAATTACCAAAACTACTTTATGCAAAATTCTGCTAGTAATTTTATATGTTATATTGTTGAAATACACCAGGGCAAAAATATATACTGACCTTACAAATACCCTCTTCTGCTCTGCTTTTGTGGAAGCTTCTACCTGTGAAATCAGTAGTATAGGACTTAAATCTGGAGCAGCACACATAAAGATCTAAAAATCTCTGTTTTGTAGTTATGGTTATAACAGTATATTTATATAGAATATATATATTTAAATTAATTAGAACATTTTTAATGCATAAATTTTATAGGAGATCTACTGCCAGCCTCAAAACTCAGTTCTGGGTCAGAACCAAAGACAGCTAAGTTTAACATAAAAACTGAAATTAAAAATATTAGGCCTTTACCTTTCAATTTTTAAGTCTTTAGGGCTCAGACTTGCATGTTTTCCTCTGCAACTATAAGATCTATGAGAGCTTCTTTTCAATGAAAGCTGAGAATCAAGGTAATGAGATGTCTCCAGGAGGAAAAACACCAAACATTACGAGATTTGTAATAAAATGGTGAATGATGTAGTTGAAAGCGTTGTATTGTTTTCAGAATACAATGATTCTTGTAAAACATGAAGAAGTCCATGTTAAAACAATTTTTTCGTGTTAATACCTCTACATTTGATACTTACACTGGTAGGCTGAGGGTTATATAGCTGGTTTTTTTATATCACAGCAATTTACAGAGGCATCACAGCAAACTTCAGTTGTTAAAAACTAAGTCTAAATCAAAGACTAAGGAAGGGAAATAGACTGTTTTTCTGAAATATGATTCTTGTCCCTTTTTAATATGGTTTTAATCTGACTTTTCATCCTGAAGCCTTACCTTACATGACCTCTTTATGGTAGAAGCACAGAACTACTTCTAACTGGAGAAAAGTGCTTTGTGGGTGGCAGTATTTTTACAGAGAGGGAAAAAGTTGCAAGCATCAAGCCAGGAAAGTGAAGGAAAAGACATCGCACATTTGGCAATAAATTTACTGTCAGTAGTCAGGTTCAAGTAGCATCATCTAGGTAATAATTCCCAATAGAACTATCGTGTGGATGAGAAAGTAATTTTGGTCATTTGTGTTCTGACATTTTTATGAATTTAATTTAAGGTGGCAAGAAGAGACCTAGTAAAAATGGCTGAATTCTTACCAAGGAGAAAAAAACAAATAACCCAAAAGAAAATGAAACACTTTTTTTTTCAAAAGGAATTCTTTTATGGCTGTTGTTGTGTTTCTATGTTCCAGGCTAAGAGTATTCATACCAACATTTCAGTACTGGGACAATAAGAAAAAACAGTCACAGAATCATTTCAAATAGTCTGATCTGAATTAATTTTAGTAAAGGGAGAGAAATGAACAAGGGAATTGGGCTCTCAGTTTGAATAATTTCTTTTGCAATTTTGGGCAAGTAAAGTGATTATTTACTGTATTTTTAATCTTACATTAAGAAACAGAGATAACATACTTCCATGTAGAGAAGAGATGTGATGTATTCAGAATTGTATCCAGCCTTCTTTTCTAGCATTGCCTTTGTGTCCTTAAAGGAAGCTGTACTTCGAAAAAATCTTCTATTTCGTTGTCCTTCCTTTTTCTCCCCTCTCCCATTGATACATATTTAATGTGATGTTGCAGGAAGGAAAAGATCCTAAGTGGTGTATTTGAGGTGAGGGGCACTCTTTGGGCAAGCAATGGTAACCATACTCTGGGCTGTGCGCAAGTCAGTGGGTGTGATTATTCTCCCTTAGGCACAACTGTGATCAAACAGAGAGTGCTGTGTCCAATTTAATGCTCCTCAGTATGAGCAAGACATTGGTACTAATCCAATGGAGAGTCATCAAGATTGTCGGGGAGATGAAGCACATAACGTGCAAGGAGAGGTTAAAGAAATGGATTTATTTAACCTGCAGAAACAAATGCTAAGATCAGATCTAATTGCTTTCTTCAGCTTCACAGTTATAAAGGAGATGGGGACAGACTCTTCTCAGAGCTGCACAGAAAAGGTTAAAAGGCAAAAAAAATTGCAACGAGAAATTTCAGTTGGGTACAAGAAAAAAATTCCTCACAAAACACTGAAAGTTGTTGGCCAGAGAGATTGAGACATCTACATTCCTGGAGATCTGCAAAACCTGACAAAAACAGAGAAAAAATTAGTCCTGTTTTGAGTGGGGATTCAGATAGGTGTGATTATGAAATCTCCTTTTCATCCCTACGGAAGATGTTTGTGTCTTGTTGAGATTTTTGTTTTTTAATTCAATGCCATTAGAACAAACTAATTTCCATATTTATTTTTCCTTTGAAAGCATCATGTTGGTATTTATTTTATGTGTTATTACTGAATTTAGTATGCTACCTTCACTGCAGTCCAGGCTGAAGGTTTCTACAGATATACATAAGCAAGCTTTAAACTACTATACTCAAGACCTACTAGCAGATAAGTTCCATCAGCACAGACCTATTGAGCACAGATCTATTGACATAATTCCTCAAATATTTGGTGTCACTCATGATGCTAGGTTTTGCAAATGGATTGTTTTGCGTGTTACCAAGACAATGCATAGTGTTTTAGATATCTGTTTTGACTGAAAGGTGTTAACAGAATTGTTATGGTACTAACTGCAACAAAGATCTCCCATGTAGAGTTCCTGGCAAACGGGGTTCCTGTCTATTTGTCCAGAAGAAGGCCCTTAGCTAAGAGGAACAAATAGAGAAATGCTCTTGTTACAAAGCACTGGCAGTGCTGCATCTATGTAAGTGGTCTTTAGTTTTGCTTGCTGATTGCAGTGCAACACATGGTGGGTTCTTACTCAACAGTATTTATACCATCATGACACTGCTGTCCTGCCTTCTCTGAGGTATCAAAAGGTATTGGAGGTATTTTCTCAGGAGCTTTGGAAAGCCCAGGAGTTGTGACCAAAGGCTCAATATCCACTGAGCAACAAAGGATCCGCCATTCCCCAAGTAAGTTCTTGACATGGTCTTTAGGAAGAATATATTAAAAAATTTGAGAAAATTAGCAAAGAAAAATAAATGAAAGCACTTGAAGAATTTGTGATGCACTCGCTAAACATCAAGAATTATTTCAAGAATGTAGTGGGGATTGCTCTGGACTAGCAAGTTGGTACTTTTATTGCTGAAATAATATACAACCTCTAGATATGCCAGTCCTTGTACTTTCACTTGATGTAGTGCTAGATTTGCATCTTAACAACTTCAGCAAGTGAGATCTGAGCTGCTTTTGAGGTCCTAGGTAAGCAATCAAATGCATCACTTCCATACTAGAACACTGATCCTCCTGTGCCTGTTGCAGTGACCACTCTTGAGCAAGGCACCCCATTGTTACAGAGGACAGCACTGCTCTCCCAGTGCAACACAGGGATTATCAGATGATGTGCAACTCCCCATGTGGAAACAGAGGGTCTTGTCATGCAGCTGAACAAGGCCCCATGGCATGCTCTTGGGTCACTCACCTGTATGCTTTAATTCATTACTGTGTGTAATTGCACACAGGATTCCCATGTACCAGTTTGGCCTGTGCAAGAAGCCATTAGAAATCTTGATCTATCTCAGAGATGGGTTCAAAAACTGTCAGACAAACCAACTGAAATTATCTGATTAACGGAAGCTATTGGCATTATGTGATGTTGTTAAAGCCCCATGTGAGCGCAAATGCTGGATCTCAGAGGAAAATCTGGCTCCATGGAAGACCACAGACCAGGTAGCATAATTTCACACCAGTCTTAGCAAAAGTGACTGTGAATCCTTGATTTCATTTGGGGGACAGTTTTGTGCAAGGACTTGAAGTGCATTGCAAGTGTATGAGCCACACTGAACTGTGGCTAGGGCACCAAGTTTCCCTAAGTTGTAGGCAAAACCTGAGTTACTGTTGATCAGACCGGATTTTGTCTTTTTTTCTGACTAGCTGTCTAGAATTTTCTGAGTGAGTGAATAGCCAGACATTTTCTCAAGTGAATAAGTCAAAGCAGATTCTAAGATGTTCCACTTTTGAAATTACTATGATCACTGGATATAAAAAAACTCTTTTCTTGGTAAAGAGTGGCTTTTCTTAGAGCCATAATTCTGAGTATCATTTTACTCTTGGTGATGATTAAATTTTCAGATTTCGACACCTTAACAATTGACGTTGATAAAGGTTTTGAATTGCCTGTCATATAAAAAGAGCTTTAGACATCAAGCAATTATTTAGTGATAGCCATCAGGATAAATATTCACTGAAAGGAAAAATAAAATGAGTGCGTATCTCAAATAGCAAGTGCAAAAAATATAATCAAAGTCAAAACTTAATTTGCATGTGTCCACAACTCTGCACTATAACTTTTCCCTCCACAATTTCCACGTATTGGAACATAGCAAAGGTAAAATTTAAGACTTCAAAATAAAATTACATCTTTTCAATGGCTATCATGAAAAGATGAGGAGCTGAAATCTAATGTCAAATCAAATTAAAGCGTATTATAGTGCAAATTCCATTTGCATTTTGCACATTTTAATACCTTGACTATTTACAAGCTAAAATGACAACATTCCACTTAGACACAGCTACTTCTGAACTATGAGAAACAGCACAATGGACTGGATTCTTTTCACAAGCAACTATGGCATATTCAGTTAGAACCAAGATATCTGTTAAATTTGTTACATTAGGAGACTGTTGATTACAAACAGATTCCCTGTCCCTTTCTTTATCAAAATCTTTCTTTATTAAAGAAAGGTTTATCAGATCTCAAACAGAAACTATTCAAGGTGAAAAACATCCTCTGAAACCACTGAGAAAAAATTCATACAGAGAAAAGTCCTGCCTATGTGTCAAAGAGGGTTTTACATATTCGTCATAACAGCAGGAAAAGAAGAAAATATCACTCATTGGACACTATAGATCACCACAATATCTCTCTATAGATCTGTAGAAAGCATCCTCCTCTTTTAAGCAACAGTATATGGAGTTAGTAAATATTTTTGTCATATGATTTCTTATTAAAATATGAGAAAGGTTGTACTCATAATATTGCATTTCAATTGAAAAGGGCTACATCTCTGTTTATCTGTTTCACTGTGCAGGAAGTTCAACAAGTCTGGTTCCATATCTCAATTGTCATTTGCAAAGTGAAAAACTTAACAGTATGTAATAAAACATTCATACTTCCTGTGGCTGCGAGGAAGATCTCAAATGCATGTCTCAAGTAGTTGGTGCAGTGACACATGAGCATAGATACAGCCTAAAGAGTGATTAGCCAGAGTCAACCAACATGAACGGGTTCATGTGCATTGTGGTTAAGGAACACCAGATCACTTTAGTCCCATCACATCTGTGAGAAACCACAGAGCAAAACCAAGCAACTCTCACTCCTTCTGCAGGAGAAGAAAAGAGCAATTGTATCATTTTATGCTATGGAGTTCTCTATATTGACAGAACAGCACATAGCTTCTCTTAAAAGTCCAGCCTTGCAAGTCAGAAAAGTGAAGAACAGGACAACATGTACATCCATACCCATCATGGCCATAGGTAGATAGATTTACATCTTGAAGGCTTCTGAGGACTCAGAATAGGGCTCTGGGTCAATGTGGGGCATAGGACTCCAAGAGTCCACACCACTGAGCACTCCCTGCGGAGCTGAGGACAGATGTTCTCACCCACCCTGACCCAGGAAGTGAGATGGGGCCTGCAGAAAGATGGGGACAAACTTTTTAACAGGGCCTGTAATGACTGGACAAAGTGTAATGGTTTTAGACTCAAAGACAGTGATTAATATTAGATATAAGGAAGAAATATTTTACAATCAGAATGATGAAACACTGGTACAGGGTGCCCAGAAAGGTGTCAGATGTCCCATCTCCAGGAACATTCAAGGTCAGGTTGGATGGGGCTCTGAGCAATCTGGTCTCGTTGAAGGTGCTCATTGTAGGAATGTTGGACTAGATGGCCTTTAAATGTCCCTTCCAACCCACACTATTCTATGATTCTATGATTCTGTAAAGAGCAGGCTATTTCTGAAACTTCATGGCTTTTCATGGCCGGGAAAGTCCATCATTTTAGGCTTCATTTTCTTGGTGAGCTCCTTATATTTTACAGTGACAAACAAGTGACTACAACTACCTGAAGGGAAATTGTAGCCGGGTGTGGGGTCAGTCTCATCTGCCAAGTAACAAGCAATAGGAAAAGAGGAAATAGCCTCATGTTGTGCCGGGGAGGTATGGGTTGGATATTAGGAAATATTTTGTCATGAAAAGGGTAGTCAAGCATTGACCAGGCTGCCCAGGGAAGTGGTGGAATCATAGCCCACGAAAGAGTTCCAAAAATGTGTAGATGTGGTGCTTAGCAACATGGTTTAGCGGTGGACCTGGCAGTGTGGAGTTACTGATTGGACTTGGAGGGTTTTTTCAACCTTAATGAGTCTATGATTCTATGATTCTATATCTTGTGACAATAGTAAATTATGTTCTTTCAAAGGGTCATCTTCATTTCAACTTTTTACTTTAAGTCCTTTTATCTTAGCAATGATCTGACATATTTTCACTATGATACATAGACCTATCCTTTGCCTCGGACTACAAAGGTATCTTTTCGAGGTCTTTTTTTTTATTATCTCCTTTAGACTAAGGATCAGGTTAGGATGACTGTATCATCCTGTGAAACTGCAATATCATGACTACAGCCAGTCGTGCTGGCATTTCTGTGGCCCAAAGGTGAGCTCTTTAGCAAATTTATTTTCTAGAGTGCTACACAAACTAATGCTTTGCTGAGATATTCTTCCTCCTAACAATGGAAAGACATTACGATTTTCCTGTTCTAATCTTAACACACTCTCTCAATAACCCAGATTGATAAGAAACTTTTTCAAGCACTTCTGCAGTAATTCAACCAATGCTCAGTGGTCACCCTTTCTCAGTGTCACTTGAGTTACTCCCAACAGAGAAACTTCCCCTTCACTTCTCTTACCAACTCAAATCCTTTCTTTTGAGTTCTTTCTTTTGGCTGTGATTCAAACAGCAGTGAAAAGCACATCAGGTTACATCTCTTTAACAAGAAGAGTTAATGCAGGAGTAACTTTTCCAAGGCAGAGATTTAACTCTTTTGATACTTTCTCTCAGACCAACCAATACTGGATGCTGCAAAGTAGCTGTGTAAACTTGGTATTATTCTCATGCTGTACTCAGACAAATTCGTTCCTTACTGAGTTTCTGGTGTCTTACAAAATTAAAGCTAACAACTCTCTTTTATTTTAAGCCTCAATCAATGTAACTGCAGGTACTCACCCTTCTTTGGCAATTTACACGTGGGAATTTCACAATCAGACCTCTGGCACGTACCAGTTCTGAGTCTACTCTCCGAAATGTAGAAGCTTGACTTCAGGTACTTGAAGCCCAGAGAGGGCCAAGCTCTGCCTCTGGGGGATTATGCCATTGCAAACAGGCCCACTATGTTGGGACAGCCAGTAGTAAAGGATGCAGTGGTGGACATGGCCAGGGCTGACATGTTGGGAATGAGGAGGTGCACTGTAAGGAGCTCCAGAGCATGTGTGCTGGCCAAGCCCCAAAGGTTCCACTTGGGACTGAGCCAGATTTCTGCAAAGGAAAGGGACAGGATCCCACCAAGATGAGGAATTCACAAATATCTTTCCCTCCTTTCCCTTTGGATTCCAAATGATCTGACCAAGAACAAAGACTTATTTGAAAATGAAGGATTAATTCACATTAATACCTTTATTTCCTAAAGCCTCATCATAATGGGCTACCTAATTAACATAATCCATGGTTTTTAGATCCCACACAAGTTCTCTCTAACAACGCCTGCTGTCAACTGAGCTGCCCTTTGCCACAAGGTTGCAGTCCCACGCAATGAATAAAGACTAGCAAAGTTTATTTACAGGACAATATGCAGCCATGCAACACACAAATTATTATTTGTACTTTGTATATGTTAAGCCTTATCATCCATCTATTCTTATTCTCATCTATACTTATTTCCATGTTGATTTATTGGATTAGGAGGTTTAATCCACCTAATATCCATCTCTCAGCATCTGTGACTATAAAATAAGACAATGAGGAGCAAAGAACATGACTTACGGCACGGTCTGTAGGGCTTATGGACAATTACTGATATTAGTGGGAATTTTTCTGCATAAAACAATAGCAGGATCTGCTTATGATGTTTAGCTGGATACTCCGCTAAACCAGCACCATGCTCCAGTAAACTCCATAAAACTACACCATTACAGGAAACGTTCAAATTCAAGAATTTGTCCTTCTAAACTCGCTTGTTAGAGGTTGTTTTTGTTCATTTTCACCAGTCAAAATAATTGTTTCTAAACATTAAAAAGTATATAAACTAACTTTTAATTTAAAACACTCCTTCAGAAAAAGGTGCACTAGGAAAATAACTATTCCATGCACAATAGTGACACAGTGACTTACAATGACTAATTAATGAGAACACCTGGAGTATCTTTCAGAGCTAAACTGGAAACAAAATACTAGAGATTAGGTTTTCAAGCTACTGGTGGTCCCAACTAATCTCTTTCAGGTGTAAACCACAATGTACGTGGAGAGCAAAATCTGACTCATTCCTGCGAGACAGGAGGTCTTCAGGCTAATAATTGCAGTATGTAGTTTCCATAAAATTTACGAGGTTGGCTTTAAATTTTAGTAGTGGCAGGCCTGCAATAAATGCCAATGAGGTCCATCAAAATGAGTATTTGTGTGTGTCCTCATAAAAATAGATCAACCTTTTTAACAGACTCCTTGCAGAGGAATTTGTATAATTACAACACATATCTACAGCTTTAGAGTCCTTTCCACACCAAAACTAACATGCTAAGTCATAAATGCAGAGGAAAAATAAACACAGGAACATAATAAAAGAGATTTGGTTCGGTTGAGTCGCTTTCTCAGCTGCCATGCTGTAGCTAACAGAGTTTCCTCTAGGGGTGGGCAAAAGGATTATTTTCTCTGTTTGTCAACTTTTCCCTCACCTTTGCCTCTTGCACTCTTGGGGATGGCAAGCGAGTCTGTTCACATAAAGGAAAGGAAAGGGACAATCCAAAAGGAGGAAGGGTCCCACCACACACGTGCATTAATTTCCAGATCATGCATTAACTCTTATCGTGCTGGTCTTGATGGAAATTCTCAACAAGGAATGAGAGGTGCTAGGCAACTCAAATGAAAGGACAAATCTTCTGCGTTGTATCTATAACTTCCCAGTTCCACGGTCACAGCTGAAGTGTCAACTCCAAGTAATAAAATATGGTTTATGTATGAAATTTTCCACCATGCCAAGTTTCCACACAGTTCAGCTGGAGAGGAGGTTATGATTCACTGATTCTCTCCCCAGCCCAGCCACAGCTCTCATCCTCATGAATTATCCACCAGCAGGGAAGAGTTGGAGTGTTATGTGTCACATACAGTCCTCATCCAAGACTACCTCTGCTGCCAGGGGTAAGAGCCACAGTACATAGAAGCAGTGACGTCTGAAGGGGTGAGGGGCAGAAGCCAAGGAAAATGTTACTTGGAGGCCTGGATGCATTTTAGCATAGTGTTCTCCCTATTAAGATTAGGGACAGAGTTTTATAAGTGTTTCTACACCTAAAAACAATTTTCAGAAATTCCTATGACTTTTATAGAAGTTAGGAGATGTTAAAAGCTCAAGAGGCATCTCTCTACATCTTTAGATTTCTAAGTATTTTTAAAGGATCTGGTCTGAAAATCAGCCAATGTTTTCCAAATTGGTATTGTTTTTGAGCAATGTGAATAGCCATAGCATTCCATTAATGGATTCCACTTCTGTGTAACAGCCGGAAAAGAGAGACTTATTGTGGGACTCTGATTTATTTTAGGCATCTGAAAAGAAAGGGTGTGAACCTCAAGTAGTTGCTGATCTACCTATAGTCTCCTATAGGAGAGAGCAGACAAATTGGAAAGGGATGAGTCAACCCCTGGAGGTGCCTGTCTCTCTCCCTTCACCACAGAGGGAGCACAGGCAACAACCTCGGATTAGACATCTAATTTGTAACAGCTGAAGCCAGATGAGATGAATTCCTCCTCCTCCAGTGCCTTAGCCAAAGGCATACAGAAAACAATGGGAGAGCAAAACACTGAATTTGGCCTCCCAAAACTCTAGACAGTGTTTATTCACTGAACTGAACTTCCCTCTTGAGAGGACTGTTGTCAAAACAATTGCAATTGGTCCATGATAGAAAGCAATGAAAGTTGTGCTGACTAATAAGTAGAGTTGGAAGCTGGAGGGAGCAAAAGCCTTTCCCCACAAACCAACCAGTTCCTGAGAGGAGTGACACCACAGACATGCAGACACTGCAGCCACCCAAGGAAGAATGGAGGAACAGGACTGCCCAGACATGGATCCCAACAACAGGAATCCAAAAACAAACCCAGTTTCAGCTGGCCAGCTATGCTAGTTTTTCCCATCACATATCTATCTTACTACTCTGATCAAGGTCAAAAAGCACACATTTTTGTCTTAAAAATATAACTATTAATAATAAGGAAGAATAACTGGCAATACTTCAAAATCTCAGTGAAAGATGAAGATGCTTTGAAGTTCTGCAACACAGCACAATGCTAAATGACAGTGAGGCACATGAAGAAATAGCTCTTATAAAAGAGTGTAGACAAACAGTATTTATACTAAAACTTTTTTTCTTTTGAAATTTTCATCTTTTTTCATTTTTCATTACATCTTATATTTGCTACTCATTCTGATCAGGAAACTCCTCTCCTTCTAAAGAACTCTGAATCTAATGGAGAAAAGGGTTTAAAATAAACTTAAGAGGAGATGTTTTTCTTAAAAAATTTTTGCACTGACTTCCAGCTTTTAAATAATAAAAAAAACCCATTAGCATGACTTGTCATTATAAAACCAGCTGGTCAAAAAGCAATTGCTTCAAAGGTTATGGTAGAAAGATGTCAATTGATTCTAGTGGAAGGCAAGGGAAGCCTTTCAAAGAAAGTATCCTAACTACACACTGCCTCCTGCTCTCAATGTGCTGTGTATTTTCTTGTCATAATACTCCTCAGGCTTCCTCTTCTTCTCCCCCATGCCTTTTTAATGACATTTGAGACTATAAGGCAGTTGAGTGTCTACAACAGACACAAACTTGTGCCTTAAAGGTGAAGTTACTGTCAAAGTGCTAGTTGGTGTCAGTCAGGCCAAGCCTTCACTCCAACATGTCACAGCTTGTGACATCCTAGGCAGAACACAGGCACAGATGGACTGTGGATATACCCTTCAAGACCGGGGCCTGGCAGCATCTAGATGACTTAGCCAACAAATTTATTATGGACAATTATCATGGTCACATTGAGATCTCAGAGGCTCAGTGTAACATGCAATTACTCTTATTCCAATCAGAAAACCAGCAACCAGCAATTTAATGTTATTTGTGTTTCAGTTTTCCCTGTGCCTCTGTATGGCTTTGATCTTCTGAATGCTATTGATCACAGAAATACCCAATCCATGCCTGTTCAAGGTGCAACTGCAAGTCACTGTCCCCAGTCCAATCTTGCAAACAGCTGGAAAACTTACTAATTTTTAACTTTCTGAAGGGCAGTTTGCTACACAAAAGCTTCAGCAGAGTTTGTGCTAGCTACTGTCAACACATACAAACAGGCAGAATTCTGGAGGGTTTACGAAAAATTAGACAAAAAGCTATCAAGTAGACAGAATAGCATTTCACTTTCGGACCCAAACAGCTAAACATATGCTATAATCTTGTGGGGTTTTCCATAAGAAGAATCTGGCAGTCATCAGGTGTTTTCTTGACTGACCTGAGGAACTGTAAAAGCACAAGGCTTGGGGGGCCAGCAGTGCAGGAGCCAGCTCTCAGACTCTTGCCCAGTCAGCACTCCGCTGAAAACTCTGTCCATCTTCTCAGCTTCTTGCAGGCCTGGCCCTGGCACTTGCTTTGGCCAACAAAGGCTTGGGCATTTTTTCCTCTTTTCCTAGGTTATTTTTCCTGCTTCTCCTTCCCAAACACACAACCAACTGTCAGCACCCTACACCAGCCCCAAGTGTTGTTTCAGCAACCTTTGTCCACATTCATTTCTGAGAAGACCTTAACCTATGCCTCCGTGGCAGTAGCGCACAAAGCAAAGCTCATCACAGAACAGGATTTTAGCCCCAATGTCTGTTACCTGCAAGATATCCTGGCACTTGCCTTTAGCCCAAGCAAACTGGTGGTTATGGGAGGGTGACTTACCTATTTCACTCTCTTTTTTACCTATCTTTTCCTAATTAATAACAGAAGCAATGCCAGGGCAACAGGGCATGTCTTAAGTGTGTGTAAAGAATGAAATATCTTTTAATAACTATATATCCAGAACAGATTCGTCTTAATTAATTAACTGTATTAGAATTTTCATTATAATTTTAATCATCAGCCTAGCCAGATGCAAGCTGCAGTGATTGCTGTACATGAAAAACCATCACTCTTCAGTATCATCACACTTTTGAGGCAAATGAGATTTTCTTTCCAGTATATTCTGAAGCTTACTGATAGCTCAATAAAACAGCTCACTATCTCTCCAAACACTGATTTTTTATTTTAAGTACTCCTACATGTAACTAAATCTTTGTCTGATTTTTTTTTTTAATTTAAATGTTTTGTGTTTTTCAGGAGATTTGAAAGCTTTTGAAAGGTGCCTGATAACAAGTCTGACAAGAGCAAGCATGTTGTGTCTATAGAGAAGGCAGCAAGGGTCAAGTGCTTCCATCACCAGGACCGTGGGACTAATCTTACCTTCCATGGTAAGAAGGAGCAAAATACCGACATTCCAGCAGTGGGTTTTCCACTAGAGCTGCCAATGTAGCGCCAAGTTCTATGGTCCTTTTTAGTCAGACAGACTTTGCACATGAAATGGTGTAATGGAGGAAGGAGGAGGAGGGGAAACCTGGTGTCATGTCAAACAAGTTGTACACACAAAGCCATCAGCGTTGTTCACTCACAGGCTGCACTGTGTATTAGCACATGAGCTAAGGATAAAAGGTTTTCTGTTCCCATTGGAAACCCTCAAAGCCATCCATTCACTCTATCATATGTTCGCTATCAGAAACTGCTCTTCAAAGCTGAACAAAAACTACTGTGCTGCATAAAATTGACAAAGTTAATTGTATGCAGCATGTTTCCTCTACCATAAATATTCCCAAACACCATTTGTTTCTGGATTTCACTGTTCTCTTAACTAAAGAACAGCTACATTATTGTTTCATCTGTAGCCCAACTGTTTTCTTTACATTTTTACCACTAAATTGAATCTACTGCCAGTAATCTAATTTACATTTAAAATGCTCAATATGCCAACATGACCAGACTTCAATAAAATTTTTACTAAAACTCATAAATGCCTTGATTCTGGTGTTTATAGAAATTTTAGACTGTTCATTCCCTGAATGTTATGTTGCTAACCTCCTGAAATCATTCCCATATGAAATAAGAAACATTCTTAGATTCATGCTGCGTCAGGAAATACAAAATGTATTGTCACTAGCCATTGCTCTCAACAAAATGATTTGGATGGTGTGTCCAGCCTGCAGTAGCATGGGATATTAGCTCCCTTCACCTGCTTTTGTTATTGATGCAGCATATCTCCTTCTCTACCTTTCAGGTTACAAATGTTTCTTACCATCTTTGCTTCACTTATTTTTTCTTTCTGCGCATACAATTGCTTGGTTTCAACATATTGCAGAATTCTTCAGGTGTCTTATGAGCTCTCTTCATCACCACTGAATCTACCCAGAGGCGTCTTTCCTGAGTAGCTACTTGACAATACCAGAAAGGTCATTTGCTGGAGGTTTGGATTACATTTCTCAGTTGGATACTGATTGTTGAATTTGTAATTTTAGCAAAACAAAAATTAGCAGAGATTCAGGTAAAATTGAAACAAGATTTCAGGGTGGTCTCCCTTCTTCTTTGTTTGTTTGGGGTTTTGTTGTTGTTGTTGTTTAATGTGGAAATGGATTATGTAGTAGACACAGCTCATTTTGTACTTTCAAAACATTTTGAATTCTTTTTTAAAAACAATATTTTCAGGGGTTATTAGATAAATAGAATTTTTTAAAGAAAAAAATTACAACAAAAATACATTTGCTTCCTATTAAACCACTTTTTTCTTCTACTTTGAAACAAAAGTGGGAGTTGTGCAGGCGGGCACATGTTCATACAAAGGGAATTAGAAAGGGTTGGTTTTTTTGAGTCAAACCCTCATCACAGCACCAAGCCTGTCTGAGTCCAAGAAGCATTTATTTGGACAATGTTTTCACGCACATAGTATGATTCTTGGGGTATTCTGTACAGGGGCAGGAGTTGGACATGATGATTCTAATGTGTTCCTTCCAAATCAGCATATTCTATGACTCTATGATTCCGTGATTTTTGGGGGGGTTTGTTTGTTTGTTTGTTTGGGGTTTTGCTTTGGTTTTTTGTTTGTTTTCATTTCAGGTTTTTTACTTCAGCAATCAAACAAGTTATAAATTACTTTAGCTAATCTTTGATTGTCCCAAACCATATCTGTTTGATTGCCTGTTCATATCAGAAATGTGCACAAGCTACAGCAGGATAAGAATCAATGACCACCTCCTCAGCATAGTCATAGCTTCAGTTGGTGTCCATATGCTCTCCTACAGTGTGGATACTCTGATTCAAGAAAGAGCTACTGATCCAAAGACATTTGCTTATTTAAACTTACTTATCACAGAATCATAGAATCAGGGACTGTAAAGACCACCTACTTCCAGCCCCTCTGCCACCTTTCACTAGACCAGGTTGCTCAGGGTCCAATCCAGCCTGGCCTTGATGGGGCATCCATAACTTCTCTGGGCAACAGGTTGCAGTGCCTTACCACCCTCACAGTAAAGAATTTCTTCCTAATGTCTAATCTAAATCTCTCATCTTTTGATTTAAAACCATTCTTCCCTGTCCTATCACTATCTGGTCATGTAAAAAGTCATTCTCATCTGTTTTTATAAGCCTCCTTTAAGTACTCATGTTTGATTTCACAGTTAGGGTCAAATATGGATTCCTGCCTCCTTATTCAAATGGCTGTGAGAGCACATGGGGTCATATTTTACTTTACATCTCATTTTGAAAACTCCAGATTTCTATGCTGTTATTACTCTGTGGAGGAGGAACGTATCATCCAGAATGTGTTGAATTCAGAGTGACAAAAAGACGAAGGTATAGGAAATAAGACACAGTGTCCTCTGTGCTTAGCTATTAGGATTATAGGCACAAGACAGGGTTGCAGCTGTTCCTTTCAGAGATGAATCAGACTCCTCTGGCTATGCCTGCTATCTCACCCCTAAATGCATATAATCAGCTTCCAGAGAACTTACCCGCACATTATATTGCTTTGAAATATCTTTTCAAGTAAGATTGTGTTTTGATATATTGTAGTCAAGCATTGAAGTCTAAGGGGTCAATTCTACACTTGGGTGCACGCATCTCAAAGACACAGTTTGGTTCTAAATAAAGAAAAAATGTGGACAACTGGTTTTATGCACAACACACTACTCCGCAAGCTGTATTCTTCTCTCAAGAAATTTTAATAGGATTTTTGAGTACAATGGCATTTTTGTACTCCAGGGTGCAACTATTTATGTAAATATAATCATGCTATTTATGTAAGAAATTGAAGAGTTTACAATAAGAATCAAGAACAATTTCATCCTGAAGGAGTAATCATTTAATTGAGAACGCAGAGTTAAGGTTTAATGTTTCCTTTTTTCCTTTTCCAAGTGGTTTTTCCTAGCATTCTTACTACATTCAGAGTTACATAAAGTAAATACACATTTTAGCCAAGCCAAAACTGCTGTTCCAACAGAAAGCAGTACCCTGCACCTGCTGAGAAAGTCTCCTTTCTCAGTGCCTGATTTTTGAAAAAGCCCTTGTTAGAACATGGAAGCCCTTGGTTGTCCTGTTTGATGAGCAAGCACCACAGCCCTTCCAAAAACTGAAGCACCCTGCACACTGCTGGAAGAGGAACATCAGACACTTAAGACATATATAAAACTACCCAGGAGACTGCAGTCTGGGGTTTTCTGGCCAATATTTAAAATTTCATAAAATGTTCAATAAAATGTTCTTATTCGCCTATTCCATGCAACAGCATGGTAAACCTGATCTACATGAACCCTGAATCACAGGGTGAACATGACACAAAGTGTGTGGTCCATTCGCTCCAAACTTTTCACTTACTTCATTCACTCACCAGGGACCAAGCTGCCCTGGTGTCCTCTGTGTCCTCCCTACAGGGGATGGCAACACCGATGTCACTGTATCTTAAAATGGTTAATGTAACAGCAGATTGACAATGGGACACACCTTGATATGAGACTGGAGAGCTTTCAGTGCCTGGGGAGAACAGTCAGGCAAAAAATCTCGAGAGTGTGAAACCTAAAAGAAGAAGTTCCTTCCTTTCTAACTACCTTTAGACTTCAGTCTTGATATAAGTTTTCTAAGTAAGGCATTGAGGAAAAGTTACATTAAAAGTTTTAAGAAGAAATGTGATAACCCCACCAAGGGACAGAACCAGACAATTCCTGGAAAGAGAGAATTAAACTTAGAGCAGGACTCTATGGATGTCCGGTTACTAAGGGGTTATTGAGAGGAAATTGAATAGTTGTAAGAACTTAATGCATTTAATAGAATGCACTGATAGAAAAAAAATCTCTTGTTCATGGGATCTAGACTCTCATTTGGGCATTAGCACTGGTAGTAGAAACACCTGCAGAAAATTACTCCAGCCATAATAAAATATTGGTTGAAGGACAACATGTGACATAAATGTACAATAAAATTGGTTTAGAATTTTTGCACAGACTGTGAACCCTAGCAGAAACATTTCTTAAAAGAACTATAGCAGTAGTCTAAATTTCTGGGTAAATTTAGCCTAAATTACACATTTCAGTAGAGTCAGCTTGAGAAGTCAGATGTCCAAACTCAAAGTGCATAGGTCTCATTTTTGAGCCTGGGAAATGGTAACTCTGAAGGGACTCGGGGACCTTTGCGGATATTCAGAGGAACATCATCTCCACCACTGACTCTAAAGGACTCTAGTCCTTCTCTGAAATGGGTAGTGATGGGACAACCGAATGAGAAGCTGTAAAATCCTTTGCCTGAGCAGACAGCTACAAAATTGTCCAAGCTACTTGTCAAGTACTCATACAGGCCACACACACATGATGACAGGTTTTGTCAGTTTTGGAGAGGAAAATTGTACAAGATGAATCCTGACATTTAAATCTCAAAATGAGACCTGTTTGCCTTGTGAGGGAATGTAAACTCCGCAAGGGAAAATGGACACGGGGACGTCACCCTGCTGTGGGAGGCCTTCTAACACTGGAAACTGGAAACCGAGATTAGAAGGTTGGCTTTGGATTTTTTTTTCCTAAAATATATGCTTGTAGCACAACTAACGCTGTTACTGGTCTGGGAATGGCAGTTGAGCAGTCACACTGCATTATCACAGTGGTCTCTTTTGGCTATGGAAACCTATGAAGACAAACAAAACAGAAATAACGCTCTGGAGGCTTATTTTGTTAAAACCCCAACATTTTCAATACACACATCCAATAATTAATTTGACTTCTAGTGTAGTAAATCTCCTTACTCTGTTGTCAGGATAGTCTACCTTAGGGCCAGTGGCAGGCACTCTGGCGTGCCCATTATCCTGCTCCAGCCCAGCACACCTTCTCATCTCGGTAGAAGAGCTTCCAGCATCAAAGCCTCAGACTGGGGCCGTTTACTTGAGCTAAGAACCTCATATTGTTGTGAATTCTATGACTTCTGGTTAACGTGAAGACTGAAAAATTCACCATGAGAGTCAGGACAAGATTCAGACTTATTCTCTATTAACTGAAAGCCCAGATCTTAAGGTGGTAGAGAAGTCTTTCCAGATTATTGGTGTAAGTGAGCCTGACACGCAACTAAGCACTACTGGCTCTATCCAGCAGAGGGAAGCAGCAAAAAGAGAGCTATATTGCTTGGTTGACCATTTTAACAATCATATAATAGAATAACTAGTTACTGCCTAAAGAAATATGTTCATAAAAGCTAGCTACAGCCAAACTCCCATCAGGCAGATTTGTTCGTTTCTATCCAGTGACTAAGATCATGTAAAAGTGGGGCATTTCATTACACAGAGATGTTTCCTCTGAACCTGTCAAACATTTTAATATAACCTCAAATCCCTGCAAGGAGCAAATAATCACTGCAGATGATGCTAAACCCACATTTTTACCTGCCCCTGTAAAATTGAATGAAAAAGTAACAGTACCACTATTGTGATTCACACATAATTGAGTGTGCCAACTAATAATCTTTAATATCCACTGCTGACAGGATGGAATTAACTGCATTTTTCCCTGTCCAACTTTCATTTTTTTCCCCGTGGTGTAAGCCAGTATTTAATCCCATCCTTATATCATTTTGGTTATTTTAACTCAATTGAGGAGAAAGTACTTAGCCTAAAGCACGTTAGGGTGAGACCTTGAAATAACAATGTTTACATAAGCTAAAGATGTCTTTTGTTGAAACCCTCCACTGATGCTTGCCAACAAAAGCTTTTCATGCGTGAAAGAGTCAATACTGAATTATAGTTAAGCCATGTAATAATTATCCTCATTAGATGTAACCAGAGCAATGATAGGATGAATTCAGTTATAAACTCCGCTAATACTCAGGAAGCATATTCTGGATGTAATTTAATAATCTTGGAAATAAATACACAAGTCTTTCTGTCTTTTAGCACAAGATATGTTAAAGTAGAGAGGCAATTCACTACACAGTGAGAAGACTGATTTATTTCATTATTTGTTTTTAACTTAATCTGGTGGAAGCTTTTGAATACAGTATTTAAGTGATTCTATCAGGGCTTCCTCAGAGCAAGAGAGCTGGGATATGCTGACAGCACACCTTGGGTGTATCATCCTGGTGGGTAGGTGGGCATGTGTGGGAACTTCTACCCTGAGCAGGGAGTGCAGATCTCGGTTGGCGTTATCCCTGTCTTCTGAAACGGGTGGGAGGAGAGATGGAAGGATGTCGTGGGTGCACAGAAGTTTCCATTTTTTCTGTCCCTGGCTCATGATTTCCTGTTCTTCCTGACACATCCCTGTAAATTTTTGGAGACCCTCTCACTGTTTCTAGCAGCCAAGGCGGTTTTAGCACAAGTTGCTAACATTCAGGTCCTGGCTACAGGCTGCCAAACTGCTCCTCAGGTAAATTCTGCCCATGCTATTGCACACACAGGCATAAGGAATTAACTCCCCCATCCCAGTCCCAAACCATTTGCTCTCCTTTCCTTTCCTATTTCTACCATTCATTGTCTGCATATTTGTCAATTGATATTGTAGACAGGTGACCTTAAAACCTTCATCTCAAAGCATATATTCAAGGAAGAAGATACTGGAGAGCCTTTTTCTTTATCTGGTTTACAGCATCTCCTCATAACAAGGTGAGCAGAAATGGACAGGAAAGAGGTGATTCTCTGGGTTGGTATTGCTTCCAGCATCCTCATATTGGCAAGCTGTGGCAACCATGGACATCTCACTGTGTTATATACCCTGTGAAACCTTCCTGATCACACAGTGGGCAGCATGGCTGCTCTTTTCCCTGGGATTTTCCTCTCCCAAGAGAGGAAACCTGGTTTTGTTGCCTGAACACAGCATCAAACCCAAGGGCAAGCTGGAGTCCCAGAATCAGCTGGGGCTCTGATTATTACTGAGCAATTCTTTTACAATGTCTCTGATTTTGCTGTTTCTTCTGTAGCTGGATAATGTTACTCCCCTATCACCGAATTAACCAGCTGTGTCCAAAAGTATGAAACCATCACGTTTTCCTCTTCATCATTTAAACCTGATGCCATTCTGTGAAGAAAACTATCCAGAAAATTAGCCTTTGGAGACTGAGAAACTTTGAGAGGCAGGAGGCCACTTCAGTTCTGCTCTTACCAACTCTCAGGAGACTGCAGCAGACCAAGGGGAAAGAGCAGTAAATTATGTCAGTCCTCATCCATACCTTGCCTCACCTGTTCCAGCCCTGCAAATGCGGAACACAGAAACAGGCATGTCAGTAAGAAGTCCATGGCATAGGATACTGGTTTGTGAGTCCATATGTGCATAAATATTCCTAAATAAAGGCGCCAAAACAAAGGCAGCAGCCATGTTCCCATGTTGCTAGCAGCTACAGCATTCATCTCACTGATGGCACAGTCCATGGGTGAAACCTGCTGTTTTCTATAAGCCAGTCTACCCTATTTGAGGCAGTGGCAAAAATCCCATAATTACAGTGAGAGGAAAATCTGCTACTTTCCAGTGGTGGAACACTGACGTAAGTATCAAAGCTGGTGACAGTATATTGATGTGGCAATAGCACAACTTCAAGTCTACCAAGGTAAAGGAAAGCACAGTCCATGGGTGAAAAAAAATTGTTAACGGATTTATTTTTCCAAAAGTTATTTACTTACTTTTCAAAAATTGCAGTTATTCCAAAACTGATTTTTCAAGTATTGGAATGCTTCACAGGAATAAAGTGACCAGCATTTGCCAGAATATCATGAAAAAGGCCTATGGTCCATGAAAAGGTCATGTTCAAAACAAAGTACGAATGTGTTTGTGTAGTCTGAACATTTTTAAGCAATGAGGCCAGGACACTAAATTAAATATCCCATATTTTAAGTTTTCATTGCAAAATATTTTGTAGTTACATTCAAAGTTATCAAATTTGAGGAATGATCTAAATAAGAGCTAACCTTCACGCTATTAAATTAAGCTGCTGCCAACGTTATTATTGGCAGTAAAATTACTTTGATTGTTATCTGCTATAATCAAATATAGGAAAAGCCTGGAACGCTGATATGTTCCACAGTAGTATGTTCTGAAACAGTCACTAAAAAAGAAAGCTCTGACATGACATATCTTTTTTCATTCTGTTCCACAGTAGCAGATAAATAGCATAATGAATTCTTGAGTTGCTACAATCTCTGTGTTTAAGCTCAAGTTATTACTTTATTTCCATTTGTCTTTTCGAACAGTTTAATGTTGTAAGAAAGCCACAGCTCAGTATACTGAATTATTCACGAGCCTGTGGAGTGCAGATGCCTAACACAGCAGTTCTGGAGAAATCTCTCCCAGCACTAGCCAGGACATGCATGCCAAAAGAGAGAGGGCAGCTCTCCAGCATCCAGATCATCATGGTCCATCCAAGTCCTGCCCAGGGACAGGGTGAATCTCTGCTTACAGCCTGCGGGTGGGTTAATTCTTTCAATTAGGGGCCACTCCAATGCACCAGCAATGAAAGGTAAGAGCAGTGAAGAGCAGAGCAAACGCTGCATGGCCTGAAGGGGAGCACTGGTGTGTGAACAGACCTCTGGGGTGGCTTTTCAGTTGCCATGCAATCAGGCTTCATGCAAAAACTGTACACAGACCTTGGGCTAAGACTGAGGTTTGCTCCACTTGTGGCTTTCATAGAAACCGAGAGAACATGGGCTGAGACCATAAACACAGCTGGATACCAAGTTTTCCTTCTCTGGCAGCAACCCTACAGAGTAGTCTTCCCCTAGCCCCAGAACATCCACCTCCCCTCCTCACAAGGACATTTTCCCCTGGGATGTCTAAAGGCAGAAAGCAAGGGCCAGGACATGCTGAGTGAGGGCGGCAGCCACTGGGGATATTCAAGTTCATCCCACCTCACTCTACAAGGGAAATCACAAGGGTTGGATCACTTCCCAGCTCCACAAAGCCACACTACTTGAGCGACAAGGGAGGGGGAAAAAAAAAGACTTCATAAAACAAATCCTGCAGGATTTCCTCACAGTAATCCTCTGCCTGGGGTAAGGTACCTGCACTGCTTTAGTCACCTGCTGTTTTGAGGAGCATAACTGCTGGGAGAGCAGGAGGGCAGACTTACTCAGTTATTTCCCCCCATGCACTATGGAGAAACAAAGAGCTCCCCCCAAACATCCTGTCTCAGTTAGAAGTTGAAGGTAAAATTCTCCCAAAGGTTAATGTTTTGTTGTTGAATTTCAGAAAGAAGCAGAATTAACTGCTTCTTGCACTTGGACTACACCACAGAGAGTTTTTTTGCCCCTGCAAAGCTTACTGCAAAACTGTTGCAGTGACAGCTGGGATTTTCAGAAATGTTGCCTGAGATTGTGACTCTAAGTGCTTTAGAAAATCTCAGTCTAAACACAAATGGCTACAAATCATCCCTCCAACTAATTTGATGCTACACCTCTGGTCCAGGAGTTTGGGAGAAAATAGTTGTCCTTTACAAGATATACTTGTGCCAATTATGGTCTATAATCTCACCTTCAAAATAAAACAGCTTTCATGTCCCAAACGATGTTCTATGTATTCCATAAAAATTCCATCAGATAGTGGAAACTCAATGTACTATGAGACAAGATATATGTCAGACGGGTCAAATTCTGTCCCAGAATAATTCTACAACAGTTGTTAGAAATAAGCCTAGAATGAGAAAGGGTAGGTATTTTTCACAGTGGAAAGAACAATGGCACCCATGTCCCTGCAGCCTGGGCATCTTTGCAGCTCAGCTGGGAGGTGGCTTGTGAGAAGGAGGTTCAACAAGCTGCAGCCAGATACAAACTTCTGCCCCTACTCACCCCAGCTGGGCCCAGCTGATCGTCTCACGGCGCCCAAGCAGCCACTCCTGCTGCTCTAAAGAATGGAGAGAAATGGGGAAGCAGTCGATGGCAGCATGCTCTTTGCACTACTGTATATTAAAAGATTTTCTTTACATTTCTTACCTCGTTGAAGAAGGACAAAATGCGTAGCTTTCAGTTATGTCACTACATGCTATGTAGGAAAACACAGACATTAACAAAGAGCCACAGCAAACATCGAGTGCATCTGAATTCTTTGCCTGCAGTCCAGGCTTTTCCTGCCTCACAGTGACAGGATCAGGGAAGAATTTTCTGTGACTAATTAGCTTTTAACTTGCCAGAGAGAACATGGACATTGGCAGTCTATTGTATAATAGTGAAGCAAAGTTTGAACTAGATTGAACTTAATTTCCTTTTCACTGAAAGGAAAGAAAGATTAATGAAATATCCCCAAATCCATCCTGTTAGCTTTTATTAAATCAGCAAATGAAATTTAACCTCCAATTCTGTTATAAAATCTTTTCCTGTAGATTAAGTTTCTGCAAACATAAATGAAATAGACATACTCTCCTCTGCAACATTTTAGATATGAAAATTACATTACTTCAATCAACATCAATGTTACTTTAGGCAAATGCCATATTACAAAACAATTATTTCTTATGTTTCTTTCACAATATTACCTAGATTTTATTGAATGTCAGAACTTCACTAGTCATTTCTGAAACCATGTGCTGATATTCCAACATGTCTTTGCTCTTTCTGCCAACAGGGCAGAGCTAACACTTCAGGAATACAGACCTTTCTTTTATTGATGTTAAACTTTCGTCTGAGGGACCTTAAGCCATGTTCCTCTCTCACCTTCTCTACTGTTTCTTGGCTCCAGTTATTGCATTAACACCCTGCCTTGCCACTTTTCTCCTAAGCATCTCATTGAAGTTGACGGAGTAACATCAGGAATACCCAGCCCCACCTCACCTCAGCAGATGGGGACAAGAACTCACACTGGGCTTGATCAGTTGTTGGGTGTTCTTTATAGAGAATCAGTCAGTCAAGCATGGTCCCTAAACTTGCTTCCAGTCATAAACTTGATGGAACAATGGAGGGGAGATCTGCCTGAAGCAACTTCATGGCAAGGTCTACGCCTTAGTAGCTATTTAGCTGCCAATAAAACATTAAAACAAATGAGATGGGAAGTGGGGTTATGATATTTCCCACTGGTGAATAAAGCAGAGCTGTAAAACTAAGTGTAATGAATACATCCTGCATGGAGGTGACACAGTCCTGCTGCCTGCACACAAAGCCCTTATCCTGCTGGGGGGTCGAACAAGAGACTCTGAGGGCTCTGATGTGCTGCTCCAATGGGCAGAGCCATGTATCACCTCTTCTCTGAGAATAGGGTCCTGTACTCCCTCCAGGTGAGCATTCCCACCATGCTGAATGGGCCCCACCAACTCCAAATCTTAGGAAAGTGCAGGGCTCTGCAGGGGGGGAAATGTCGCTGCCATAGAAGTTAAAATATTCACACTGTTTACGTCAAACCACCAGTGCTTGGTACTGCACAAGACAATATGAAACTGTATAAAATATTTGCAGTGACTGCCAAGAAAGTAGACACTGCCAATACTCCAGAGCACATCTTCTGGAACTGATTACTTCTAATCCTTTAGAAAATGTATAAATAAAATGATGCCAAGACTGATGGACAAGCCAGGGCACCTACTCATGTTTCTAATATACTGCTTTCCCTCCACCCCCTTCTCTTCTGTGTACAAAATGCTCTCCTTTTTTAGTAACTTAAGTTGACAATCATCAAAAGAAATCAAACTGTATATAAACGAACATTCTGAAGCATGTCACAGTATGTCAGAAACTATAGAAATCTACTAGAAGTCTGCAAAACAAGTATTTAAATCTTTTAGTAATGCTTTAGTAGAATGATTATTTAACTTACTAGCAAGAATGCATTTAGCAGGAACACCGGGGGCGTTTACCCTTAGTATTAGCTGCTCAATCACATAGCCTAATCCCAGAGGCCTAATCTGCGTGTTAGTGGGAACACAGCAATTATCTACATTCATTAGAAATTAGAAAGGGGGAAGGTGGAGAGAAAACCTCAATGGACAGATAATTAGTTTCACATACTCTCATTGTTTGCATGAGGCCAAATCCATATTGCTATTGAAGTCAAAGGAGCTTTTACTAGACCATCCTGCCTTTTCTTGCCGTCCAGACCACCAGCTATGATCATCAGAACTGCTTGTCTTAGCCGAGGAGACACAAGCTTGTTCTAGCCTTAAATATATTAGAATGGTCTTTCTTTCTCGTAAATGTCTAGCAAGCTAGAGTAAGTGGATTTCAATAGCCTGCTTGTTGGTAACTGCAGCTGGTGCCTGCTTTGGGTTCTTTATTTTGTGCTTAACACAATACTGCTTTAGAACAGATGGATTTAGCAAAGCCTGCTAAGATACTAAATAGGAATAGGGTGTTCTTAAAGCAGCTGGACACAAATTGGGTAAACATATAATGGAAGACTGGTTCTCTCATTCTCCATTCCCTAATAAAGATGTAATGATTTATCATATAGCTGGAGAACTGACATTCCTCTCAATGGAAAGGTAGTGTTACGTCTCACTATGAGTCATTTATGGTTAAGCCCATGCAGGGGAAGAGAACAGACTACTCTTGCAGCCTTATTTCTGCAAGCTCATTATAATTACAGCTGTCCTCAAGCTAAAGAATTCAGATATATCTCTTGTCTCCAAAGTTTTACTGTAACTCTTTGTAGCAGCAGATCTGTGTTCATTCTCAGTCAATGTAGCACTAAGATGTTCTCTTGTATTCTGTACCCGTACAAGGCTCTTTTTTCTAATGTCAGAAATTGGTGAAACCAGTGTTACTGAAGGTGTTTGAACTTTTCGAGTCACTCCGAGTGACCAGGAAACTATGCAAGATGCATCTACAGATAGCTATTCTAAGTTCAGGTTTGGAAGTTCAAGATTGCTATTTTGAGATGTTCTGTCTTCATTATCAACTCACTGTAGATATAAATCTTAAATGCTTTCTAGCATGAAAGCATGGCAAATGCTTACAATTCTCTTTCCTTTGAAAACATGCATTAAAATAAGTTTTATTTCTAGATCAACTGACAAAGCCTATATACAAGGCAGCAAAAGTGCATGAATCTAGCTTGAGCACAACTGATCACTGACTCTGAGGTGTAAAATGGGGTTTCCTCTACATGAAGGTCACATTCTCTGCTCGGTGATCTTTGAAGGTCTTGACTGAACAAGGCAAAGGAGAAGTATTGAGATGAGAGGAGGTTAGGACCAAGCACGGTGGGATGAATCTGTTCACAACTATGTTCAAGGAAGTGTTTGATGTCAGCTGCATTGTAGCTGCAGAAAGGAAAGTGTCTGCAGAGACCTGGAAGTGTCTCTGAAGACATTAAGTGACTTCTGAGAGAAAGGAAGGACTTGTTTCTGGATCCATCCACCAATGGGCTCTCAGTTGTGACAAAGACCAATTACTTCAATTTTACTATAGGTGAAAGCAGCGAGAGATGGAGGGAAAAAAAAATTGCAGAATGTTGCCATACTGCACA
Source organism: Pachyramphus minor (assembly GCA_013397135.1). Classification (NCBI taxonomy): domain Eukaryota; kingdom Metazoa; phylum Chordata; class Aves; order Passeriformes; family Tyrannidae; genus Pachyramphus; species Pachyramphus minor. The sequence continues at coordinate 629,849 of VYXB01007224.1, read as the reverse complement.
GATGATGCAGGATCACTTCCCCATGCAGACACAGGTACTGCAATGCCCAGCACTGTGCTCTGTTATGTGCAACCTTGGTAGACATCTCATCTGCAAATGCTTAGTGACAAAAAAATTATAACATAGGAAGAACGAGAAGAAATTCTAACCTTGAGTTCATTTTCAGGAAGAGATCAGGGAGATTTTTTAAAAATACATGTAGGATCATAGGATAACTTGGTTTGGAAGAGACCTTAGGAAATCATCTAATCCAGCCTCCTAGTAACATCCCTACTGCACAGACATGCGTATCCCCCCTAACACAGAGGAACTCTTTTTAATAGGGAAACAAATAGTTAGAAGTACAGCATTACCCAAGAATTACCTCTTCCTGGAGTGATGTTCCTACAGTTAAAACAGGCAGTAGCAGGCCTCACTGTGATGACAAGGAGATGCAAAACTGATATAGTCAAGGACTGAAACAAGAGTTTATTGGGGTGAACAGTTTGTAATAGAGTAATAAATTTATGAAGAAAAATCTGACTGATATCACCTTGGAAAATCTTTATTGGGAAGCTACTGGAAATAGATCCACCAAGTATGAAGGCAGACTCCTTCCAAAAAGCTCAAAAGCAGACACCATTTTCACGGCAGAAAACAGAACTTGAAGATGCTTCCTGGAAAAAATGTGAAGAGCTCACTGAGAGCTCCTCTCCAAGATGTGTGTTGTTCTTCCTTGCTTTCTGGGTGGTGGTGGTGGTGGTTCTGCTTTCTCATGTATCAACTCAGCCTCAGACACAAACTCATTATTATGTAAAATACAACATGCAAACTCAGAATCTAAAACCCTATAATCTTAAAATCCAGCATACGGAAAATGTAAATGGGTGGTGTGGTGTGAGAAGCTGTTTTCATCCACATCTGCCAGCAGCTGATGCCCAGAAGAAAAAAAAAGAAAGCTTTGTTTATGTGCCATCCTTACACCAAAATAATTTTTAAAGAGCCATCATCTGTCCCAAATCAGGCCACTGATTGTTTTATTCAGCAACCTTTCAAAGCACAACTTCAGCAGTGTGAGGAAATGAATTTAAAGAATTTTATTGAAATGGTTTTAATTCTTTCTATGGACATGAAAAACAAACCCACAGGCACCCATCTTGTAACTACTGCCATCTTGTAACTACAGCTTACTCATAATGTGAGATGGGAGAGAAGTGGGGCTGAGTCCTGGTTCCTTCTCCTGACAGTATCTCATCCTGAGGTGAAGGCAACAAGGGATGACAACAATTTCTTAAAGCCATGGATCTGGGCAGGGCATGGGGGTCACTACTGAAAGAACTTTGGACACTCAGCCAGGAAGAGGTTCTGGGAGCAGTGCAGGTGGTCCTGCTGCACAGGACCACGGGGCACAGACAGATGGCAGCCTGCAGTGGGATTTAGAGGAGCCTGTGGGGCTGGGGACTGGCAGCTCAGGCAGAAGGAGGGGATTTTGCAGCACAACTGGAGAGAAGAACTTGTTCAAGAGAAAGCAAAAGCTTTTGGAGTTAAGGTAAGAGACACCTTTCTTCATGAGAAACCTCTATCCTTGGCACACAAATCTGCCATAAACAGTAACAGTGTGAGACAATTATTGTTTTAAGAAGCTTTAAAATGCAGCTACTCAAAATATCTATACAAATTCTGCTGTAAGCATGCAAATTAATTACTTCAACCAATATACTTTCACGGATAGCCTGAGCTCCAGCAGGAAAGGCACCAGTGCAAGAACCAGTTAAAAACACCTGTAAAATAACAAATGTATGAGCCTCCAGACCCATACTGTTACAAGTCATATAGCATTAAAGGACACAGACCAAGATTACAAATATCACTGCTATAGCTATGACCACATTTGATAATCAAGCTCATCTAGTGTATAAAAATCTCTCATAGGTTTTTAATTAAACTTTGGAGGATCCAAGTGATGCGTTTTACTGTTGCACAGTATATGTTTACCACTAGATTAGTTGTGGTTGATTGATGTGCATGCACTCAAGCCAGTTCAGAATATGTTGCTTACAAGGCATACAAAGTCTGCTTGTACTGTAGTATATCTCAACCACAATTAGCTGCCATGAATTTCTTATTTTAATCATCTTTATAGTGCCAGGTGGACTGGTTTAGCAATTATTATATTTCACTCAAACCTTTGTCCATTTTTAGATATTAACAAAGGTGGATATTAACCTGGGGAAATGAGACTTGTGCAGTCATGTTGTTTCCATGTTTATTTGCGTCTGTCTGCATGTCCCTGCCTTGGAACTTTTGATCCCTTTAGCACTTGAAAGAGATGAAAAGTCTCTAAAACACTATCCTAAACCACTATCCTTCTGTGCTTCATGCAAACAGGAAACCTGGAGAAGCCAAAATCTAATTTTCTTTATTAGACAGCAGAAAACTTACACGTGAAAGATAATATAAACATCCTCAGTCACAAGAAATATTTAATAGAAACACAGGGTATTTCAGGCTGGCAGTGCCCCCAGGAGGATTCTTCTCCAATACCCTGGGCAAAACCATGAAGCCAGAGCAAGTTGCTCAGGGCTTTCTCCAGACAGGTCTGGAGAATCTCCTAGGATGGAGATTGTACAGCCTCTCCAGATAACCTGTCTCACCACTTACTGTCCTCACAGGAACAAAGTGTTTCTCTGTACCCAGTCTGAACCCCTTCAGTTCCAATGCGTCCCTGTCACCTTTTGCCATCCCCCTATGCATTAATGACTGGATGTGGCCCTTTGTGTTACACTTTACTTGGCATGGTGGTCTTCACTCAAAGGTTGGACTTGATGGTCTTGGAGATATTTCCATCTTAACGATTCTATGATTCTATACAATGCTGAGTGTAGCCTGGCATCCTCTTCTCCATGACCTCCCTGTAGGTACCAGGGGCTTGCTGTGTGGTCCCCCTGAAGCTGTCTCTCCTGTGGCTGAACAAACTCTGGTCCCACAGCCCCTCCTCAGTGGTCTGTGCCCAGCTGGCTGCTCACCATCCCTACAGGTCCTCCCCCAGAGCGCGGCCCAGCCAGGCAGTGCCAGTCTGGATTGCTGACAGGGGTCTGCCTTCCAGAGGCAGAGCTTTGCCTTTACCCTTGACTGAAATGCCAGGAACCTTATGAAATAGAATCCACTGGCCACCCTGCTGCTGGTGTCAGAGCTTGGCCATGTGGGACAGTCCAGCTGTGCTATGTTGCAGCTGGAGTCTGGTGGCTTCCCAGCACACCAAGACCAACACAGGACATCTGCTCCCAGACAGTATGTTAACTAGTCTGGCTCTCATCTCTGTGGTCACAGCCACAGCGTGGGGTTATTTTAATGTCTACTTATTTTAAACATATTTTGAAGGCAAAATTTTGCCCTCACCACTTGGCACAAGCTAAGAAATGGACTGACACAGGCTCATCTCTTGCCAGCCTACCAGTGCAGGACAGGACACACACTAAGATGCTCTACACCAGGAGCAGCACACATTGCCCAGAGGTGTAGGCCAAGAGAGGAAAGAAACAGCTCACACATTCAGAGTAAACCAAAGGAAATTGTGCTTTCTATGACATGAAGAAATGCCAAAAGTTAACTCAAATTCAGACAGAAACCAGATAAAAGAGAAAAAACATTTACAGTGGCCATATGAAACAGCCTCTGTCTCAGAAAATCCTTAATCCAAATATCATTGGAAGATGAGATTGTATTCTGTGGAGTGTCTTTGCCTTGTTTGTGTACACGCTCTCTTTCCTAGACATCTATGGTTGGCTACCACCACAGATGGGATATCAAATGGGATAGGTACCTATGTCTGGGCTGACAAAGCAGGATTGTTCCTGATCTGAACCAACACACAGGATTTACACAGACAGAACACTTGAATTGCCCCTACCACTGGAAAGACCTTTCATGTTCTCCCATGCCATTCGCTTTCCTGTCCCGCTCCCAGAATGGTGACCATGCAGGAAGCCTCCCAGACCTTGTCCCACGCTCAACTGCACAACATAGCACAAGATCACACTCCTATCCATTCAACTGGGGTTAAAGCTTCATTCCCATTCAGACAGCAATTCAGGCGGTAAAGATCCCAGAAACTGCACAATTTCAAATGGCATCAGAAGCCAGGGTGTTCAGTGGGATAGTTCTCACTCTATCAGTGCTTTCTTTGAATAGATGTAGTAATGACTTGCTGAAAAACTAGGTTATTTGACATTGTTTTGAAGTTCAGGCTGTCTTCAAGGCCCTTACCTTCAATTCACATGTTGTAAGTCTTTTGAGTCTGGTATTAATAATAAATATTATTCCGTGCATCCTTATTTTTTGCTTAATTTAATTACTGAAAATGTAATAGCCTTATGAAAACAATATATGAGTTTTCAAACCTAATTAACATGATACAAGTGCACAGGTCACTAAAACAGTTGTTTTATCTGGAAACGTTCCATGCAAACAGATAAAAACAAAACTACATTTAATTCAGCAACTTCAGTGGAAAGTTAAATCAAAGTTGACTACTTCTTGCCTAGGGGTTCAGCCTTCCTGGTAATAAATACTTTCCTCTTGTCATGATTTTAGAAAAAGAAAAAGGGATATGAGAACCCTATCATAGACTTTAAAGTATGTCCAAGTCAGCCATGACCAAGGCTTAGCTGTTAGACCAACCCTCTATTGCCAAGGAGAAAATCAACCCAGATGTATCATATTATTTTATTAGCCTAACAGCAAATTTTCCATTTAAAGTAAACTCACCCATTCCTTCCCCTCCTCCACCTTGTATATCTTCCATAACACCCCTTAACATCCCAGTCTGATCCCACAATTGCTTTTAGGGTATAATGTATGTCAGCCGGAGCTCTGCATCCAGTGACACAAAAACTTAGCCTCATGTTTTTACTCTCATTTTACATTTTCTTGAGTATTCTTCAAGTGATGCTCTGAAGGAAAAAAAAAAAAGAGGCAAGTTTGATAATGGCGGCAGGGACATAAAGCCCTTTGTAATTCAGGACTGGAGACCAGTATTCAGCAAGTGGCTTATTCCTCCCAGTCAAAGAGAAGCGATTCCCCCTTTTCTTGGAAAAGGGAAAAAAGTTACTCTGGTATCCAGGATGTCACGTGTCTGCCTACCCACAGACATTCGTCTGTCCAACAACCAAGGAGAAATAATTACCTACTGGCAAACAGACAACGTTGTTTGACAGACATCACAGCTGATTCATCCAAGGACTAAAGCAGGCAAACATTTTGCCTGTGGCAGTTGAAGAAGCTCCTGCATGCAGCAACCTTGCACAGTGTTCCTGCATCTGTACAGCTACTTGGTGCCTCTGCAGCTCTGCAGTTGACACATCCTCCCCAAATCTGCATGCATGGCTATGCTGCCCATCATGCTGTGGGAGGACCATGTTGAATAACCCTCACCCTTAGAAAGGATTCCCTTGGCTTTTCCAAGAGTCATGTCAGAACAGAGGAGCAAGAACAAGGGTGGAGGAGGAACCATGCAAAGGAAACACCTGAAGACTTGTGTTCCTTTGATGCAGTTTGGCAACCCAGCTAGATGAGCTCAGAAATCCAGCCTAGCTTCTTTGGTACCTTGATACTTGAAGAAACCTTCATTTTAACCACAACTTTCAGGAAACCAAAGCTATCTAATAAGCCCAGATGCACATCAACGAGGGCTAAGTGGAGTTTTTAACACCTGGAAAAGACAAATCCATTTGTTGTAAACAAATCATCTGTACTTTCACTGGTGAGTACCTCCGTTTGGCAGGTTCAGCACACGTTGGCATCAGAGGTGAGGGCGTGGCAGGCAATGTCTACTCTCAGTCAAAAACAGGCCTGGATAAATAGGAGCCAAACATCTCAAAGTGACTCAGTGGCTCTCATGAAGCAGGAGACCTGCTCTAACCTTCCCAAGCTTATGGTTTAGACCTACCTCTCTCCTTACATCAGAATGGCCCAACCACCACCAAAGTCATCCTTGAGGCTGAGCCCTGCAGAAACAGCAGATCTGGCTTCTGGCCCCTGTCGGCATATTTATTCATTAGAAAACACCACTGCAAGAGCGGCATAAGCCAAGCAGGAGGAGATGCAGAAACCCAGAACTGCCAGTGGTTTCCTCCTCACAGGTGCCAGCTGCCCTCTTACTTGTGTTGCTCTCTTGGCCTGGGGACTGGCTGGGCTGCCTGTGCTGCGGCCGCTTTGCTGGGCACCACAAACAATTCCCGTGCTCCACAAAATATCCCCCCCGGCAGATATTCCTGAAACAGAGCTATAAGTGATGTGAATGCGCAACTCCACCCACTTCTCTAGGAACTCCAGAAGATATCAAAGGGGTATGTGAAAATGTAAAAATTACATGTCCATATTCTGCACATCTCCATAACCCTTATAGTCCAGTAACTTTCTCTGTGCAACAACCCTTTAACAGATTTTTAGAAATGGGCTCACAGCTTTGTGAGCACAGAGCCAATGTCACAACCCAAAACCTGTGTCTCTCCTTAAACTAAAATATATCTCATTTTCATTTAAGGAGTGGGATTGAAAATTTAATGCTGTTTTTGTGCTTAGTTCAAACTCTTACAATATTGAAACATTCTACCCAACTAAAATCTATAGCTGGATGTCAGGACTGTCATTATATTTAAAATTCTGTGAAATATCTACACCTAATTCAGAATTAAATGACCTTTTCACAAGACTATATAACAGCACAAGGGCAGGTTTTGGGTGAGTGCAGAACAGCACAGTGAAAACAAGCACTTTGGGTTTCCCCAAAGAAAGGCTGGTCATATGGCCAGCAGCTGTGACAGAGCACAATCCCTATATAATGTGAAATGTATTAATAATTACCTTTTCCTGTGCTACCCAACTAAACAACAAATAAATGATAACTTAGAAGAAAAAGAAAGGCAGTGTTTCTTTGTAAAGATTAAAAAAAACTGTGAAGATTCAGGAAAACAGAAAAAAGCTGAAGAATGAATGAAAGAAAAAATACTTCAAATAGAAAAAAGAAGCTTTTGTACAGTCATACTTCCCCAGATGCACAGAGTGGCTTCTAGTGTAGAATTACCAGGGACAATTAAAATGAAACAATAACAAATGTGTAGTCCAAAGGCGAGGCGATCCCCTTTCCTCCCCTGTTCCCTCTCCCTCAGCCTGCAGCTGATCCAAAGAGCACAAGGAGGCTTGTGACCTGCAGGCAGGTAAGAGACTATGAAGCATGGGAGAGAAAGCCACCCCAGTTTCACACCAAAATGCATCTCAGTGCAGGTTTCCCAACACCAGCACAGCAGGGATTTTGTGGTCAACATCAACACTGCTAAAAATAAATATTTCTTCCATCTGCTCTCCAAAGGCACACCCCTCTTGAGTCACTAGAGAAAAAGCAGCAACCCATTCCTGTGACACTCAGGAGAAAGGGGAGAAGATTTTTGGACCAGTTGAATAATTAGAAGCAATAAGGAATAGTTATCAACACCAGAAGACTCCTTTGGAACAAGGAAAGAAAGCTGTGACAAGAGCTACAAACTGGAAGAGGAGACAGAGTGAGTGATGACAGGACCTAAAATGGCTTGCAGTTGCTTCTGGGCTGCTGCAGCTACTCTTCGCTATATTTAAAGAGCCAATGGCCAGAACAGCCTTTTGGGAAAACATTCCTCTTGCCAAGGCGCTCCTGCTCTAGAGGATGTCACTGTTCATCAGGGGAAGGAGGCCTTGGGAATCCATTTCAAGCAAAAGGGCTGTTGCTGTATAATAATACATCCAGATTTATCTTGTCAAAGTATTTTTAAAAGCTTCCTCTAAGCAACACAGTATGAAGAAACAGCTCCTAAATTTTGAATGCAGAGAGCTACAGAGATTATACTGTCATACATCACCAGTGGCACTCTCCCACCCCTGTTCCACGCCAGTCCCAAGAGGATGATAACCTTCATTCAGCACCTTTCCATGCTCCACAAGTGCTCTCTGGCAAGATCTTGATCTCCACGGAGGGTCCCAGAGCCACACAGCAGCTCTAAGAGCACTGAGCTTTTAGCTCTGGAGTCCCTCAGTCAGTTCCCACAGTGGTCACTAGGCAGGTGCTATCACACAGACACAAAGCAGGACTTCACAACTGTGCATGGGGCAATTTGTTCCTTTATCTGTCAAACAGAATCACATGTGAGATGAAAGCACATGTTCCTCTGCCTATGGCACATCCTGATTTCTACTGGGCATGTGTGAGACCAAAAATATGAGCACAACAGGGCCACAGATTTTCTTGTCTTGTACCACTTCAGTTAGAATATGTCCCAAGGCAGCTTGGTTTTGGCAGTTTCCTCTTCTCTCTACTCATTTTTTTCTGGCATTTCTATTTCTTTTTCTAATCAAAATCTCCAAGGCCAGAACAGCAGGAAGGAGTAAGAACTGTAGCAGTCTCAAATCTCAACTAGTGATGAGGAAGCAAAGTGCAGGGTGAACGCTGTTTGCTGTAATCCATGCCTGCCCAACACCCACAAAAGTTCAAGGATTCAGGCTGTGATCTGTTCTGCTTAGATTTTAACTTGGGGTGACACACTGAAACAGTATGAAGGGCTTGAATTTGACAGCAAAGAAACTTCAGGAACATTTCTTATGAAGGTTGTGCTCAAGATGGCAGAAACCTCAATCTTTTGGCCCTCTTCCCAAGCGGAACTGGCTAAATTAAGGCTTGTTTCAGTTGTGGATATAACCTTAAACCAAAACCACAGGGATCTGACTCAAAATCTGCCTGCCTGAAATTGAGGCAGCTGGAATTCAAAGCTGGAATTCAAAGACTTTCAAAAGGAAGATTTGGGTTTGCAAAGGAAAACTTAAATTTGTCAGACCCAAACAAACACACCTCAGCAGTGAGCTCTGAGCCCATCCTCTGCCTTTTAAGGCTTCACATTCCTCAGTCTCTCTGAAAACACAGAGTAGTTCCATTATCCGAGTGCCTGCTTACATAGAGACTAGACTGGATGGAAAGAATTGATTGTGGGCATCCTTCTGCATTCCTGAGATCAGCACTGCCCAGGCTGCAGTGGCAGGTGGAGGATGCACTGCAATGCAGCAGAGGTACACCTCAGCTTGCTCAGGCACAGGCACCTCAGAGAACTTCATGGGGGAGCTCAGCTGCTGAAATTCTCCCAAAAGCCCATAGGTTGTAGCATAGACAAGAAGTATCCTCACTCTCCTGAACTCTGTACGTTAACAGTGAGTATGACCCAGGTTTCTCAGTGTTGTTCATCAGGCATAGCTGGATTGAAAAGAAAGAAAGAAAAAAAAAAAGCTTGCTGCAGCTTTGTTAAAAATGTACTTTGGAAGCAGTTTAGGAAAGGGCATGTGGCTGCCCTTACAGCCCCCTTGGGATGCCGTGCTTGTGGGAAGTGCAGCAATGTTGGATGAAGTCTGCATAGCTCTAAATCTGCTGCAAACATCCCACTGGGTCGCAGCCAGGTGAGAACAAGGACTGAGGTATAGAACTGGAGCCCACATCTGTATATCCATGCAGGAGGGCATGGAGTCCTCTTTTTTTGTAATCTCAAACATATGGCCCCGACATCGAATGCGCTGCACCCTTGTCTTGATAATGCCTAAACCAAACTACTCTTACTCGAAGGCTGGAAACATAGATCTCAATTGTGAGTCTGCATTTTGCCCTGGGGGGACCATTACTAACTGCAGTTAGGGATGGACCTGCCCCAAATCTCCTGCATGCATTTCAAACACACCGGACTCTTTTCAGAGCTGCAGATGCAAGCAGGAGGTGAGAATACAGGTTTGGTCTCTGTATTTCAACTTGGATTCATTCCCCTGTTTCCACTTGGATCTATTTCTAATTTTAACTACATGATTATAACATTTAGTGTTTGCTTTCCCTTTTCTAAAATAGTAGGTCTCTCAGCTCTGCAGACAGCCCTTGACACATCTGAGTTAATGTGCAAGTACAACAATGTATTTATGTCTTTGCAGACAAGGGTGAAAAGGCCAAATGCAGTGGCTGAAATTCTCACCTAACGTGAGGTGGGTAATGTTTCAGTGATGCAGTGACTTTTACATGGGGCTTGCAGTCCAAGAACCTGTTGTATTTCTCTTTAGGCTGTCATTCTGCCAAAGTTTGACCAGAGAGGAGCACCCAGGGCAGCATCAGCACCTCAAGGTTACAACAAAATTCAAGCGGCCAACGTACAGCATCATTAAATAAACAAGCATAAGGGAACATCCCTTCTGGGGATGGGGTTATGATAGTTCCCCCTATCTAAATCCCGTAAGGCCGCAAGATTGCACCTATTTTCTTTTTTTAATCATGTGTGTGCATTAGACACATCCAACATGCACAGGACCAATGAACTCTATATTCCTCATATTGTCCTGTGCAAAAGAGTTACAGACACCTTGCTAGGATAACTCCCAGCAGTTTATAAAATGAACAAAAATATCAGTTAAAAGAAATTTCAGTCCTGAATAATAAATATGGTTCTTTACTCTACAGCTCAGAATTAAGTAAATATAATTACTTACCTAGTTTGACAAGCATGTATTGGTATCATCCAGCCTGCAAAACTGTATGACCCTACTACAATTAAATTACATTAATTTTCTCATATGTAAAGCACTAATGCAAGCAAAATTCTGAAACTGGCTTCACTTTCCTTTAGTACAACCCCAAATTTTTCCTTCAGCCACTCACTTCAAGTTCTCAGGCCCAAAAATTGCACCCTTTGTCTGCTTTAGTTCCTGGGGCTTCAGCTGTCACACAAAGCATTGAGTCAGGAAATGAGTTTTCTTGCCAAGTTTATAATATTCTGTACAAACTGAGAATTGTCCTGGGCTGAGGTCTCATGCTCTTTCACACTTGGGAAATTCAGTCTTGTATTTTTAGATGTGATTTCTTGACACAATGTGGTACCTGTAGGTACTTCCATACATAACAGATTGTTTACTGCTTCCTCTAAAGATAAAGGCTACAGCATTTTCTCTAGGTGCTCTGTGCACTCCTGCTGGTATTTGACACATACTACACACTCATCTCAGTCTAAGTCAACAGACATGACCTGTAGTACAGGCTAACCTGTAGGTCATCTAGAACTTATAACTCTTAGTCAAAAAACCAAAAAAGGTATATATGTAAGAATTTTTTTAAGGAAATAGCAGGAATACAATCAGGAGCTTTAACAGGGACTTCATCTCTGTCATGCCTATTGAGGAACTAGTCATAAATGTCATTGTTTTTCTTGTTTTGATGGAAGACATTATGAGGCCATTAGGGGGAGTGATCCACGACTGGGTCACAAAAAGCAGTGGATTTAATCATATATTTCAGTTAAAAGTTTTACTGTAGATATGGGCTGTGAGAAGTGTTAAGAACTGATAGTGGTCTGGTGATCCAGAAGTTTTGGAAAAATATTGGGCTAAAGCCCACAATGTAAAGAGTAACCCTGACTTAAGCTTGAGCTGTAGCCTCTGGATGGACTGGGTCATCTTGCTCCCAACACAAAAGAGCTAGGTGTTGGCTGCTTCTTCAGTCCAAGTGATGGGGAACAGCAGAATGCTGAGTCACATGAGTGCATTGAACTACACATAAGGATTTACCATGTAGTCAACAGGACCATGACATGATACCCCTTCGTTCGTCTGTGGAATATATGAGTGCACCTAAAATGGGTTTCCAAGACATTCCAAGAGATTAGATATGCATTGAAGTTTTGGGGTTTTTTTTCTGTTCCAGAGAATAGAACTGGCTTGGATACAAAAATCTTATCCCAAGACAAAGATAAAAGTATCTCTTTTAAAGGGAGTTTTTTCTTGAAGATCCTAGGACAAAGGGATTATAACATTCCTAAAGGGGAATTAGAGAGCTTCCACAGCAGCTCTTACACCCCTTTCTTTATCTGACCTACTGCTAAAACAGGAGGTTGGAGGAGATTAGAGACCAACTAAATCTGAATTAAAATTAGCATTATAGAAAGTTCCCAAAGTGATTCTGAGAGTTAGGCTGTGATCTTATTTACATGGGTATTAAAAAGATAAGCTCCAGAGGCTGCCTGGAGGATAATAATGTTACAGGATTTAGACTACTGAAGTTACTCCAGTTTTATACAGCAAAACCAAGCAAATAATCTAGATCTCCCTATCCCAATCTCCCACGGAGACCAGGAGTGTAATGCTGAGCCTAAAAAATCCACTGCATTGTATAATTGAGGAGTTGGACAAGTAACTACACTTAGATCTTTGTTTCTTAATGAATCACTTCTATTTTTATAGAGGATTTATATTCTGACTCTTCCTGACTCTTCTCTGACATGATAGATAAAAATAAATATTTTTTAAAGCAACAGGAATGTCCTCTCTATGAAGATGCCCAAAATGTAAGTTTTAACCTGTTGCTCTGGGAAATATTTTTGTTTTAATGTCAAAATACTTAAACACATAACTTCCCAGTAACTTTACCTGTACAGTCTTCTTTCCACATGAAGTCTTTGGGAACATATGAGGAGTTGTGGTACTGTAGTACAATGAAAAAACTTAGCCTAAAGGAAGAAAACATTTTCAGACTGAAATTCAAAGTGTTGTTTAAGACCTACTAGAGGCAATAGTGATCAGCTCATGGAGGATTTACCTTTGGGAGCCACTGGAAAGAAGGCATTGGCACAGAGTCAATGTTCCAGTGTGGCGCTGAGGAACATCAGCAGGTACCCACTGCTCATGCATATGTGATTTTCCTGGTCTCAGAGGTTTTCTAGGCTGCTGTGAATGGATATTGAATGCAGGCAGGTGGGCAGTGAACGGGAGTGCCAGGCCTGAACTGTGGGGTGCTGAACCACAGAGCTTCCCCATAGCCACCTGGCCAGAATACTCTTGACAACTCCTCATCTGCTGCAGAGCTTCCCTTCAGAGGTTGAATTATTACAAATCATGGAAAGGTTTCCCAAAAAAGTGAAGGAAGTAAATCCATCAACTTCTCTTCTGTCTGGTTCAGCAGAGTCTCGCAGCACTTGTCAAAGTTTGTGGCTGAAATGGGACTAGAGGTAGGTTTTGATTTAGGCTTGGCTCTGCTGAAGTAGATGGCAAAAAACTCACTGAACTTCATGAGGGGAAAGATTAATACATTAACCCTCATGTCCCTTAGTGGTTCTGCTTTGTAGAAGACAAAGTATCACTGCTTGCCTGAATCACAGGCGAACAAACTCTTGCTGACTGTAGTTCATTTTCTAGGGTGTGTAGAAGTGCTTATCCACTTGCCTCCTAGCTCCCCCTTAAAATCGAAAATGAACTCACTTACTTCACTGTGCCAAGTTTTTGAAGGCCACAGTGCAGATAGTGAAAAATAAATAATTCACCCTATTCCTAAGTTCCCATTAGAGCAGTATATCCCTTCTGTATCCCTGTGAAGGCAGCCTGGTCTAGTAAGGTGTCTCAAAGCTCCTGTATTGGTAAATTCAACCTTTGCAGCCTCCCTTACCTTGTACCCATTTTTCTGGGCAAGTAGGTAGTAAAAGAGGTTCATATTTTTTCCAGTCATGCTGTTCATCAGCAATGGGGGAGAAGCCAATACTGTCAGTTCACCACAGATACGAGGTCACAAGCACTACCTTACTTTTTCAGACTTTCTTTCATGATATATGGGAATGCCTTTTATAAGACTTGCCTTGAATGTATTGTCTTAATTCTCTATTTGGTTACACTCCCAGTGGATAGCATTTTCCAGTGCCTACTAAAGAATATAGAAGGGGCCAAAATTACTTTTAATTCAATAAGCTCAAAAAAGCCCATATAAAAAGATTCTACCAAAGAACAAAATTCCATAAATAGAGTTTGTATTTTCATTGTATTCAGAAAAGACTTTTTTTCTTTTAATATTGAAAAGTCCTGGGTTGATCAAGTTGTTGCATATTTCTTTCTGGGTAAGTGGTAGTGAGTAGAGATCTCTGACAGTTCTATATTAAATGCAGGTGGCTCTGTGAATGCTATTCCTGTCTGATACACTACATTAACCATAACCTGCAATTTCTTCCAAAAGAACTGGAATGAATTAAATTGTTTAATAAAACCTTACTTACCTGAATAAGCTCATTTCTAGTTTGCATTTAGGTTCCCTTAATGCATCTTGCTAGATTAGTATTTGCAACATAAAAAACTAAAAGTGTTTACTTAGAAAACCAAACATTGAATGTAATCCTGAGAACTGTCCAAGATTTTCATTTTTAAGATGGAATTTTCTTATATAACTTTCCTTTTCATGTTCTGAATTGCTAAATTCATTTAGCATGGATTGATAACTTCATTCCCACTCCACAAGTTAAAGGCTCAAACACGAACCCTTCTGCATAATTTACAGATCAATGTACCTCTTTTGATCCTGCTTATAAGCATGGATTTGGGTACTAAAGACATCAAGAGGTTTGGGGGTGGACATACCTGGATGCAATTTTTTTTCTTCTTGCTGTTGTTCAGCTTAAAGCAAATCCATAGAGTAGAGTGAAATGCAGCATCATGGATCTATGCCTTAATAAGACCATCTCTCATTGAAAGCAAAGTCACAGAAGCAATGCAAAGCAGTCACATTTATCAGGAGTACAAATCAAAAATATTATTTCACTTGTTGAATGGCAAAACAATAAAGTTAAAACATTTGCTATTTTAAAATTTATTTTAATGTCAGAAGAAAGCACGCTTGGGAGAAGATAACAGCTTTATCTTGTTTTCATGGTTAAAGCAAGCCATAAAATTCTTTGTAACTGAGAGTGGTTTAGGCAAAAAATGCAGCCCTGCAATTCCAAGTGTAGCATCATTTATATCCATAAGGAGATTAAATTTTAAAAGTTCTCTCAATACCACTGACCAGAGCAGCAATGTCATTGTTAGAAAACACACGCACTGGTTACCTTATAATCAAATTTTCACTGCCCTTTCTGACAGGTTTTTAAGTTACTTAAGGGATCTATTTATATGTGGAAGCATCAACATCATGCAGTAAATCCAACCACAACTCAGTCACATATTTTATTAAGTTTAAGTTCAGTGAAAGTGCAGAGTAAACTAGGGCCCTATGTCTCTCAGTTACATCTGATTTGCGGTTGCTATAAAAAGGCCCACATGCCGCTCTTTCAGATGTGTTTTGGATTGAAAATAGGATTAATGTGCTAAAGTGTGATTAGAATGGTTAAACACGATTAATTGGAACAGACTTGTATTGCCAAGGGAGCTCCGCTGTTACTGGCCAGCCTCCAGTTTACCAAGTGAACAAAGCAGGCCAACTGTCCAAGTTTTTCCATGTCTTTGCTTATGTGCCTTTTCCTTTGCATTTTCTCATAGCCAGCTTGTCTCAGAGCAGATTAAATACAGCTGAGAATGTTGGTCTAGGTCTGCAGTGAGGATCCTCGGGGAATAAGCAGGAACCTCAGGCCCAGACTTGGCTTCTCCAGCGCTGGTTGAAAACTGCCATGCACCTAGGGCAAGGGTCCAGGTGGATCGACTAGGGAGTGGGAGTAATTTGGGGTTTTTAAAATGATCTATTAAACCCCTGAACTTTAATCAAGCTGCTACCATACTGACAGCCGTGATTTACTCACACATGGCTGTGAGGGGTAAAAGGGGCAAGGACTGCAGAGCACAGGCACTTGTCCCCAGCTCCAGAGCCCATGCACGGGCCACACGTGCATGCTCCCCCCTCCTCCTGTCCCCCCTCCCAAATTAGCACACTGCTGAGCTTTTATTTTGGGTAAATTTACATATATCTGTGCCACGGAAAATCTATTTCTTTTTTTTTTTTAGTAGATATTTGGCTGGACATTCAGCAAATCCTGCCCCTCTCCACTAACTGCCTTCCCCTGCTTTTTCCAAGCACAGATTAAGGATTTAAAGCTTAAGTAATCAAAGCTTTAAACTGATCCTGCCTGGAGAAGACAGAATGGTTTAGTATATTGTTCTAAAAACAGAAATACCTCAGTGGTTTATTGCATGAAGATATTAAAGTTTGCACAAATTAAACTCAGGAGTGCAGACATTTTAAGCTAAATTCCTGGCTATAAGCAACTAAAACCTTCATAGCAATTAAAACCATGTTTGATATTTTTTTAATAACTCCAGGCGCACTGAAGTCACAATGGGATTGCCTTTCCCAATAATGAAATCATTGTACAGCTTGTGGAGTAATGGCATTCTATCTGGGAATGGGCTTGGAAAACACACATGCATACAACAAGATCTCCAAGACAGCATACACGTATGTACACAACTGTCTTTTGATATTTAGTATCCTTCTTTAAAAACTGTCTAACCACTGGGAACAAAAGGGTAACCATACATTTATCCTCTGGGGTTTGATATCCTGAAACAATTATTAGAGAAAAAAATGGAAGATAAATTCAGAGATATTTCTTGCTGCACTCTAGTTCATTTACGTGACTGTACATAAATTTCCTTCTCTCTGAACAATGCAAACAGAGAGGCAAACAGCATGTGCTATCTTTGCTCATAATTTACAAACTTGCCTTGGAGTCATTTCAGTGTCACTTCACCCCCAGGGGCTCAACAACAACCTCTTCTCTTGCTTTCTTCTGGCTTTCCCTTCTCTCCCTTCCCACCTCCCACTCTCTTTGCCTTACATACAGATTCCCCAAAACGGGCTTATAGCTTCTATATTTATGATCATCTCCACTAAGATGGCTCAGTTTCTTATTAGGCTTTGCTACGAAGTCCATTGTGTTGGGTAGATCATATTGCTTTAGGTGCAGAATGGATGTCCTTCCACTTCCCATTTGAAAGGGAGGTAGCACATAAAATCATAGAATCATTTGAATTGGAAGGTACCTTAAAGATATTTAGTTCCAGTCCCCCTGCCGGGGGTAGAGACACCTTCCACTAGATCAGGTTGCTCAAAGCCCCATCCAGCCTGGCCTTAAACTTTGACAGGGATTAAACTTCTCTGGGCAGCCTTTCCAGTGCCTCACCACCCTCATAGTGAAGAATTTCTTCTTAATATATAATCTAAACTTACTCTCTTTCAATGTACTTCATATTATGTCAGAACAAAAAGGGAAAATATTGACAAGCCTCCTCACAAGCTTTCTATCTGCTCTTCATGTAAACACGGCAACTTCCTTTAGTGCTGTGCTGTACATGCTGGTGGCAGTAAATCCCTTGTAGAGGTCTGATTTTAAGCTGCTGCCACATGTGAGTTAGAGGCCTAAGGTTTTCTGGTATAGTCACCTTTAAAAATTAACTGCAGACGTCTGACACATTATAAGCTCTGTAGTTATCCACGTGGTCTTGAAAACGCTAACCCACCATCTCCGTGCTTGTAGTGAGTGACTCATCCACATATAGATACTCTAAAATTTTTCCTTTCGTTAGTGCTGGGGAGTTATTAAGGCCTTCTTGGCAAACTGGAATTATGCATTTCACTGCCTGTAGTTCAAGGCATGCCTCTGCAGTCTACCAAGCCTGCTGCCTTCCCTCTTTGAACACCTGCCTTGTCAAACTTGTTAGCCCCACACCCAGAGCACATAGCTGAGAGTGCGCCAGGAGAAAAACACATCCAGTAACAAAGGCATAGAATTATAGAATCATAGAATCAGACAGGTTGGAAAGGACCTCTGAGATCATCAAGTCCAACCTTTGATCCACTACCATCACAGTTGCTAGACCATGGCACCAAGCGCCACATCCACCCNGATGAGGTCTCCCCTGAGCCTTCTCTTTTCCAATCTAAACAACCCCAGCTCCCTCAGCCTCTCCTCATAGGACTTGTGTTCAAGTCCCTTCACCAGCCTCGTTGCTTCTCTGGACCCGCTCCAGCACCTCAATGTCTTTCCTGAACTGAGGGCCCAGAACTGAACACAGTGCTCCAGGTGTGGCCTCACGAGCACTGAGTACAGGGGAAAGATCACTTCCCCTGCTCCTGCTGGCCACACTGTTCTTGATGCAGGCCAGGATGCCATTGGCCTTCTTGGCCACCTGGGCACACTGCTGGCTCATGTTCAGCCTCCTGTCAATCAGCACCCACAGGTCCCTTTCTGTCTGGCTGCTCTCCAGCCACTCTGTGCCCAGCCTGTAGCACTGCAGGGGGTTGTTGTGGCCAAAGTGCAGGACCCGGCACTTGGACTTGTTGAACCTCATCCCATTGGAATCAGCCCCATTGAAAATGCCAGTTGAAAATAAGCTTCCAAAGCCCCTATACAAAGACAGTCCTTTGGAGTAGTCCAGTTTGTCACCAAAGCAATGAAGTAACCACCTAGGTACTTCAAAAACGTCTCACAAGGACTTACCTTAATCAAAACATGCTCACTTCACAATGCTGCTTTCTTTTGCAGTTGCAGAGGCAACCATGTGGAAGAGACACAGTTTGACAAGAAGAGGAGCAGTCTGTGGTTCACAAGTTCTGCCCATTTAAGTTGTGGACAGAATTTTCTGCTCCCTACCTGGCCAGTTTATGTACCCAAGTTATGGTAGCTATGAGAAGATGAGAATACCAAGCAGCCTTCCTGTTCAGATGCCTTCAATGTTCACAACCTGGTATACAAACAAAAATACCAACATCTATTTCAATTTATGTTACTGTGCTGGTCTGTGAACTGTCTCAAAATCCCCATCAGGCGTAGCTGTTCTGGCTGATGAAGGCACCATCCAGCTGACTTCTTCAGTCAACACAGCTTAACCTGACAGTGCTTATGAGCCCTGGAAGGTCATTTTAGATTTTAAGACTTTCCTGAAGGGAAAGGCTCAGCATAGCTGATGTCACACAGAGATCCCACAGTGATCTGAGTAGTACAGGTGTGTGGATGCCCCACCTTGGTTAAGAGCAAATATTTCAATAACATTTCCCAGCCAGCTACTGTATTTTCAATTCATCAGAAGACAAAATGAAAGGCTACTCTGTACATCTTTGGTGTAGTTCCAACTGGAAACATTTGTTATTTTTCAAACTACTGTGGCACCCTGCTAAAAAAAATTTTAAGAACAGAAATTCCACTACCAGATGGGCCATATAGTTCCTTACCACCAAATGTTGGATATGACAAAGTCAGCAGATCATAACAGTATGTGTGCCAGGTCCAAAGGTCCAGGCCTGTCCTGTCTTCAACACCAGCCAGTTACATTTTTCATAACTAAAAATGTTAGTCACTTTTTAATTGAAAACTCATTTTTGACTTTATTTTGGAGTACACTAAGAAAGCACAATGTCCCCCTCAACACCGTGACCATATATTGGAAGCTGTCACTGTTGAGAAGCAGAAAGTTGCTGCTGTGGATTCTGTGGCGCCCAGTGTAAGCGATGCAACCATCCACACATTCTGTGCATTAATTATGCATTGGGAGATCTTGCCTTGCGGGATGTTTCCATTTGTGCTTTTTTTTTTTTTTTTGTAGGTATGATCAGTGCTTAATGCATATGCAGTCACAAAGGACACTACTTCTGGGTTTGTATAGAACACAACCATAAATCTCCACGAGAGGGCTGTTCACTGTGGTACTTGTGTGTGCTGTAAGCCTGACTTTAGTTACCTAACCTCAGTGCTAGTGAACTCATCTATCATCTCCTTACCAAACATGAGATATGGCAGCAGAGAACCTGAAGCTGGTAAGCTTGTCTACAAGAGGTACAGAGCAGAGACATGTAAATGGATGAGATGGAGTGTACACGGAAGCAGAATTGGGAGCCAGGCTGTTTATAGCACTGAGCTAAGGCAATTCAGAAGTTATAGCCTGAGTAAGATACCTGAGTCTTTGCCATGGCCATGGATATTTTTGTGATCTGTGGAAGTCACTTAGCTTCCCTTAGCTGTACATCCATAAAGCTGGGGTTAGCAGTGTGACCTTGCATGGTGCAGCGAGAATAAGTGCACAGAAGATGTAAAAGAATGATGGCAATGGCTGTTGTGCAAGTAGTCTAGATATATCATGGTTTTTTTTCCTACCAACCCTTCCCAAAATAAATACATTGACATTTATAATTCACTTTTTGGAGTTTCTGTCTTACATAAAGCATAGCATCACAAAATCCTTGCAAGTTGAGTACCATATGGTTACAGAGTGAGGGAAAGTGAGAGCTGGAACAAAACCGTCAAGGACTGGATTCAATAAGGAACTGAATGCTCCAACCCTGTCCAAAGAAAGCACAAGCACTGGTCACACTGAAGCCAGCAAGTTCTTCTTTTGATTTCAATAACATGGTTAGATGTTTTGTCAGAAGGGGGCCAAGAGGCCTCAGCACCTCGCAGGCTCTGCACTCCCTGTGTTGCCCGTAGTCATGCAGCGAAGCAGCAGCAGAGGTGTCGTATTTTGGGAATATCTTCTCTGGATTCCTAAATAGGACAACCAAGAAATTAAAGGTAAGAATGAGAGTCTGTCCCAGGTTTTACACAAAGCCCTGCGTACTCCAGAGAAGAATTTGGACAGCTTAGTTACTGCTGGCTAAATACATAGTCAGAGCAAAATTCTTTTCTGCATGCACCTGGTTTGCATGAATGCCAGGCTTGTGCATGCAAGGGAGGCATGTGCACAAAAAAAGAAAAGAGAAGCCTGAATAAAAATGACCCCCAATTACATATGGCTCAGCAGCAGGAAAATGCCAGATCTACACATACAGGTGTATATGACTTCCTTTCCAGATCCAAAATCTGGTATAGGACACTAAGGTCTGAATATGGTGTCTCTGATTACTGGAGTGAGGACTTTCAATTTGAGAATGATCCTTGTCTCTTTAATCAACTGATAAAAAATACATTGCCCACTCTGCACATTGAAATAGAGGGAGGAAAACAATCAGTCATCAATTTAAGGCTTTTCAGTGTTGTTCTACTAAATTTCTCCACTTTTGCCCAAACCACACCCTTTTGGGAGTCAGAGGACTACCACGACACACATAGAAAACACACAGAACTGGAGTGTGGCATTTGGAGACCAGGAGAGCTGACCCTGGGACCAGAAGCCCTTGGAGACACTGACAGCTCCACTCAGGCATCCTCTCCTCCAGGGTGCCACAGAGCATAATCGGGTCCTTGAACGGGGGCTGAGTGTAATATGCAAGCATTCAGCAGCTTTTCATACGTCTTTATCTCTTCTGCTGTAAGATGCAGTGCACTGCACAGATTTATGGGAATTCTTTCCATGTTCGCAACTTATAAGTATTAATAACCCATCCAAGTTGGAAAATAATACACCATTCCTAACTCTATTAACTACAGAAAATCTGGCTTCAGTTAAAATAAGATCCCCTTTAGCAATGCCCAATATCCAATAAATATTATATATAAAAAAAGCCAGGCCGCATCTTATCTGAGGTACGGTAACAGTAATGTTTTTGCCTGAGGCACTGCAAACCTCAGGCTTAAGAAGTCAAAATGACAGGGTGCAGATGATCACTTGAAAGTTATAATTTTTAACCTAAACAGTAAGTCTTTTTTTTATCTAATAATTTTTACAGACAGGGAAATTCAGCAGGCTCACAAATCTACTACTGTGGGTAACATTCAAAAACTGGTTTCATAATACTTCTGTTTCTGCCACTGACCTGTAAGAAAAAATGGCATTAGCATTTCTGCCACTGCTATACAAAAGCATCTCTGAGTTTCCCAAACAAGCAATTTTATCCAGTTATCAACAGTTTTAAAACTATTGTCCTGCTAAGTTAAGACTAAACCCTTTGACCCTTATTCTCACAAAACTCCCATTGCAGTTATTTGAGGTCTTTCATTCAATTAACACTTTAGGTTTCAGGTTAAGATCTTCTGAGATATTTAAATGCTGTATTTATGTGTTTTCAGTAGCTATTTGGTATTTGTATACCTAGGTCTGGGCCTTACCTGTACATAAAAACTACATCAGTGTTTTGTAGTATCTCATTATCTTTTGGGATTAAATATGTCAAGAGATGTCCTCAGAGTTAATCCGTGAGTCTTTAAGTCAGAAATGCTTCAGACCAGCACAGCCTCACTAGAGCTACAATTACATGACTCTCACTGTGCTTTAAACTAGCAGAAGTGACTTGAAACATACTCTGTCTTAGCAGGGGTCACTTGCAAAGTCAGCTGCCAAATCTGTTCTATTGCAACCTGTTGGAGAATTTGCATTACTCCAATTATTTACTGAGAACAGCCTGTCTCTGGCCTCAGAAGTTGACTCAATCTGAGAGCCAGTTAATTAAAAGTTAAAATCAGCTTTAGTCTCAGGTACTACTCAGATGCCCTTCACCAGGTACTGTGCCCCTGTTACCACATTTTACCCTTTTCTCTTCCCCTTTGCTTAGGGAACTCGCAATGTGGTCCCCAAGGACAGTGTTGGGACAGTGGCCTGTCCAGGAGCTGTGTCACAGACCACATACAAAATCTTGCTCTCCAGAAAAGCATTTGTCTGTGTAGCTCTGCACAGGGGCAGGGCTTGAGTGGGGACATCTCTGCCAAGACCCAGAACAGGGAGCTGGCCCCTTACCTGCCCTTGGTCACCTGTGGGAAGAGATGGACATGACTAGTGTCCCTTAGTAACCCAGCACAGGGACATATCTTTGACCAATTTGGGCTTTTTGTCAATTCTTTTATAAATTGATGCCACTGGGCATGAGACTCTCTCATTGCCTCGGCCTTATCATCTATGAAAAGGGAATGTGTGCATTTCATTATGTAGTGTGAGATCCACAGGTGAAAAGAAACCTAGCTGGAATCACTGAAGCAGCACACTATTGGGAAAATCTGGAAATTTATTAATTATCACTCCATCAGTAGCTGTGAGTACTATTTGCTCCATTTCTGACATCCTCAGAAATTCACAGTATTCATTTATTCATTCAGTCCAATTCCCACTTCCTTGTTTTATTCTGTGTATTAGTCTATAGGCTAGATGCCTGTTTAAAGAGTTTAGGACCACAATGATGCAAAATTTGCTTTTATTCGAGAGTGTGGCTAAAACTTTTAAGAAAAGGAAGAATGCTAGTGATGCAATTCACAGCACTTGTGGAGCCTCCTGCACCTATAGATGTTAACTGCAGAACATTAGTTTGATTACATCTTTGATAATCTCACTGGCTGGCTTCGTATTGTTTATTTTAAGTAGGTTTTGTCTGAGAAGAGGAAGTCAGAAAATTATCTGTTCAGCAAACACGCTCTTTTATTTATTTATCATCTTTGTCTGAGGTACCAGCCCAGCTTAAACAACTGAAAATTAAAGTCAGTGAAGAAACTGGAAGTTTTCATATTCGTACCAGAAAGGAAACTTATTTTCAGAATGAGATCTGGACAGTTACCTCATGTGAACATGGCTTCATGAATTTGACAGCTTTGTTGCCTGCCACCCTTCAGCAGAGTTTGAACTCTTTGGTGGATCAATGGCTTAATTTCTGACTTGCTTTTCTTTGTAATAGTGTGGGAGAAACCTTAAGAATTTTGCAGGGTTTTGCAAATCAGACTTATAAAGAGCCAGAAATCGCTGTATTGCTGAGGGGTTTTTTCCAGTTAAGGTTTGTTCTTTCCCAGTTTGCTTCTGATTATTTTTTATTTCCATTCTTTTTTTTCTGTGAGTGGAGTGAGGAATTGCTTAGAGCCCCTGTGAATTCAAAGAGAAGGGCACTTTCACCCCAGAGACATACTCTTAGCTAGATTTCACAACAGCTGAAACCCTCAGGGCCAACACTTCTTAGTTGAATGATGTCTATTCAAAACATCAGTCATGTCACTGGCTTTAGCAGGAAGATTTCAGATGTGCACAGTTTTCACCGGGGAAATGAGCCCCCAGGATTACTGCACACCTTCCTTCCCCAGTGATGCTGGGTTTTTCTGCTGGTCCAAATCTTTCAGATTTAAGGAGAAGCAATTTTTTAGAGACACTATGGCGTGGGTTCAGACACACCTTACTTTTCCCGTATAAAATCTGTCAAAGAGAAAGGTCTCATGATGCTATCTTTCCACCTTTGCAGCAGCTTAGAAATATTGGTATTTTTCCCTATGACAAGTGGCAGCTTTCCAGTGAATGCCTTGGAATTTTGGTTGGTATTGCCAGTTAGGAAAACAAGAAAAGCCTCTCGCAGCTTTTGCGTGATGTTAGGTCAGTGGGATACGACTGTCCCTCCTGTGTGCCCCACAGCCAACTCTGCTACACCACACCCTCGCAGGGCATCACGAATATGTCCTCACACCCCCAGCCACTGAGGGTCATCATTTTAACCAAGGGAGTGGAAGATCTTACATGAAGATGCTTCCACTGTAAACTGGATTTTCAACAGTGCCCAGGGAACGAGCCTGACACCAAGCGACAGGCAGTGCTGAGGCACAGGGGTTTGAATACAGCCTGTTCTCCTCTTAATGTATTTGAGGACAAAAACAAAGGAGGAAATTCATCAGGGTTCAGGAAGCTCTGATTTTTATTTTCCATTATAGCTTTCATCTGTGACAGAGGTTTGGACAAACTCAGTGTTTTCTGAGCAGCAACAGTCATAATTAGGTAAAAGATATTGTGAAAATTCTGTAAAATTGAAAAATGTATTTTCTCATAACAAAGTATAAACTAAGGGCTTGCCTGAGTCTCAATATAATTACAGAATTTTGTGAAATACAAAAGAAAAAAAAACCACAGTAAGAAAGGGAGTTTGATCAAGAAAAGAGATCTTCAGAAATCTGTATTTCTAAGTTATGCTAGACAGTTACAGCAGGTTTTGGAAATCTTAAAGCCTTCTTTCACAAAAAGGGTTTAGACTGGCATTTCCTTCAAACAGCTTCCTCTCTGTGCCAAATGAAGTTTTAAAGAGTGTCTTCAATTATGACAGTTATTGTTGTGGAGGCCGGACGCGTTTCCTGTTAAAAATTGCAGGAAAGTAATTTATAGGTTTCAGTTTGGACCCAATGGCTGTATCTGCAAAATGTCTTAAAAGTAGATCAGAGCTGAGCTCAGTGACTGCCTGGAGCCAAGGCTGGTGCAAGGCTGGTAGCAGAGAGATGTTCTGACACAACCTGTGCCTCAAGCTCCATGCTTGGCACAGTGATATCCCACCTCCCCCCTCTAGGCTGACCACAAAACCCAGGGCCCTTTCTCAAGGGCTCAAACATCTCCTGCTCCCAGGAATATCCATTTTGTAGAAAACATGAGTTAAAGATGCTCCCCTTCACCCTTGTTCAGTCCTGTTTTTGCTTTGCGAGGGAAAGCAGTAGCTTTCACATTAATTGTGGGACTCAAACTCATAACATCCAACGCACATACTAGTCCTATTGAAGTGAACTGGAATTATTCACTTGTGCAGAGATTAAATCTCTTGAGAAGCTATAGAAAAATAGAGTCATGGTCTTGAAAAATACTAGAAGCATCCAGACTCCTTAAGCACAGCCCTTTTTAGTAATTAATTTGCTATAGATGTAGCTAGCTGATTTAAAGAGTCAGATTTACTCTGATTAAAGCATTTACTTCCATGTC
This sequence comes from Pachyramphus minor, assembly GCA_013397135.1. Lineage (NCBI taxonomy): Eukaryota > Metazoa > Chordata > Aves > Passeriformes > Tyrannidae > Pachyramphus > Pachyramphus minor. Next base: position 604,460 of record VYXB01007224.1, on the reverse strand, counting down.
TGCAGAAGGAAAATTTACTGCCTCAGGAAAACATAAATGTCAAAGGTGTGCTTGAATATACAGAGTATGGTAGATAGAAAGAAGATGATGTTTTCACAGGTCATGTGCTTAAAGGTCAGCAGGGTTAAAGAGTACTTTTTTTGTTGTTTTAAAGCTGTCATACATGAAGAAGGAGCTGTACAGCTGAAGGGAAAATGGCACGAGGGAATGTGCTCTCTAGTTCATGGGAAGAACAACAGCCACTCAAAAGGAGTGCATACATACAAACAATAGTTGAATTTGCTCCAAGACCCATAAAGAAGACTTTTATATAATATTGCTGCAGTGCCAGAACTTCTGCTTTTCTGTTCTAATGAACATCAGCAGTTTTGATTTTTCAGACAACAGTAACCATGGGTACTCTTCTCTTCATAGACTTGCAATGTCTACCACGGCTATACTTGTGTGAAAAATTACTACATCCAAACCAATTCTTATCCAGGTAGAATTCCAGCCTCCAGAAGACTAAGCCAGGAATATTTCACCTGTACACATACAAGTGCAGTGGGAACACTGGGGAGGAATTATTGAAAGAAATTGAAGCCAACTCTTGCTTTCAGAAATACCTGTTGGAACCAAGGCAGTAGTACCAGTGCCTAACTGTAGGTATTGAGTGCCACCCTGGATGCCTGAGGGTGCTTAGCACATTAGCACGAGGTGAGCAGAGATGACAGAGGGCTCCTGCAAGAAACTCATGCCCATATGGAGGGATAGATGGAAATCACCTATATTTAGAAGCCTGAATGTCTCCCTAAGTAACTGTAAGAATGGGAGTTTTTAAAGCAGAAATTAGTACAGGGCTTATGAAATTCAGGCTGCCATAGACAGAAGCATGAATGGGACAACGACTCCCAGATTTTGTGTGTTCTGTAGACTAGATCCCATGTTCCCACCAACAATACTGGCAGGGACTGAAATCCTACTCTGTATTCCCTGTAACTTCAGGTTTTATCCTAAAACACTCTAGGCTGCTGCTGGATGTTGTCAGTTTTGAGGCTGCTCACTCAGCACCTCACAAGAGGTGCTGCAGGATGAGGCCATTAGCCCGTATTTACATTGCCTGGTAATGCCATCAAACATTCTACTTCTAGTCATTAGCAATCCATCCCTCCTGCCTTTCCTCTCCCTGAGGAAGTGCTTACAGAACCTGTCTTATGGATTTCTGTTTTTTCATTACTGTTGTAGTCTCCCTGGTTTATCTTTCCTTTTCATTAAACAGCAAACCACAGATACAGTTTCAACCTAACGGCCTGTTTGCAAGAAACTAACCATTCAGGAACAAGAGCACATCCTTCACACGTTCTTCAAAAATTCACTTAATATGATTCATTGCTTTAGTCTTTGCTTGAAGCATGTTTCACTTACATTAATAATATTTTACCTTTCACTTATAAATTCAAACACAAAAGCGATTGCACTTCTCCAAATGATCATATACATAAAATATTACAACTCTATTGCCTTCCAAAGGTCACTTTCTCTTCTTTCCCTTAATTAGGATTCAAGATTTCCAACAACAGACTGTTGCATCAGCTCTTTTATGTTTACTAATTCACATCTCTGCTTTTTCACTTTGCAAAGAGGAAAAAGGAAATGGTTTTAAGTGGGATAAATACACTTTTTTTCCTAAGCAAAATAAGAAAAGGAAGTTCAAAATATGGGGGAAACAGAAGCAATTGGTGGTCTGATTCAGTATGAATTTATACACTGAGTCCATTAGTTTTTGAAAAGTTTATCAGTCAGTCCCTGTAAAGGTCACATTGGAGTGAAGTGGTATCAGCATCTGATGTGCTGTGTCTCATGTGCCTGAATATGCAAGTTGGAGTTCTTCATTAATAAAGCCCCGGCCATGAAATGGATCTTCTCACACCAAAAATGTCAATATCAATATCTTAAGTTGGTTTTTAATGTTCTTGCAGGAGTAGTCCTCATTTTGTAACTGATTAAAATAAAGTGTAGCATTTCATTATGAAAATATACTTAATTTGTTAGATAATACCTGAAAGGAAGTAACTTTTATCAGGAGTGAAAAAGGTGTGTTAAATCAACCAAACTGTCTGAGCGGACAACAATAAACGTAATGGGCAGTATTATCTCCTGAAACCTGATTTTGCTATATCTAAGCACAAAAATCTCTCATAACAGGAGCCATGTCCTTTGGGTCCCACAACAAGAACCTTCCAAAGGGGGCAGAGAAAGTTCTTGCAAAAAATGTCAGTTTTAAAAAAATAAATAAATAAATTCCAAAATAGGGGAAAGAGCAAACAGTCCACACACAATGTAATATCTTACCATTAAGAAATTTTCTTGATGAAATTCATATTTTTCTGACTTCATGTGTATATATGTTCCTGGAATTCCCTCTAACCTGGCTCTGCTACAAGGAAAGGGAGCTTTTTGCTTTGGCAATGCACCTGGACCTCAGGGTCTGCCTCTGTTGGAAATCGTCTGTGTCCATGAGCAGATGATTTCATTCCTCCCATGTCTGAATCAGACATTTGTAATATATTTGAATTTTCCTCCTGCATCCTGTGCTTCCCAGCTGGATCACAGCCCCTGGTGTAACACCGCTGCCACATACAAGGTCAACAGTGTCTGGAAAGTGGGACCTGGACCTTGTCAACAGTTCAAGGCACAGTAGCACTTTATGTTCCAGCCTTGCAAACACTTGTACCCACAAAAAACAAAGTTCTTGTGGATGAGGTGGCTGGGTAAAATTTCCTAAGCCAGATGCCAGTGCTTTGCTTGGGAATCAGCGATCACCTTCTTGGGCAGTGCAGTGGCATTTTGGCCCTGGCTGCCCCTTCCAGCCCCGTGTCTTGAGGTTTTCAGTCCCACTGTGGAGATGATTCAGTGAAGCTGTATCAAAACCATGGCATTTTACAGCCCAGAGTAAACCAGACCTGTCTTCAATTTACCTTCATATCCTAGCCAAAACCAGTGCCAGTTCTGATGTGAGTCAGAGCTCTGAGTCACCTCCTCATTAATTCCTAGATACAGGTTTTAGCTGCTTTAAACCTTCCTCAAAATTCAATTCCCCAAGATTCCCAGACACTTTAACATCTCCTCTTTGAAGTCCTTCCAGTTTTTCTAGACCCTCTTTGCTAATAGGGTGCCCAGCAGTGAATGTAATTTTGCTTCCCTATGTATTTCTAAATCCTAGTTCTTAAAGCATTAGGGTTTTATGTGTGCATATATATTCTACTATATATTATAGTATATCATATTATATATAACGTGAAGAATTTGCCTTCATATCAGTGATACCAATTTTATTGGGAGAGAAATATTAGCAGGATTTGATTTTCAGTCACCAGCTGTTTTTTCTTTAAGGTTATTTCTTTCTTACTGATGTCCCAGTGAATGACTAAAAAGTAAAGTAAATTAAGATTTAACAAAACACTGCAATGATTCATACAAGCATAAAATTATATTGGTACCATTTTTTCTGAAGTCTCTTCAGAATGGTTTGAGTTTACTGGACAGATTTCAGGTTGCTATCTCAAAAGTGCAAAACCAGAACGAACCTTCTCAAGGCTCAGATATCAGGCATCTCAAACCTGCCAATGCCATTTCTCCTATCAAAATCCGCTTGCTGCCAAGAGGAGGAACAACAGCAATGGTCACACCACAAGCTTGGTTTTCAAATCTGTGCAAACACTTTTACTCCAGGTCAGTGATATTAACAATAGACTTTCAACTGATTTCAGTGGGAATTTGCCCACAGAGGAGAAGTGCATATATCAGCAGATATCCCTTAACTGTGATAGTTAACGTGCTTTGACTCAGCAGAGGTTTGTGCCCCAGCAAGAAAACTGTGCCAAGATGTGTAATCTAGGTGGAGAGGCATAAGCAGAGCTATTTCAGAGAGTTAAAGGAAAACAGAAAAGTTGTACATGAGACATGAACCTCTAATTCAATTCTGAAATCTACCACAGACTCCTTGGTGATACTGGGCAATCTGCTTAGCCTGTTTCCAGTTTCCCTATCAAATGGAAGTCTTCCTCACATTTTCTTAAGGAGAGAGACATAGGACCCAATGTTTGCTCACTGTGACTTTCTTGATTATGGCAATGACCGTAATGGATTTCAGTGTCTTTGTTTCTGGAATAATTTGTTAGCACTGTTTGTTTTTGTTGGGGGTTTTTGTTTTGGTTTAGGGTTTTTTTTTTGTTGTTTGGGTTTTTTTTTAATATTTGTGTTTTCCTGAATGCAAAACTTTCCAGGAATGGAACTGCATTTTACCAACTGAGATGACAGCAAAGACCCCCTGTCTGTTGTTCATTTCCAGCTGGAAGGAAGTGGATCCATACCTCCTTAGGTGGGAAAAAATTAGTGGGGAAATGCCAGTGAAAACATTTTGGGTGTGGAGAAGTGGCTGGAAAGCAGACACTGCCCCTGAGCTCCATTCACAGACAGTCAGAACTGGCCTCATGCCATCTCACTCAAGTGAGCGTGCAGCTGGTAGCCTGGAGCTGGTATCAGCTGTACTTTGGGGGTACCATGCAGTGAATGGTGAATTGAAATCATTCACCACTGCACAGACCTGCAGAAGTTTGCCTGTGCTGCCCAACACACTCAGATTAAGAACAACTTGTTATAACCTTGTTATGGGAACCTGGAAAAGGATTTTACAAACTTAACAATGTGCTTTAAGATAGAGTACTTCATTTTCCAAGTAGCTGAACAAAGATTCTCTGCTGTCCCTCACCTTATGATATAGTCCACCTTAAAGAGTTATACTAATTTTGCACTGGTGTAAATGACAGCAGAATATAATAATTAAAAAAAAAAATCACCATACCAGCTGAAAACAGACAAAACTCCATCCTTACATTAAACAACTATGACTGTGAGAGGGGATTCAAATAATCTCCTGAGCCCAATAAAGTGCTGCATAGAGTGAGTTGTTCAGGCTGAAAATCTTTGTCTCTCCTAGAGATAACAAATGCTACTAATAACCTCTAGAAGATCAATCGGTGCTGAGCTACCTATGTTTTTTGAATGCAGAATTTGAAAGATTTTAAACAACCATATTAAAAGTCCCCCTTCCCTTTGCAAGCTACACAGTTACATACTATTGCAACCCACTCTGAAACTATTAAGCTAAAGGCAAGAAATAGGAAAACATGAGGACTTTTTAACAGTGAGAATTTGCACAGGGAATCAAAGAGGTTTCAAGTTCACTTAGTGCAGATGTTTCTATAATTGAGACACACTAGAAAAATGCATTAATGCACAAATCAGTCTTGCCTACAGTTATCTGAACCATAAAAAAACGTCCATAGTCAGGATATAATTCCCTATTAAATCCTATAGGATATTTTAAAAAAATAACATAGGTTCTTTTTTTACTATTAAACTCATTAGAATTTTTTCCTTAGGGGAGTCCACAGGGAACACAAATGAACCTAAAATCTGTTGACCAATTCACCCCATAACCTCTTTTTATGCACTTGCCCACAGATATTAAGGACCTGAATTTTAACGAGGCCAGCTAAGTGCAGCTGGTGACCTTGAAGATTTATTCACGTCCCACTTAAACCAGTAAGACTTCCTTTGGAACTGGCTCAAGATCCCTTTACTGTATGTGGCCAGCCAGTCTTCCAAAGCAAGTACAAATTCATGCACAAAAAGGCAGACACTGCACCTACACATTTGCAGCTGATGCAAAACACACAACCTCAAAGGTAAAAGGAGAACATGGAGCCTGGCTTTTGACTTCTTAAAACTGTAATGCTTGAAGCATTCAAAGGAAAGAGAATGTCTAGGCCAGATCTGAGGCAATTTGCAAACAATAAGTTTTCTGATCTTTCTAATCCTCCACTTTTAGGGTCCCACACATGTAAATAGAACTGGCATATTCTTCTCAGCAGTAAACTGTTAGCTCTCTACCCAAAATCGGCTGAGACCAGCTGTGCCCTGCTGTAACATCCTTGAAGTTGTCTTTTATGGAATTTTAAACCCCCAGGAGTCATTCCTACCTACAGGTTGTACCACTGTTTGCTCCCTGAGAATTTCTCCAGCATGCAGTCTCCTGCTGTTATGCTAAATTTTAATAAGGATCTCCCATCCTCAAATCCAGAGGTCAATTAAGATTATCAGGTGCTGATTCCAAAACATACCTATTTACCCTGCATCACTCCTCTAAACAAACAGCAAGCACTACTGTTTTTTAACTTGCCATCAGGACTTGCCATGATTGCCTTGATGGATCTAAATAATGATACAAACAAGAAGGAAATTGTGTCTTTCTTTATCTCAGCCCAGCAGGAGGCAGATGGATAAGTATGAATAACAAATTACCCTGCACTGGATTCCACTAATCAGGCCCAAGGTTGGGCTAGTTTAGCGTGAAACAGTTCTTAGCCTTTTGCAGTGCTAGCTCAGGCTTTGGGCAAAGGACCCTACCCCCTAATTAAGAACCTGAAACTGAAATTGAAAACAGCTGTGAATAATTAGACAATTTAAGTGCTGTTAAGAAGGAATAATTTTTGTAGCCATCGTAATAAATCTTACGCTGTCCGAACCCATACGTTTTACGTGAACTTTTTTCTGCTGGTGGGTTAGTGCATTACTCATAAAAGAAACAGTATCCCTTTTGTTTTGATTGGGCCTGCTTAATAACAAAAGAGCATATCACTGTAAGTGGAAGTGTGATGACAAAGAGAATAGCCTTTACTTTCCTTAATTTTCAATCGTTGTGGTTCAGATCCTATGTCAGATTCCTGGCATGTGAGTTTGGTGGAAAAAAAAGAATTCTTAATTTTGCACTGTAAATAATACCTGAGCCCAAGTTACTTAACATTTTTTAGATTTCTCTGGAAAAATAAATGTCAGGAAAATATTTAAAAATTTAACAACTGACCCTTTAGCTTTATGTAGCAGATAAGTTCTTGAAATATTAATGAAGACTTAGGGAAATCTATTTTTCTCTGAAATTTTCCACTGTTTGCTTTAATCTTCCCACTTGTCTGGGACTCAAAGTGTTTCACAGAAACTAATTTACAGAAGGAGAGCTTTCACCCTGCACTGCCAAACTATTCAGGGTCTGATTTAGCAACACGTAACTGGCTTCATTATAAATTAATTCTTTGAACACCTAAATTTATATTTGATTTTCTGTTATGTATGGCTTTTCTGAAGGCAGTGTGTCTGCCCACACACTTAATGGTAATACGATTCATAATTCTTTGTAGGATCCAACCTTGGCTTGGGTAATGGCATTACTTGCAAACAGGATATGGAAGGAACTTGATTATTTAGAACCATGCTTTGGCTTTATTGCTATCTTAAAATAGCATACATTCTTCTGACATTTTGATGGACTTATAACACATAATTCCAATCAGGACAAAAATTCTGAATACCCATTTCTTTTGAGGATTCATGTAGTCCTGTTTTGTTTTTCTTCCATTTCCAGAGAAAAGAAAACAGAGCTCACTCTGCCAGCCATGTGTTCACAGTATTTTCAACCCACCCAGCAAAAATGCAGCTGCAAGGAAATACCCGATGCAAAGTACTTGGTTCTGCACTTCGATGGCCTAGATTTAAGTAGAAAGAAAGGAAACAAAGCACCATGCAAAGCCTCAGAAAATGAACCTTATGAAAGTGGTGTGAGTGGGACTAAGAGCTGAGATCTCTCTTTCCCCTGGCTCATATGGTGACAGGCAGCTCAGCCCTTGCTGCACACCTTCCTGCTGTAGGTCCTATGAGACCTCTCGCTGTCCTGCATCTGCCTGCACATGAGATCTGTGGCAATGGCTCCTGTACTTGAAGCTTTCCCATCCTTGACACCATTTAGCCAAGGCCCTGGTGGTGGCATTTCTTCAGCTCTGAATTACCCAGTGTATGGCTTACACCCAAAGTACCAGTGGTGTATGACCTCATCAGGATGTTGCCATGTTGTATCACCTGACTTCATATAGGACTTATGAATCTGCTTTGTGCTAAAATATATTTTCAGAAGTCGTTGTGAAAAAGCCAGGATGTCACAAAAGAAGGGCAACGGTTCTTTCCTATGCTTTCTGTGAAGAACCAGGGCAAACATTTCTATCACTGAAATTATTTACAACATTCAAATTGATTTAAAAAAAAGGAGAAAAATAATGTTTTAGGTTCTAATGATAATTTAAAAATAGTAACACTGTAAATACATATCCCTACTTTTACACCTTTCACTTTTCATTAACCTACTTGCAAGTACATATACAAGGTGTTTTTTTCATGAACAAAGATTGAATGTCTTGCCCAGAAAACAGATGCACTGATGAGGAGGCACTTGATAGATTGCCCTGGCATGATGTATTGGGGAATGTTGATATTTTTTGGTCTGTTTTTGGCCCAGCCACCTGTGAAATTTTTGTTCTTTGCCTGCCAAGTTCACTGATAAATGGGAGCCTTGGCCTTGGAGAGAGAGTTTCTTGTATAAACTGTTTTAATTGGTGCTCTATGATTGGCTCATTTTCTGTAGAGGACATTTCAAGGAGAAACTGAAGAGGAGAAGATGAAGTAAAGCCCCTAGACTCAAATAGATAAGACTCCTTGAGTTAAACAGCACATGCGATATGGGAATTCCAAAGCATTCCCACATGCGTTGAAGGGCTGCACTTACACAACCGAGGGGATGAACTGAGAACCTCTGTCTGGATGGTACTGACCACACCTGCCTTGACAGACGCAATCAGTTAATGGTGTAAAAGCAGTCAGCTCAGTTTTTGGGCAGGTTTTTTGCCTCATACGAAGGACCACTTGTCTATAGCAGGGACGCCTGCACATATGAGCCATCACCTCTCTGAAAAATGCAGCTGCTATAGAGGATTCTATGATATTTGGAGTGGGTAAGATAACTTCATTTACAACACCTGAGTAGGGTGTCGTATTCTCTTTTTGTTCTCTTTCTCTCAGGTTCCCGTTTACTTGGCCACTCTTGTAATAAATATTGGGTTTATTGTTGAGCTTTCAACGGTGTCTTGGTTTTCAATCTCGGCATCCTTTAGAACTCTCCCTGTTACACATGAAGCAGGAACAGAGGAAATGTCAGCAGAGACATACCTATCTATTCATAAGTGCTTCTCCTCTTTCGTCTCTGACTGCTTCTCTCTTTGGAGAACTAGTGACTAACGAAGACCCTCAGAGGTTTTCTAATTTTGGCCTAGGATACAGCTAGAGTTTATAGCGGCCAAAAGAAAAATTTGATGTTTCAGCAATAATGTTGCCTTTGGCAACGTTGAGTTCGAGAATCGTTTGGACAGTGCTGTCAGGCACACAGTGTGATTCTTGGGGTGTCCTGCGCAGGACCAGGAGTTGCACTCGATGATCCTGATGAGTTCCTTCCAACTTAGCATATGTTATGGTTCTATGATAACTAGTTTAGGCACAAGTCATTTGTCACATCCGTATTTTGGGCTTGCTGTTAACCCCAGGGATGACTTCTGGGTGGGTCCGGGCAAGTCTTTGGGGGCAAACAGCCAGACAGAGAGGGAAGCAGGTGGAAATTAAAACCAGCTCCTTCAGTTCTTGATGGAGTTGAGGTAGGGGAGGAGCAGTTTTCGTCACCAAAGGAGAAGCGTGTGTGTCTGCCCACCAGCAGCCACCTCTGGTCCTCAGCTTCTTGTTCCATAAAATGTGACTAATAGTTCCTTACACTTGTACATGGCTGCAAGGCTTGGTCGATGGAGGTTTATAAGGTGCTTTAGGAGCCTTGACTGCAAGTTGCTGCAGACTTGCTAACTACATTATTTCAAAATAAAATAAACACATTTTATACAATCGAAAGGAAAAAGGAAAAAAATTCACCACCCTTCCTCCCCTCCAAGTCAACTACTCAGGACTTCTCCAGCATGAGTTATACTGCACTCCTTACTCAAAGTTTCACAAATAGACATAGCTGGTTGGCCAAGAGATTTTTTTACCCTGGTGTTTATAATTCCAATTGGTGTAAAATTTCCTGATGGTTAACACATCCCGTTACAGACACTTTTGAATGAATGACTCATTCGCAAATAATTGACTAGCTTTGTAATTTGGGAAGTAAAAATCACATTTATGAGTCCCTGGGGGAAGGGCCTATAATGTTGTGCATAAAATGTAGATAAATCATAAAACCTAATTTTTTTTTTCTTTTGTAAAAGCTTCCATTAGCCTTTGTGAGCACATTAAAGCAATACCCTCTAAATGTGTGCAGCTGCTTTAAATCACTGGTGCACTTTAAAATCAAGTCTTTTTATATCATGATGTTAAAATTACATGTTGGTTACTGTAATTCTGTCTTGTTTTTTGTGGGACATCCTTGGATCAGATCTGCTTCTGGGAAGACCTCTCCCTTTGCACTAAGTTTTCTAATCCCTATAAGCAGAAGCCTAAGTGTTTTGCAGCCAGCGTAAATGGTATTTATCAGGTAAACAAGGGAGACAAACCGAAAGGACCAGTCAGTGCCAGTGCAAATAGGACCCCATACTCACTCAGCAAATGCATGCATTTTAGGCTGAGCTTTCAAATAAATGCACAATGTGATTCTAATGGGATTTGACAAGGGTATTTGATGGCTGCAAGGCAAATCTATTATTATCTACAGAATATCTAGTTACAAATATAACCCCCCAAAGGTGGCACTGAAACTACGTAATATTCAAATTCCTGAATGAAATGGACATACCACTTGCCTTGCCTTTGCAGTCTGAAAGTCCCATATACCTTTATGCTAGCAACGCCTTTTCCCACATTTTCAGAGTACTGTAAATTAGTTTAGTATGCTTGAAAGAACCTGTAATTGTAACTGCTCTTGTTGACACATCAACTTGATGCCACACAGAGCACGACTAGGACCATATCCTTTGGTTTTGCAGCTACAGTGCATTTCAAGTGCTTGACAGGTCCAGCGCTAAGATGTTCTGAATTAGATTTGAATTACAACCGCTAAATGCCCTTGTCAAAGCTTGTTATGCCTGAAACTAGCCATATACATTTAACTGACTATTCCTATGGAAGATATACTGCTTAAACAAAGACATACTCCAAAGTTTCATACAGAATTGTCAAAATATAATTGAGTTAAAAAAACAACTAAAGCATAAGAAGAGCAATCTTTACTGCCTTTCCCCCCTTTTCCTTCTTTGAAATAAATCCAAAGGACAATTTAGTGGAATCTTAGTATAAAATAAAAAGAGCATATGCAGTTCCCGCAGAGACATTGAAATTTATACAAATACCAGATTCATCCATACATTGATCCTAGTGTCAGGAAAAGCCATAGCAGGACTTTAGGATCTTACCCTGTGAAAAACATTTCATATCACATTGCTGGCATTGGAGAGTGCTTCAGTAAGAAAATGAACTAAAGGTAGCACATAGATGACAATCAGGATCAAGCCTTGATTCTAGAGGACCCTAAATTCATGCTTCACCAAAGTATTTATATACGTACACATGCGTATGGAAGCATACACCTCAATGCCGATATGCAATATACAATGCACATATGCAACGTTTATACAATTTAGCTGCACATAATAAAAATTTCCTTCTAATCTGCAGATGCTTCCATGATCACATACTAGTTGTACAAGGCCATAATAACACCTTCTTAAGGCTAGAAAAGAGCAACCAAAGAGCTGAAAGCTGAAAGAGTGAGGACCTCCTGCAGACTAGCACAAGAAGCAAGACAGATTTGCTTAACCTAAACTCAGAAAGCTCAGAAGCATGGAAGAGAAGTGAAAGTGGGCTATTGCATCTCAAATACAGGACAAACACATACTTGTGTACTTGAGTTGGCATCATCAGCTTCTCTTCCAAATTCTCCTGCACAAAATATCTCTGGAAAAGATCTGTTGCTTCATTGCAGATGTCCTGATTGAATTTGAAAGTAACATAATTTTCATAATTCTGGAAGTTTTCTAGACTGGAGGGCAGGTCTACACTATGATGTGCTCCCAGGTTTGCATTTGATGACCTAACTGGAGACACAGCCCATGGTGCCCTTGCTTACTGGTTGTCCCTTTCTTACAGCGAGGACTGTGAGCACAGGAGATTTCAGAGGAGCATTACCCACTAGGGAGCCAGCACATGGCAGAGGCACATGTTCAGAAGGACCCCGTGTCCTCCCACCCACAGTAGATGTGGGTGGGAGGACATCAGTCCTTTGTTTCCAAAGTAAGGATAAAGGTCCTTCCTATGTGTGCCTTGGCTTGTAGATTGTAGTTTCTATGGGGAAAAAACTATCCGTTCCTGGGAAGTGTAAAAAACACCCAGCACAATGGCATGCCATTTCATCTGGGGCCTCTAGAAGGTACTGTAAGACAAACAGAGAATAATCCTGCCTTGCAATGGATAAGGGCTAGACAAAGACCAGGGCAACTGCAGCAGGGCTGTGTTCCCATCTCTGGTGGTGTGGCAGTGCAAATAGATTGGAAGCACATACCCAAGATTTCTCCCGTCTGAAGCTGCCCTAGGCATTACCTCAAAACATGAATTCTGCAACAGCAACAACAACTAAAAGATTTCTAACCCAATTCCAAGAGCAAAATGTGGCCTGAACTGGTCAAAACCTGCTGACAGCCTTAAGCAGCATGAGAAACCTGTTTCTTGATGGCAGTTGGTTATTTTAAAACTGAGCTGAAAGATTAATGGTGAGATTTTAAAAAAATGTAGGCTCTCAATGACAGGAACTGACAATTTGCTCATGCAATTTCCCATCGCTCTGCGTGCAACAGGGAGAAACGGGTGGGCAAAGTGACACATGGCCATTCTGTGCCTACACTTTTTCTGGAAACCTTAGTCCTGAAAAGGCAATAAGCAAATAAGCAGAGTGTTTATATGAAAGGCAGAAAGACTAGGCTGAGAGATACATTGATATTCTTTGTTAATTTTTTTATTCAATTAAAAGGCACATGCTGATTATTTTTAGCAGTGTCCCCTTGATACAATTCAGATGTAAATCACATTTCTGTAGTCAGCTGCTGCTGTTTAAGCAGAAATATTTTGACACTATAATTATAGGGTTGAAACTATGCTTTACATTAGTGTATAAAACACTCATTAAATTAAAATTCTTCCATGAAATCATGAAAATAAACAGTCTGTCTGAACTAGCATCAACAAATTCACAGGATGCTTCTGCGTTTTCTCAGGGCTGGCCTTCAAATGACTGTGTTACAAGGCCCTTATTTAACTGTGAAGTGTTAAAGGTTCACATTCTTTTGAAGGCCCTATTCTGCTTATTTTTAAAATTATTGCTTTAATTGTTTTTACAACTTGTAAGATCTTAAAGCTATTAAGCCTCAAAGTTGTGGGAAAATTAAAATGGTGATTATTATAACTTGCATAAGTCTGTGAGATGGCAATAGTACTGCATTTTTTTTTCAAGAGTGGATTAAATAAAAGAGGTCCATGGTACCATATGTGGCATGACACACTGGTCTATTATGGCTGAGAAGCAGGATACACAATGTACACATAGCGCCTTGTGGGATGGAAAAGAAACTAAAACCTCAGAATGGTAATGTGTTAGGGGATTCTTCTTGTCCTCTCTTTTGCTCTTCACCATCTTCTTGCCTTTTGTTCCTCTCCTACCCGTCATGAACCTGATAGTCCTGCAGACAATGAGTCCAACTGTCTGTGCCTCAAAGCAAGCAGAAGTTTTTGGCAGGATGTGCCAGAACAAGAGCATCCCAGTGATCCACGTTGCAGGAGTGGGAAAAAGGACATGTCTTAGCCCTACCCTACTAACATGGGGATTAAATTCTTGGGTCTGTTTACTTTTCTTCCCAAGGATGAGAAGTTGCTCCTCATCAAACTTCCAGGTATCCCAAACAGAGGTCACTGTCCGTAGAAAGAGGCAGTCTCCTCTGGCCTGATTGTCACAGAGGGATCCACTGATGGGCAATGGTATCAGTCCTGGTTCCTCCACCACCCACCAGGGGCTTGAGCCAATCTTGCCGGGTGGAACCACAGTCAAGACTCCCAAGCCTCTCCCAGCATTCCCTGTGCACGTTAGAAAATCTGGATATGTTGGCACGCTAATCCCTGTAAGCCCTGATTGGGTTTGTTTGTTTCGTGTTCATCTGTGCAGTATCACTGGTCTTTACAATGCACTGAGCACGCTGTGGCTGTGCTGGGCTTGGGAGCGTATGGCACGGGATCTTCAAGATGCAGATGATGTAATCACAGTGGTCTGAAAACATATTTGCTACATCTATATTCCACTGAAATCCACAATTATGGTTGACTTTTCTTTGATTGAAGATATTCCAGAAAGATGGACTGCAGTGGTAATTGCACCATTTTATCTTAAGATACGAATCTGAGACTGATCCCTCTGGTCTTATGAAATTACAGTCAACATGTTATTTTCTCCATTTGTGCATGAAACGTATATGCTACAGTGGTTGCTGCAATGTATATTTAGCCTTAACTTGTCAGAACCATCAGTTAAAAACTATTCAAATCCTTCAACCATTTTATTAATCAGGATTATGCACAAGAAAGTCTGTTTCAGAGTGTAAGGTTTAGTATACATTGTAATTCAATAGTAAATATTTCTTTTTAAAATGCTATAGTTGTTTTCTTTCAGCAGCCACATGGATGACCCTTTTTTTGTCCAGTATTACTAGCATTATGGTTATCCCTCCTCTACCACAGGATGACATATTACACATTGGACAGGAATAACCTTCTTTTCAGAGCCTAGATACTATAGTCCGGTGAGTCCAATTAAAGGAAGAAAAGTGTTTTATCACTGGAAAACCTTAATATTTTATTCTAGTTTCACATTATCATGAAACCTGTGGGGTATGTTCAGTGCAGTTTTGAGAAATCCCAAAAATAACTGAGCAGAAGTTACCCTTCAGATCATTCCACAAAACATGTTTTTAATTCTCAAATGAGATAACTGACAAACATAATTTTTTTACTTTATATGTTTATTGAGATGAATTATTTTTAACCCCTGGTCACTAGATTTTCACATCCTAAACAGAATACCATGAGAATCCCTTCAGATTTTTATGAACTTCATAGAGAAAGTATGAAAGCCCAGAAGAAGAGAGACATTTTGTGGTTAATACAGGCTCCTTCAGAAGGAGAACGAATTTTTTAAAATCCATATATTTTTTCTCCTAAAAAAAAAATCAGTGCAAAAATTATTTCTAATAATCTATTAACAAAATATCAAATTTCTTGAACATGTTACATGTTACTGCCTCTGTTTGGATTACCACAGCATAGGTGTTAATGAACACTTCTATGTAGTTACGCTTACAGTATACTTTCTATATTCTACGGTGTCTGCTCAGCACTCATTTTTCCTGAAAACATCACTGTTAGCAAAGTTGCTCTCTACAATAGTCACAGATAACAAATACAGCTGAAGTGAACTCAGAACTTGTTTTAAGATAAGTATTTTTCTAGAAACTTTTTGCTGGGACTATCTCTTATGAAAGACATCACATACATAAAATTTATTGACAAGTAAGTGATGACACACTAGTGTAAGTGTAAACTCTGAGGGCAGAGTGACTTAAAACAGTACCTAGTGATGGCAACATAAACAGACATAGAAAGCACTTGCCATGACCAATGCCCAAATAAATTACTCTGCAGTATATATGTTTATACAAATAGTCATTATGGTGAATTTAAGGCATTTCAGATATTGACCTTACATTTCAGAGCTGTGTGCCTGCCCATTGATGTCAGAGGATATAACTGCCTGGTCCTACCTCTTCTTGGCACAGCTTTTGGAATATGATGTAAGTGGAGGGCACAAACACAACTCTATAGTCTTCATTTTCCAACAGTGATTCTGCCTTCCCATTACCCCTCTGTGACTGGGTCAGCTCTAGGGATACTCAGGTAATACAGTGGCTGAAAAAGACCAGTGACTGACCATAAGAACTAAATACCCAGCCCTGCATGTTTCAAGAAAGGCAGTTTGACACCCATTCTGCATTCAGTTTCATCTACCTCCTACAGCTTCCTCTCCCTCAGAAACAACTCAATTTCTTGTACCCACTGGTAGGCTGGTCCATTGGCGGCCTCTTACTTAACCAATGATGATGGAGACATTTGAATTCCTCAGTGCCCCAGATCAACAGCTGACACAACCACGACTACAGACTCCACCTTCTTGCCCATTTCAGCTTCACCTATGGAAGTCCAGGATCTTGCAACCTCCTCAGCTTTCCCATGGCCAGGAGACACTGACATAGTCCAAACCATTAGGAAATATTAGCACTTCCCCTACTTTCTACATATCCTTCCACATCTCCTTATATTCTCCAGGAAGAAGTTTGCTCTCTTCTAGCTTCTCGCACGCAAGAGTTGAAAGAGTAAAATAGGGACTAAGTCCCTGTCCTTCTTAAAATCCTAAACTCCTGCTGTGGACAGGTTCAGACATCTGGGTCACCATCATCAGCTGGCTCTGCTGGCAGCCCACTCAAGGAACATATAGCTAAAGTGGGCAGGATGAGGAGTTATGACCAATGAACTGCCCATTATCTCAGTAAAGCAGATTTCTGTAGGAAATACGGGTTTACTTTTTTTTTAAGTTGAGGAAGTTGCAGCCTAAGTCCTCCAGTGATACAGCCTTCATCCCAGCCAGAAGGCCTTGGTAGAAGGGAGAAGTGGAGGTACCAGAAAGAAAATCTTTAGAAAATATGAATGTATCTCACACACACACACCCACACACACACCCCCCACCACGGTGACGTTGTTAACAGAGGACCAGATCACTGACTGTCAGTTTCACAAATGATAGCAGACTTCAATTTAAAGCTCACATTTTACCTGAAAACTGGAGACGTGCTTCAGGCTCCTTTTCTTCAGAGACTTGGGAAATATTTATAAGGCAAAGAGGGGGACCAACCCCCTTTTTGTGCCCAGGACTTCTCCTGGACTTCCAGGGTGGCTTGAAGGCCAGTTTCCAAACTAGACCTTGGCCTGAGAAAAGTGCAAAGGTTTCCTGCAACACCCAGTGGACAGAAGAGCTTGAGACAGAGATCCAGTGTTGTACTGCTCCTCTCTCTTGATAACCAACTGTGAGACAGAAATAAACAACTCAAATGTTGGCTAACACACCCTCAAGCACTACTGCGTATCCAAGGGGTTTGGGAAGTGTGGGGCTCCACACCTGCTAGCTAGTTGCAGGGAAGGTGCCTCCTGAGCTTGAGGAATGAAGTGTCCCGGGTAGCACCCAGAAAGGGACATCTGGCTGCCCTGCTTCCAGCAGGCCTTTGGCAACTGGGCATTAATGGTCATTGTTGTCTCAACTGACTGTCCAATAATGAGGTTAGAGCATTCACATTCACTGACAAAAACTTAGGTGGAAACATTATCTAGCCTTCCTGGCAGCTAGAACCCCTTCTCTCCACCACCTCCCTCTCCCTCACTCGCTCACTCACATCTCCCCAGGCACACTTGCAGCCTCTGATCACTTTATTGGTTCCAGGGAGACAACATTACTTGTTCTTTGCACAGATCTCTCTGCCTTCCCTTACCTCTCTCTTTCTTCCCATCCCCAACTCCTGAATATGTTAGTAGTATTAAATAAGCAGCACATCAAATGGTTTTGAAGCTTCCTCTGGCAAAACCATAAGATCTGCACTGGTAAAATATATATATACTTCTGTCCCAGACTTCCAATCTGTTTCCTTTAAATCCAATAAAATTTATATCATAGGGCTTAAGGGCAGAGGACTTCATACAATTGAAACTGATTCAGTAAATGCAAAACATAAAAATAAAGTATTGGTATTTAGTATTTCTATATTTCAATATTGCTTTGATATTCCACTATGAAACTTAAACTGGGTTGGGGTTTTATGCATTCTTTATCCCCCTCTTTTGTTCCCCCACTTTTTCCTTTGAATTTCATCTCTTTAATCACTGGACCATGGATCAGAAATACTTGTAACTTGTTTGTGGACGACCAGAGTCTAAAGCAACAGCTTGTTTAGAGAGTTATTTCACCATCTGTTCTTGCTTTTTCCATTAGATGGCTGGTTTTACATAGAGATTCATTTTATCGTGCTCTCAATCTCTGTTTAGTGCATCATCTTGTTTCATTTACATACTCACACAATTGCTCACTTATCTTTCTTTTGTGCATAGTACCTACTTGTACAGTGATACACTGAGAATGCACATATGCACATACCTCGACAAGCAATATTCTCCATTGACTTTCACCGATACCACATGTAACTCATTGGAGCCAGAGTAGGGATTTCTTAAAATTGTGTAATAGATCCAAAGTTCTGGTGGCTGAAAGGGGCTGTTATGATCATCTAGTCTGACTTTTGATATAACAAAGGCGGTAAAACAACAAAGGCCAAGAAGCAATTCCTAAACCAAACCAAAGCCCTTTGGCTGAGCTGGAAATTTTAACTGAGATATCCAGTTTGGGCAATCCACTACAGCCTTGGAGAAGTTGTTCCAGCAGTCAGAGATAGCTGGCTTCTTTTTGTGAAGAAAACATCACTGCCTTGTAAAGTTTCCCTTTGCAACCACTGATTTGTATTTCCTTTGCACTGATAAAATCAAGACCTATCTGATATCCGAAATCATCTGTCTGTAAGAGATTCTGGGTGTGCAGGTGGCCTCCAGAACAGAGGGCATGCACCCAGGCTATCCCTCTGAGCAGCAGTGAGCTGTTCCTCTTTCATCTGCAACCATGCCCCCGTTTCTATCTGACAAAGTAAATACATTTAATTTCTTTCAATTTTTGCTGCAAAGCAGGTTTTGAAGACCTTATCAGCTCATACGTTTGTGAACATTTCTCCATCCTAGTCCTTTAAGACCAGCAAGAAATAGTGTTGTAAAGTACTCTCAATGCTAGGCTGAGGAATCTTCTTCAACATCAATCACTTGATTCCTGCCTGTATCACAGTACCTCATGAGCTCTGCTGTCTGAAAGCAAGGACAGATGACTGCGTGCATAGGTCACACGCTTTCTGATTGGTTCAAATCCTTCACCTAGCTAAGAAGATGCAGATTAGACTCCGCACAACACATAAAGTTGATCCCACCAAAGCAGAGAAAGTTGGAATAGCTAAGTTTTTGCATTTTCTTTATGTTTACCATGAGTCTAAAATACATTTAATTCACAAGACTGTGTAATTGATGCTTATTTTCCTACCATCACCCAAATTCAGTGATTCAGGCATCTCCCTAAGGCTTCCCCAAGCAATTTCAAACAGCCATTTTAAATATGTATATACATATATTAGAAAAATCCTTTCTTTCCTCCAAAACCTGGGATTCTATACCAATATGATCATTTCTGGACATGTACTCCTTTCAACATTTAATGTGATATAATTACACCATTTCCATGTATAAAACTACCATAAGCTGAAAGGTTGACAACTCAGAGCCTGAAAAGTGACGTGTTGGAGCCTTGTGTTTCTGGGAGGATGAATGGAGTTGGAGCATGGAAGGGTCAGCCAGGACTTATCCTGGGCCTGAACTAACCAAGGCATTAGACATTAAAATCTGAATGACTTTAGATTTAGAAAAACTAATTCTGATACAATTGTTCATTTATTTTCCACCCAAAAAGTGGCATTTGTCAATGAGATTTTTTCAGAACATTTAGTCTTTATCTTCTCAAGAAAGTCTTTGCAAGGGGATGATTTGTACTGTTCACTGCTACAAGAGAAAAAAATTGGGAAACTTTATCAATTTATTTTTCTGTTTTCTGACTAATTCTTATTTCAGGATAATCCCTTAACATTCCTGGCTTAGTTAATGTTATGAACTATTCTTGAAGTCACCAAGAATAGCACCTGGACTATGATTTTGTCTTTTATGAAGGTGAAACCTTTCTTGTCCTAGGGTGGCTGGCGGAATTTTTCAGGGTGTTATCTGATACACAGTTAATCTCAGAAATTCATTTTTTCATGTATACACAGACATTTTACAGTGGGAGTCTGAAAGGGACAGACTGCCACTTTAAGTCATATCATGCCTGTTTCCTAGCGCAAATTGTTTAACACATACACCTATTTTAAGACAGCAAGAAATCAGTTTGACAAGAATTCATTATTCTGAAATCACATATCAAAGAGAGTAACATTTGCAAAAGTACCACAACTTTTAAGGGAGAAGAACTTATATGAGGTATAACCTTACTGTGCAGTGGGTAACAGAAGCATTAATAGGAAAAACTTAAGTGGAAACAGTTGACAAAATAAATTAAAGCTCAGCTCTCCCTTGAAAAGTGACTAAAAATGGCATCCTAGGGTCCCATGTTTATTATGTGTTACCAACTCCAGATCAGATTTGCTCAGTGTACAAATAAGGGGTGAAATTCTAGCTGGGCTGAATTCAACTAGAGCTTTGCAGATTACTTCAATGGGACCAGGATTTCATTTTAAGAAACTTTTTTTTTTTCCTTTTTGAGCAGTCTGTGGAGACTTGACTTGGAAGATCACAAGGCTGGTTGAAATGTGAAACAGAAAAATCCTAAAGAATTTCAAAATTGTTTCCATTTTATAGGGTTGAAGACAGGCCAGTTTTTCACTTCTGTGTTTTATAGCTGAAGATTTGCATATGATGTTATTAATCAGTCTTCTTATCAAAGATATCACTGACATGTTTATTAGCATTCTTTTCTGCCAAAAACACAGAATTTGGAAAAATGAAAGATCTAAATGATCATGCTGGCATTGATCTTGATATGCTTTGTCAATAAAAATGTCAACAGGAAGAATCTAAACCATGATGTGAAAAAGTCTATTTTTCTCTAATGATCTTGGTCTCGAGAAGGAGTCAGGTTTTCAAAGAGAGGGGAAGAGAACAGCTTTACAAAAATGGAGACTTGTTTTCCCCGACACTTTGTGTGCTGGACTGGTTTTACAGGTGCCTTGGGTAACTTCTCAATCTGCAGCCCATGAAGGCTGGTGGCTGCTTGCCGTGGGTGCTTTAACACATCAGAGAAGCCTATGGGGAAGGGTAACCCTCCATGCTTCCATTCTCTCTGGCACTGCTGGGGCTGGAGAGTGGGTTGGGGAAGGAAGTTTGTTTTGCCATTTCCCGTGCTATACTCTTTCTGCAGTTAAAAAGAGACTCCAGACTCCAGAGCTGTCAATCTGGCACTTTTCACTAGCACTTGAAAAAATTTCAAAATCTATTAAAAAAACTAGATCCCAAACCTGCTGTATGTGAACAGACAACAGCAAGAGCCGTATCAAGGGCTTTGATTGTAGGCGAGGCTGGCTGGATAGAGTCAGTGCTGTGCGGATATTACATTTTATTCTTGATAGTGCAGAACCTCGCTGTGCTTCTGTCATCTTTAAGTTGTCTGTTTTCATCAGGGAAAGGTCTTACAAGCACAAAACACATGGGCAGCTTTTCAGCCCTGTTTCAAATTTCTGCAACACAATAAATCCGTTTGTTTTTATTTCTTCTTTCTGTAAACATTTCTCCATCTAGCATAGTAACTGCTGTTTATACAGTGCAGTAAAAGCACAGGTCAGAGCACAATAAGATTATAGTCTTACTTCAATATGTCCAATCCGTAATAAAATAAAACCTTACAAAATATCCAGAGGAACAGTTTGGGGTTCTCTTCGTATTAATGTATATCGTATGGAAGGGTTGTATTGGGGCATAATATTTTCCACAGCTGTCAGGACTTATTTAAAAAGCAATATCCTTTTTCTGGGATTTTATTTAGGTTCTGTTTATACCATGTGTAGGATTGTTAATCCCATGATGTATGACTCAGTGGTGTATGATTACTTGAAGGTAATATGTACAAAATGAGCTAAATATTTTGGGATAGATCCTTGGGATTGAATGCACTGGGTTCGCAATGAGGTGGGGAGGTGTGGGGGGGAGGGTGGTGATAAGGAGGGAACAGAAATGTAACTGCAAACTGCTTTTTTGTCATGTGCTTGGCCCAGAGGCAAACAACATTGGTCCTGCTCCAGTGCATTCCCCATTCTCTATAGCCCCTGTGCTCCCTTCCACAGGGAGGCACGGGATGGAGGCTCAGATGCTTTGAAGGTCTTGAATCATTTTTCACAACTCCCTGTATTATGCCTCTCTGTGAAGAAAGGGGCATTTATCCCTCTGCTGTGGCTCTGTTCCATTCACTGGGGCATGCCTGCAGAGGCAGAAATCCTAAAAGGCCAGCTACGTCAGCTATCATGGGTGATTGAACCGTGGAGGCTGATACAGCGTTCTGAGGGCTATTTGACAAGAAATATGAAACATATAGTATGTCTTCAGACTTTAACAACATGAAACATGGGTTCATTTCATGGATTCTGTGAATGTACTGAGTTGTGTTTTCCATCAGCTGTGAGTCCTTCGACATGGAAAACAGAGGCATACCTAAATCCACAGAGCTAAACGTGTCCCAAGTGTAACTTCATTGGCCTTACAATAGGAATGTGTTTGGCCCAGTGACTCAACAGGTACTTAATTTTCCCATTTAGTCAGATTCTTTCCAAGTGAATGGAAATGAAAGGACACATTAAAAGGCTGTAAAGTAGCCCTCCTATTATGTTGCAATTTTCTCTTAGTTATTCAATATGTTTGGTAACCAGCTTATTTGGTTAGAGAATTTGCAGAGACACCAACTTCTCTGCTCCCAAACTCTGGGTGCTTCTGGAAATAGATGAAATATGAAGAGATAAGAGGCTTGTTAAAGTGCCAACAGGCTAGAGTCTTGAAAGTACCTGAGTGCCTGGAGAAGGAGACAGACTTCTAAGAGGACTGTTTTAAAGTGCCCATATGCCTCACTCCCCCAAGTCATGCGAAGGCAACAGAGAAGGGAAGGAAGAACCCAAACATCTGAGTAAGATTCCAGGCCAGGAAGATTTAACAGATGAGATCCAGCAAAGTGGTTTTGCCATTTTAATGCATATTATAGTCAGGTTTGGAAACCCTCAGACAACTGCAAGAGAAGTGTAGGGAACAGAAAAANCCGATATTGTACCAATGGAAGTCTGTTCAACGTCAGACAACTGAAGGCCCACACCAAGACCCTAAACCATCTCGTCCGTGAGCTGCTTTACGCTGACGACGCTGCCCTCGTTGCTCACACAGAAGTAGGTCTGCAGCGTTTAACATCCTGTTTTGCAGAGGCTGTTGAGCTTTTTGGGCTTGACGAAGCTTGACGAAGACAGATGTTCTCTATCAATCTGCACCTCAGGGAGTCATCCATCATCCCCATATCACCATTGGAGAATCAGAGCTCAAATCAGTCCAGCAATTTAATTACCTGGGAAGCATCCTCTCAGATGGTAAGATTGACAAAGAGATTGACAACAAGTTAGCAAAATAATACAGAGCTTTCTGTAGACTCCATAAAAGAGTTTGAAAAAAACACCTGAAGAAAAGTATTAAGAACAGCGTTTACAGAGTCATCGTACTGTCTACTCTTTTATATGGGTCTGAATCATGGGTCATTTACCGCCACAACTTGCGACTCCTAGAACGCTTCCATCAACGCTGCCTCTGTACAATCCTAAACATCCACTGCATGGACTATGTGATAAATACCTCTGTTCTTGAACAGGCAGCAGTCACGAGTATTGAGGCCATGTTGCTGAGAACACAGCTGTGTTGGGCAGGACACGTCTCCAGGATGAAGGACCACTGCCTCCCTAAGATCTATGGTGAACTTGACATTGGCTGCCGCAAGAGATGAGCCCCTAAAAGGAAATACAAGGACTCCCTGAAGCAACATCTCAACCTTGGCCATATTGATCATCATCACTGGTTTAGTCTGGCCTCTAATCACGAGGCCTGGAGACAAACTGTCTGTAACGCTGCTGCCTCCTTTGAGAACACACGCAGGATCACTCTCGAGGAGAAGCGAGAACGCAGAAAGAATCGCGTCTTGCCGGTACCGCCTGGGGAGTCTCTCTGCTGTGCCTTTTGCAACCGGACATGCCTATCTTGCATTGGCCTTTTTACCCATCAGCATGCCTGTAGCAAGTGTGGGTAAAGCCCTTCCCAAATCTTCATTTCTGAAGCCAAGCCATGAAATGATGATTGTCAGGTTTGGAAAGAGTGTAAAGGAGGATAAGTCTTTCTTGAAGCACAGTTCCTGAAAAGGACCTCTTAGTTACTCAGTGCACCACCAGGAGACATCAATGTGAAACCTTGAAATCTCTGAGACCTTGGCCCATCCCAGCCCTGTGGTTACCTTGAATGATGTTTTTGAGCCCTGGGCACACCTCTACTCTTACACAGTTCACAACTGCACAAAACTACTAGGAACAACATGTGTTGCTGTAGGTTGCTGTACAGTGCTATACAGGCAGGTGAGGAACAAAGAGGCAATAGCAAAGTAGGGAGAGAGGAGACAGCCCCTGTGGCAGAAATGTCTTGCTTTACATGAGGCTTAGGCAACCACCCAGAGAGATGCCTTGTGTGGGACTGGCAGGTACAGTCCCCTGCAGTGTTGCTCATGGGTGCTGCTGGGGTTGGTGCACAGATCGATACAGGGGAGAGCGAGAGACCCCAGATGATTATGAACATTTACAATGCTTATGAACATTGTAAAATATTGGAGAAGTGCCCTCATGGGACTGCATGAGACCAGGATACTCAGCTGTGTAACCTCAGCATGAAGAAATTGGGAAGAATATGGCCTGTTTCAGAGAAAATAGATGGCATTGAGACCCTTTCATCTCTTAAAGCCAGATTCAGAAGTATTTACGTATCCCTAGATAGAGATATGAAACCTGACTAGAGGGGAAGGTTGGAAGACATTCAATGTAGCACAGCTGTGGTAGTCTGGATGTGTATGCTCCCCAGATGAAAACAAATGTTCAAACTTTGCTCTTATCATGGAATCATATATTAGTTTGGGTTATAAGGGACAAGAGATCAACAGGTTTCAACTCCCCTGCCATTTACAGAGATACCTTCCACTAGACCAGGTTGCTCAAAGCACCATCCAACCTGACCTTGAACACTTCCAAGGATGGGATATCCACAGCTTCTCTAGGCAGCTTGTTCCAGTGCCTCACCATCCTCACAGTAAAGAACTTCTTTCTAATATCTGATTTAAATCTAGCTTCTTTCAGTTTTCTGTTCAAGCTCAAAGAAGCCATATGGGTAGCCCTGCACCATAGTTGAGGGCAGGAGCTGAGGGGAAATTGTGGAGAGCCATGGAATGAAGTGGGGAGACAACTAGGACAATGGGTAGGGTGGTGACAGCACTCACTAAGCTGAACTTCAGTGGTACAGTCAGTCATTTCACTGCAACATCACTGCATACCCTTACAGGCAATACTCCACCAGCAATGCAAACAACAACCTTGGTTACAGCTGCGCACTGTGAGAGAGGTGGAGAACAGCTCTTAATGGGATGAATTGGAAAACTGCAATTTTCCTCAAAACTGTCAGTATGAGATTTACTCAGCAGGGAAACAGCTCTTAAGGAGAGTGGCAGGGCTTTTCTCACACAGGATGTTGAACACCACAGGGTGCTACATGGGATGTTACTGAACTGTCTGTAGGTGAGAACCCACCCAGCCCACACTATGTTGGCCACTGGCAATCCAGATGGCATATGCTGGCTGCTGACACAGCCTCCTCTTCCCTCTTATTCCCAGATGCTATGCTGCATTAAAATGTTAAAAAAAAAAAAAAGTGAAATAAGAAACAAAATTACTTTCCCCTTGTCAGGGTGTTTGCCTGAAAATAACAGGGAGGCAATGTGATTCCAGAGAGAGGGCAACAGGCAGTGGGATGCAGCCTTCCTGTGCAGGAACAGCAATGAAGCCTTGCAAAGTCAGGACAGTGACATTGTTTTTATTTACTCAAAAATGCAGGGCAACTGCTGCCTGCTCTCCTGCTCTTCAATCTGAATAGTGATTTTGCTTCCAGTTCTTAAGTTTTCTGTGTCACCATGACATCTAAATATTTGCATTCCTTCATTTGGAGGTTAAGGACTGTTGTTTGTTTAGGCTTTCCTTTTTTTTTTCCCCCCTACCAACAAAGTGGGGCATTATGCAATATACTGGATATCATGATATAGGGTATAGTGTCTCTATTAATGTACAGCCACAGTTAGAAAAAAATTGAAAAATCTTATGTAGACCTCATAATCTGACATACCTATTCTTTTTATAATTTCTATGGGTTGAATCCTGAAGATATTTATTAGCTAAAGGTAAGATCCTTGATTATTCATCAGTGCAGAAAAAAAGACCTTGTCTCAGAGCAGGAGCTTCTGCTGGATCTTGTACAGGTCTTCCTTTTGGTTAAGGGAAAAGAAAATTACACCGTCTTCTCCAGGCAAACATCGTCTTGCTCTGTCCACGCCCAAAGAAGGCTAAAAGCAATGGAGTTTTGTTAGCACAGTGTGGTATCTCTCCTAATCACCATTTCAAATAATTAATAGAGCTACACTAACCATAATTTCTGGTCAAGACGGGCCATAGCAGAGAAAGCTTGTGCTTGTTCAGAGAGACATTAAAGCCCTGCAGAAAACAGGCAGAGCAGGCTCAGCTGTAGACAAGGTCTACAAGTGGCTTGCAGGTGCTGTTGCTTTAAGTAGGTGTAGGATGCAGGATTTTGTGCTGCAATTTAATATTTTTTACACATAAAAGAGACTGAAGATCTTCTGAAGCCGTAAAGGTATCTGGTGAAAGCCTAACCTTTCTGTAGGTACTATTTGATGATGAAGGCAAAGACCGAGTAGTATCTGGTGTTGCTAACTCTTGTGGTTAGCTCTTTGGAGTTCCCCCACCACTCAAAACATGTGGTTTCTACAAAGAAACCCAGCACTTCCTCATGTCCCATATTCCCCTGCCCACTTTTCTGTGGAGCTGACTGAAGAGGAACTTGCCTGGACAGCTGGCATTTGGACACTGACATTGTGACCAGGCCCAGTGAGAAGACGTAGTTTCCAATTTGCAGCACAGAAACAAATTAAACTCCCTTGTTTGTGTTTTTGAGGCAAAGAGGTTCTATGATGTGCCTGGCATCCAAGGGCAGGGGCTTTTCTCTAACTCTCATTATTTGTGACAAGCTCTGGTTGCATGTAAATAACTCCTGCACATCATAATGCTATTATCCAGTAGTGTCTTTTTCTTGCCTTTCAATATTTTGTCAAGTTTATTTACATGGCCCCTTGCTCTTCCGTTAACACCCTTCCAGACATACTATTTTCTTGCTCTATAATTATCTAGCCATTGTAAAGCTGAATTGGCAGACACTATATTGTAATTATAGCACTTCTAGCCTAATTGGGGATAACCACATCAAGAGAAGATGGTCAGTGACAAATGAGAACTTTTTTCCCTGAACAATAATAGATAGTTGCTGCTTCAATCACTTTTTTGACAGCTCAACATTTTTATGTCTTTTGAATATATATTTCTACAAGGAGAAAGCTATTACCAATACACAAGCATATCCTGTCCATAAATCTGTATTTTTTTTTATCATCAGAAATCTTTACAACTCAAGACAGTGTGGACAACTTTCTGCATTAATTTCAGAAGGCATGTCCAGCAAGACATACCTGTTCACCTGGTGAGGCAGGACCAAGAACTGCTAGATGGCCTGTGGGCCACTAAAGGGGTCATGAAATATCTTAATGGACAAACCAGAGAAACCACAGACTTCTGGGCTCAGGAGAACCATATGATAGCAGCAATGTAAAAATCTGGGCCTGCTGTCCCTGGGATTAAAGGGGTTTTTTTACACTTTCATCTCATTAATGACATATGGGCCTTGGAAGTCATGCAAGTCTTGTGAAATATTAAATGTGCAATGCCTTGTGGTGACAAATATACAGTGCTGAACAGAGGGTAACAGGGGCCACGTCCCCTGCTAGATCTGTCCAGGCACATGTGTGGCATCCCAGGGGAGAGGCTGTCACCATGCAGCCTGCCCACACCACACTGTCCCACTGGGCATTTTTCCTTCCTTCTCTGTGTCTTTCTTATTGATTCCCTTAGCCAAAAAGCTCAGCTTTTGTGAGAAGCAGCTTATTTTGTAGTCTCTTTGTGGGGGTTGATGTGAGGACAGCACTCAGTGCTTGGAGATGCTAGTGCAAATGTTCACCCTGACTGACCCATCCAAGCCACCTCAGATCCCCATGGGCTGTCAGAAGATCCTCCAGAAACTTCTTGTGACACCACGAGGGCCACTGGGATGCAAGGAACATCGTGACTTTCAATAGTTTCCCTTCTCACCTCAGAGCAGCTTCAAAACGCCTTTGGTCTGGGGGAATCCAAAGCATTTTCAATGACCCACTCTCCCATTTCACTCACGTTGGTATCTAGGGCAGCACAAGAATAAAGGACTCAAATCTTTCCTAGGCTTTTAGTCTAAGTGTTTCAACCTACACATTTGTACCTCTCTTAAATATGTCACTTATTCCACCTCCAAATTTCTGCATAATCCATCCATCCAATACACCCTATACCAAATATTTTGCCTTGTCATCTCCTTGTAAATAGAGGGTGTCAAATACACAACCAGCTCATTGGACACAGCTAGGGAAATAGTTTAGTCTTCCCAGTGGGGTAATTAAAGAAATCATCCCAACTAGCCAGTTAACTCTAGTCACACACCTAATCAGCCTGGCTGGAAGCAGGAGGCTTGTGATACACATGCACTGGAAGGGGAAGGACATGCAGGACATGTAGTCATACATGGAGAATTCATGTTTTTGGCACCTGTGTTCTCAAGAATTCAATGGTAGGAGTCAATCTGAGAAAAGTGGCCCTAAATAGTTGAAAGCTGTTAAACAGCCTGTGATGGTATCTCCTGCTAACTGCTTCAGGGAAGGCAAATCTGTGAGTTCAGCTGTGACTGTGTACATTGTGTCCCCAGCTGATAAAACTGCTATCATACTTTGGCCAGTAACACTTCAGCTG
This sequence comes from Pachyramphus minor, assembly GCA_013397135.1. Lineage (NCBI taxonomy): Eukaryota > Metazoa > Chordata > Aves > Passeriformes > Tyrannidae > Pachyramphus > Pachyramphus minor. The sequence continues at coordinate 575,567 of VYXB01007224.1, read as the reverse complement.
CAGTCACAAGGAGTCTTGCCCACCCAAACAAGAAGAAAGTTATCCATGAATCTACTTTTTGGCAAGTATTTGCATAATATTGTTCAAAAAGTACTATATGCCATTGTATCCCACCATATGCCTGTTACAAACTCTGAGCAAAAATGATCTGATAACCCAAAGACTGAAGATTCCTCTTTTCCTCATTTTCTTGAAGTTTCTTTTTGCCCTACTTAGATTTGTGTTGCATGTCAAAAAAAACAAACTCTCCAAAACCAAATAGCCTGTTGTGACAATACTCTAACTCAATAACAAGTCTGGAATTTAATTAAAATCTCTTATTTCAGTCCTTCTATGTACAAGAAAGCAATCCTTGAACTTTTCATGAACTAAAAATCTTTTTTGAGGAGCCTAGCAGTTTGGCAGAGGAAAGAATGGAGATCAGTAAACTTGAGAAGTATATTGGCATCATGGTTCTTGCCGCTTCTTCAATTCTTTAAGGGGAGACAAGAAAAGAAACTTGACCGACATTGACAGACAACATTCATTTTTGTTGTGTCCCTGTAGCAATGCAGGAATCATTTCTTATCTATTTTTTTAATGATTATTATTACCATTCAGTCCCAGTATTTTAATGATTTTTCTTATTTTTCTTCATCTCCACAGGGAAGAGTATTTATTTTCTTTTCCATTTTATTTTCATTTGCCTCACAAAAGGAACTCTTCATATAAGAAAGAGGAAACTACAACAAAACTGTTCATACTAATGTTTTTCAAGCATGGTTCCATGTTTATAGATGAGACTTAGCTGTGCTTTTTTTACGTGCTTTAATTAAGTTAAAGTGCAAAATCCCACCATACCCAGTAGAAACCTTTGGCTTGGTATTGTGGCTAGAGTCATCAAGGCAAACAAGGAATTCAGTGCAATGAGGTATTCAGTGCACTAATTAGTGTCCAACAGCTTCACTAGAAGTTTGAAAAATGTAATTTTGAGCCTGTGTCTGAAAGGGTATGAAATACTCTTTCCTTTGTGGTCAGCCACACATACCTGTCCCTTGCTATGTTCACAGCAGGACTTGAAGGTAAGGTCAATTGGATGAGGGAACTGATCTGGCTGACAACTAACCCTAAGGACAGGAAAACCCAATACAACCAATGTGTCTCTGGGATGATGAGAAGAGAATGGCTGGCTGTAACACTACACCCAGGTAAATGGAAAATAACATTTAAAACATCTGATCTAGGATTATTTAATGCTGTGCATCAGAATATTCTGTTAGCATAGAATAAATTCACTACTGAGTTCTATCTCAGCTCACCAGAAAATTTGTATGTTTAAGTTCTCAAACTCGAACACACAAACATGTTTCTTCAAAGATTTGAAGTCTGCTTGGAATTCATAAAAAGTGTTCCTGTATTATGGACTTTAATATTAACTTTAACCTTCTGAAGAACTGGAATAAAATGTTCATTCATCAAACAATTTGGTGCATTTCAGCAGGAGAGAGCTGCTTCCATAGGGGTGTCTGTCTGCTGCTGTTAGGAGGAGAAAGGCAGCAGGTCTGAACCCAGGTAGTTCTGTCTGTTTATACTAGAGGTCTCAATTAGGTCAGCACACCTTGTTTGCCAAAATAGGCTGCAGTAAGACTTCCAAGCTGACATTGCTAAACTACTGTAACAGAAAGAACAACTGTCTGACTTGTCAACAGAAATGAGGCTTTTGATAACTGCAGAACAGGAATACATCCTATTCATCAGTGACATTCAGCCATAAAACCAGCATCACTGGTTAGATATCTGCTGGAGAAAGGCAAGCAAACCTTTGGAGAAGACATTTTTCAGCCAATGGGGGTCATAACTCTCCCCCATGGAAGCTGCTCATTACAAACAGCACTGTTTCCTCTACTGAAGGTATAGTGGAAAGATCTCATTTTTATTTCGCTGATCAGACAACCATTTCTTCGCAAACTGGAGTGTGGTATAAAACATTCAGGATGAGGTCTTTAAGAAGTTATACATTTTCTTGGACAGTTTTTAATTTTAGACCTCTGAGTCTTACTACCATCCAGTCAGAGCTTGCTAGCACTTTGGGAGTGCCAGTTTCTTTAGTATTTGCAGTGACAGCTACATGAACTGTGACATTTTAAAAGCATGATGTCTGCTAGGCATGTCTCAAAAGTTGTATGTGTTTGTTAAGCCCGTAAATCTGCATGCTCACTTGTTGCATTACAGTTTTAAATTCCAACTTTTTGCTTCTTTTTGCCAAAAAAAATGTATATGCCAGTGTTTAATATTTCACTGCAAATTTATTATAACTGGAAGAACTCATGTAGTGTAACAGTCTCAGACAGAGGGGGTGTCTATACTGCAACCTGGAGGTGTGACTGCGACTTGAGCAGACAGCGGAGTAGCTTTCGTCTGGCTTGCTGTGTACTGATAACGATGCAGTCATGGCAGCAGAAGGTTGAATAATCCAAGGAGATCTGTGCACCTCTACATCATCTCCAAACACTCTGAGGCTGCTAGTTTCAAGCTAGGTTGGAGAGCTTTCATGAAGTGCAATCCCCTTGTGTTTCTACAGGCAGATAGACAAAGGGAAAAGGATATGAACAGTGGAATATATGGATACAGGCAAATGGAAGAAGATACTTTTCCATTAATATTCAAAGTACATTAAAAGATTTTTTTATATTAGGCAATGGCTATTATGGTTGTCAGATGAATGAGTCTGGAATTTCAAAAAAAGGTCAGAAACCAAAATTCTTACCCACTTTTCCTTAGACCAAGGGTCTTCAAGGATGAGGATGAGTTCCCACTGCAGCTTAATAAATGGCTGAAATAAAAGGTATTAAAAAATCCTTTTGAATGTGAACAGAGAAAAGGTCCCACAAGGACTGTGAGAACCAAAACAAATGCCACTTTTGTCCAAGAAGTTCCCAAGCCACAGGCTGGTATAATATGGAAAATATGTATGGGAAATATGTACAGAAAATATCACAGTATAACACCTGATTCTTTCCCTAAGCTTCCACAAACCACTGACAGAGAGTCAGGGCTGTGTGCAAGATACATTTTTTGTCTGATTCAATGTAGTCATAGTTTCGTTCTTGTGAAAAATCTATAAGAACCATTTTTCATTTTGCCACTAAAGAAAATACCCACAAGGAGTTGTCTGAAGTTGTTGTTCCTGGAGTTGTGCTCCTTAAGCAGGCTCAAAAACTATTTAGAAAATAGAACTGGGTCTCAGTCTGGTTTGTCCTCTGAAAGTACCAGCTATGGGTTTCACAGCAGTCTAAAGAGCAAACATTATCTTGGGTTCAGGAGAACACAATTACATTGCTCATTTGCCAGTGGGTAAATGCACAGTGTCCCTACGTTGGGAATCCCTTATGCTGTTTTGCCTACCCAGTCTCTAGCAGGAGGGATCAGAACTCAAAAGAGAAAGGCAACAGGAATATTGGAGAGAAGTCCATGGAGGGTAGTAAAAGACAAGGATGTTTTGAACTTTCATACATGGAAACAATCAGTGGAAAATGTACTTTGACTGAAAAGAAATGACTGAAGTGTATTGGGGTGGCTAAGATGAGGAAATACAGTAGAAATGTGCAAAATCACAAATGCTAGAGAAAGTAGATGGCAAAAGCTTTGATCTCTTGCAAGGTCAAGGAGAAAATAAAGTCAAACCTACAGCCTTGGGAATTAGGGTGCAAACCAAAAATATGCACAAGCCTTGTCCCTCTGCTCAGCCTAGAGGCCACACCTGGAGTGCTGAGCCCACTTCTGGGCTCCTAAGCACGAGAGGGACATGGAAATCCTGGAGCAGGTCTTGTAGAGGGCTATGAAGATGATTAAGGGACTGGAGCATCTCTCTTATGGGGAAAGGCTGAGAGAGCTGGGCCTGCTCAGCCTTGAGAAGAGGCAACTGATAGGGGACCTCGTTAATGTGTAAAAATAGCTAAAGAGGGGGTGCCAAGAGGATAGAACCAGGCTCTGCTTGGTGGTGACAAGCAATGGGACAAGAGGCAATGGACAGAAACTGATGCACAGGAAATTCCACCTGAGCATGAGGAAGAACTTGTTTACTGTGTGGGTGCACTGGAACAGATTGCCCAGAGAGGCTGTAGAGTCTCCCTCACTGGAGATATTCCAGAAGCGCCTGGACACAATCCTGTGCAATGGGCTCTAGGATGACCCTGCTTGAGCAGGGAGGTTGGACCAGATGACCCACTGTGCTCCCTTTAATTCTTACCCATTCTGTGATTCAGTGATTCTGTGTCTCTTGCTGAACCTATCTGAGTAGAGGTGCTTCAGCTCTTCTTTGGAAGAGGGGGGTAACGAACCATCAGAGGCTCTGAATTGCCTCAGGATCTGCTGGGTGATGAGCTGGGAGGAGGCAGGAAGCAGAAGGTATAAGACATTGCCCTGAAGCCATAAAAACTTGTGGGAATGACGGTTCACTATTGTTTGTCCCATGGGACTGGGCCAAGCAAGCTTGTAACAATCAAAAGGAGGCACCTTCTCACTCAGGGTGTGATTACAATATGGGATGACACTGCCACAGAATGTAGTGAAGGCCAAAATATAAAAAGGATTCAAGAAGAAATAAAAATTTAAGTGTCTATTAAGCCCTGTGGTAGGGATGTAACCTCAAGCTCCAGGAGTCCACAAGATATGGAGTGCCATAATCAGATCATTTACCAGGAAAGACAACTTCACTTACTCCATTGCTTATGCCCTTTCCTCAGGCACCTACAGAGCACTGCAAAGGTCCATCCTGGGCAGGATGGCCTTTCAGTCTTGTCTGTTCTGACATTTCTATGTAGTTCATCCCCTAAACAGAATGTCTTCCTCCATATATATATTTTTAATTTATAATGAACAACTTTCCAGTGAGAGGAAGTGACAATGAAACGTTCAAATAATGGTGATCTACAAGAGTAACAGATCTGGGATCAAATAAGATTTTTTTTTTTACATTGTTTGAACAAGCAGTTGTTTTGTGGAGCACAGGAACCAGGATGGGTGCTGCCCTATTAGCTCTAGAGGTCATCTGCAATACTGTATATTTAATAGGACAGATGTATATTTTTAATGTATTTTTAAATGTACATTTTAATGTATATTTAATATAGACATATTTAATTGACAGAGTGGATCAGACCAGTACTCTACTGTCTTCTTCAGTAGCTATTCCCAGAGGCTTCACAGGAAGCTGCAAGACATCCCATAACAGACCACTGGGAAATAATTTATTCATAAGAAAACCATCTCCTTAGCTCATTTTTGTTAATGATGTCCTCCCTACTTTGAAGGCCGATATCTTTCCCACTTTGGACCTCTTATTATTGATATAAATTCCTAACCCTGCAGAGTGGTTGGCCTCAGTAATACTTCCTGGCAGAAAGTTCCACAGGTTAATTATGTGTTAATTATTTCCCATGTTCCTTTTAAAATACCTGCATCCAAGTCAAAGAAACTCCTTACCTCCTTTTGGTTTCAGTAGACTCAGGGGCTCTCAGGCCTTGGCAGTTGGGGTGGCATTGACAAGGTGGTAAGAAATCCAGCTATACGTGTAGTTTACATTAAATGGAGCTACTCCAGCTGCCCTCACTTTTGATAGAGATCTGAGCACTGTAGAGATTTAAGGTTCCCCACAGTGATCCATCACAACTCTAGACACAAACAGAGCTGTATTTTGGGACGTGCAGCTCCCCCTGGAGCATTTCTCCACGCAAACAAAGAAGGCATTGTGTATGTGTTTGTGTGTGTGTGGGTGTGTGTGGGTGTGTGTGTGTGTGTGTGTGTGTGTAGTGGGTGGGGAAGGTGGTAAGTGGGGAGAGAGCCTCAGTACACAGACTGATACTTGCAGAAGTATTGAATAAACTACTTCTCTCCCACCTCCAAAGTAAATTGCTAAATGCTTGTTTGTGTCTGACATGAACATGATGAGCTGGTGCTTTGATCCATGCCCTTGTGCAGGTTCAGCTTCACACCACACCTACTGTGACCTCCTGTCAATCATTCCTGAGAGAAACAGCACAGCTCTCTCCCTCACCCACCCATTGTCACCCAATTCCAATGTATTTTTTGTGGCCATGGGGCCATATACAGACACAATGTCTTAGTAAGTAACCTGGGCACCAGGTCAGGAGCTGGTCCTGGTGATGCTCCCACAGCTGGTGTGACGGAGACGCAGGTTGGCAACACACAGCTGGTGGTCTCACAGCAGCTCGCAACCAGAGGCAGAGGAGACTGGTGTCAATCTGTGCTTCCCCCACCTCCAGCAGCCCTGCCTTCTCCCTCCTGTTGATGCCAGTGCTCCCGAAGTTATAGAGTAGGTCAGATGAGGAACCTGATCCAGCTGAAAGCTAATGTGACCTTAAAACAGCAAAATACCCAAAGACAGGCTGTGATGAAAATAGTTCCCCTGCCTTGATCAGTGTGCAGGCTGCAAACACTGCTGCTGGGGTAGCAGGGGTGGGAACACACTGTTGGGAGGGCAGCAAAGCAATGCTGGATGTCAATCTACACAGTGGTTAGATTACAGGGACTGAAAAATCATAATTTTTTCACCTCTTAGTCCTTACATTTGGGAAACTCTAAACATGCTTCTGACACAGCCAGCAGCCTTGGGTTTGCACAACATGCTGTGCACAGATGCTGGTCTGTTGGTGAGGCTGAGCGCTCCCAACACAGGCTGTGTTGATCCCATCTGCCCTTCCCAGCACAGGGGCAGGATGTGAAGCGGAATGTGAGATCCAGCAGGAGGCCAGATAAGGGAGCTTTGCAAAGAAAATGAAAACAAGCAGCACAAGGGGGTTTAGGGACATGAAATCAGAAGTGGACGAGGTGAGGGAGAAGCAGATTTGCTTTTCAGAGTACACAAACTTTATCGCAAGAGCTCTGAAACATTGTATGTTCACTGGGCCTCTCCCTCTGGGAGGGAGTAGCTGCTAGGACATGGTGGGAGGTGACACTTGATAGACTGGAACCTCTCACCCAGGTCTGAGAGACCAGACAAACAAAATGGCCCCACTAGACAGGATGGACATTTTTTTGCAGACCAGAACACCAAAGCTATTATAGCTGTGCTTAATGTCACCAGCGTTTCAGTCTTATCTTAATGGATAGGAAGGCCCTATTTTTAGAATCAGTCAAGAATCTAAGAAGATCAGTTCAAACAACAGTTTCCTTCAGCATTCAGATTACATTGCTCTGACTTCAAGGAAATAGAATAAACCCAGAGACCACAATTCCAAAATAGAAGCACACAAACAGGGATATTTTAGGATATAATTTTCACAGGTCACAGAGTGCCTGATGGATGTGCCTAAATGTGTGCTAGCATCAGAACTGCTGGCTCCTGACCCAGTAGCCATTTCCTTCCATATTTTCAGATGCAGAATATTTTTTCCATAGTCTTAGTGACACATTAAGGAGGACAGCACAAGGACAAGGACTGTTGGCTGTGCACCTACTGGAGCTTTCCTAGGGAAAGAGCCAAGGACAAATTTGCCCATTCAAGCCTTAAAGACAAAGTCTGAAAACCTGGTCTTTATTTTTTCTGTCTGTAAGTGCTGGGTTTTCCTAGCAAGCTAAAAATTATGGCACCTAAATACTTCGGGGAGAACAGTCATTAAGAACAGTATAAGCACTTCTGCTACACCTTGGCATTAGCAGTGACTGCACTGTTTTCTTTAGAAGCTTCTGAGTGGCAGGAAAGTGGATATAAAAAAGAAGAAATAGTTAGAAATTGTACAATATTCAAGCAGACTGTAATAATGTTAAATTCCATTTTAAAGCCCCTAAACTACTTTAAAAACAACAAAAAAAGGGACTGATTTACAACCTACTTCACAGCTGAAGGGTGGAGTCCAGTAGGAATATTTGCCTTTGGATATGCTAGTAAAATAACAAAGCTATACTAATCCAGTCTTGAACATAGCTGCCAACGTTTTGAGTGTGTCCGTCTGTTAACAGTATAGCAAAACAGTCAAAACAGACTTTATTTTTAAAAGGAATAAGAAGATGAAGGCACCACTAAGACAGAAGTCAGTTATTCATTATAATGCTTTTTGCAGCAGTGCTTCACTTCAGAAGCTGGAGAGCTGGTGGTTTTCTCTGCTTTGTTGTCAGATGGCTTGACATGTAAGTCACAGATGAGCAAGTCATGTACACACACATAGTGTGTGTGTATACATATAGATGTGTACTAAAGATTGAATTAGTAAACCTTTTTGCTTGGGGAAGAAGCATGAGATATAGATACGTTTCAATGCACAAACAAAATCATATTTTGTTCTTTGTTCGTGGGCACCCTGGTAGAATAAGGTTACCAGTTATGTACCCTCTTTTGACCAGCTTAACATTAGCTAATGGGCATTAAGCAAGAAAGCAACTACCTTCAAAGCTATTGAATTGAATAAACATGTTTGAATTGAAATATTACATAGTGGGGTACAATCATGATTGGCCAGCAAAAGGGAGGAGAGTTACCTAATACCAGCAGTTCCCATGTTATTCTGCCCTGTAGGAAAAGATGAAATGCCAGAGCTATGTGACTGTGAGCAACAGAATGGCTCAGCAACGTCTATCTGCAAAATTCAGCTGATCAGACCATGGTGCTAACAGGCTTGCTCAAAATTGCTAACAGATTGATGATTATTCACACCACACAGACTATTACAGGGACTGAGTCGAGATGTCTCTTATGGAAACCATTACAGAGCAAACTGCTGGGCCCTGTCTTCTCTGTGTAAATGAACTGAGCCTGACTAACTCACATGAGGTTCTCTTTTTAACACGAGCAAAGAATGTGACTCTCCTGCTTCAAATCCTCCAAACGTGCCAAAACTGTCACCTTTTATGGCTGAGTGATCAAGGTTTGCTCTTTGCATCCAAAACGGTTCCTTCAGCAAGTCCTTCGAAATAGGTAAAACAAAATAAATTGAACTATTCTAACCCATAGTTAAAGGAAAATTAAATAATAAAAAAGACGGACTTACAGCAAGAGAAAGGATTGTGCTTGATTCTTGGCGCCAAACTCTTCCTCAGCGAGAAGTTTAACTTTTTTCTATTTGGCACGAAGTTGCAGACAGAATGGTGGAGACTCAGGCCTGCCTCAACAACAGTACCTGGCAGCTCACACAAGACACACAATAGGAGGAAAACACCTTTCTGTGACATGCTGGGATCTTGAAGAACCACATTGCTTATTGCCCTCACCATCGCCAGTAGCTTGTGATTAAATTTTAGCACCCAAGGATGACAGTAACAGCTTTTCACTGTGCAGGTTAATCTGGAAATAAGTGAAGAAACCTTCCCTTCACAATGTAACTTCAAACACAAAAAGCAGAAGTCTAAGAGTATAAGCACATGCAATTATAAAATAAAACCATTTCTTATAACAAACTGCTGACCTAGACACCTGTTCCAAAGAGCACTTTTTGGACATTCCTCATAGTCCATGGCAGAATAGGTGCATTTTGGGTTGAAGATGACTGCTATCAGCATGCTTTGGTTTTGCTTCATTGTACAGAGAAGCCCTCCACCTGAACACCACTCTCCAGTTAGCTTTCTGCTGGTACATCCACATTAAATTCAGGATAACACTGACACCCCAGTTAGCTATCTCAGTCGTCTTCAAAATGACAGTTCTCATTTTAATGACAAAAGCTTATAATTACATAATAATTATCTGTGACTTGGGATTCTGTGCACTGTAAAGTAAAATGCTCATGCTTCCAACTAGACTGAAGCCAGTGGGTCTGCTGGATCAATGGGCCAAGGCCAAAGGTATGAGGTTCAACAAGGCCAATTGCAAAGTCCTGCATTCAGTAACAACCACCCCATGCAATGCTACAGGCGGGGGGAAGAGTGGCTGGAAAGCTGCCCAGTGAAAAAGGATCTGGGGGTGCTGGTTTACAGCAGATGAACATGAGCCAGCAGTGTGCCCAGGTGGACAAGGTGGTCAATAGCATCGCGGCTTGTATCAGAAATAGTGTGGCCAGTGATTGTCCTCCTGTACTCAGCACTAGTGAGGCCACACCTTGAGACCTCTGTTCAGTTTTGGGCCCCTCACTACAAGAAAGACACTGAGGGCTGGAGAAAGTCCAGAGAAGGGCAACAAAGCTGGTGAAGGGTCTAGAGAGTAAGTCCTATGAGGAGCATTTGAAGGAGTAGTTATTGTCTAGTCTGGAGAAAAAGAGGCTCAGGGGAGACCTTATTGCTCTCTACAAGTATTTGAAAGGAGGTTGTAGCCAAGCAGGTATTGATCTCTTCTCCCAGGCAACTAGTGGCAGGACGAAAGGATATAGCCTCAAGCTGCACCACAGGAGGTTCAGGTTGGACACCAGGAAGAATTTGTTCACTGAAAGGGTTGCCAAGAATTGGCACAAGCTGCCCAGGGACATGGTGGAGTCACTATCCCTGGAAATGTTCGAGAAATGACTGGACATGACACTTAGGGCTATGGTCTAGTTGACAAGGTGGTGATCAGTCAAAGATTGAACTTGACGATCTTCAGGTCTTTTCCAAACTAAACAATTCTGTGATTCCGTGACTCTCATCATCAGCGTCAAAGGATGACGATTTCAATCCATACCCTAGTTTATTCCATATCCCTGTCTGGGCAAATTACTTAGCAAGCCATTTCACAATTTATTGCATTTGGGAGTGTTACTTATTTCCCTCTGGCTTTGTTTTCTCCTCTGACAGGGATAATACTCAGAGCTTGATAAACTATAATTAGCAAGTTTCAAAAGCACTTCAAGATCTTGAGATAACAGCAAACTGCAGGTGCACAATGTGTTTATTCTTAACATTTCAGGCGAGTGATCCCTGACCTAGGAGCTGCAAAGCCATAGCTTACAAAGTTGGGTTGCAAGTTCATTGGAAGTACAAATAGCAAGTAGAAACTGTGACATGAATCCAGAAGTGTTATTGGGAGTGAGGTCATGAACCTGGTAGTGAATCCAGAAGAAAGGTCCCTCCATTTTGCTAGTTCCAGAACAGCTTAAAATAGCAGACTTTGCACTGATAAATATGTTTCCACTCAAGGTTACAATGCAAAGTCTCACAGACCTGCTTTTCTGTTGAGTTCTCCCTCAAGAACAACAACAGAAAGTTCTGCCTATGCCAGTGATCTACTCAATTAGATTTTACTTCAATATGTGTTAAGAGATTGGAACAAGATTTTAAACAAATGTTTACCCCCCCAAAAAGCCTTAACAGACTCAAACCTATATTTCCCATGGGTATACATCATCTGAATAATAATAATAATAATAATAAAAAGTCTCTGGGACATACTGTGAATATCAGTTTGGCTACCAGCTTTATTACATGGAAAACTTCCCAGCAGGTGGTTGTAATCCTTCTAGAAAGGATCAGGGTTGGATCAGCAGCACATTGGGGAGTTAGGTGCCCATCTCTTATTGGATTTACACTGTGATAATCTAAGCACAAAACCATCGCTTCTTGGGTTACTTCATTAAAAAGCTGACATTTTGGGTCATGAAGCCATGTCTAATTTAAGCACTTGGCTTGCACTGTGTTGATTTTCTGGGTTTGTCAATGGTAAAAGACCACTGTCTTCAGATTTTACGAAGCTAACTGGTTCTTCCTGGGCATTGGACTCTGTCCTAAAACCATATTTAATTTTTCAGGAACATTATGGTCTAGAAGATGTTTTTTGTAGGGCAATAAGAAAAAATAAACAAATCCCCCCCTCCCAAAAGGGTTTTGATTTGTCAAATATAATTTATGTCCACATAAGATTCATTCCTTAAAATAAATACTGAAACCTCAGAGAAAGCCCCATGTCTGGGTTTGCAAAGGGAAAAAGTGCCGTGTAAATGGGAGTGGCAGTTCGCTGCAGCCTGAGCCCCACTGGTACCGTCAGAGAGCAGAGCAGCAGACTGGGGTTTTTACTGGCCTCTGTTGTGTCTGTTGAACTGTTGCTCCGTCTTTAGTGAAATCTCAAGCAACAGAAATCCTCTATTAAAACCACCTGCGCGGCTTTGTCAGCCGAGCTCCGTGCTGTCAAATGACTTAGCTTCTTAAGCCAATACAAGTCATTAAGAAGAAGGTGAATTAGAGATTTAGACGTTGCCGATAGTAACTATCTCTGATCAATTGATATCTTCCTCTGATAAAACAGCGCTCCCCCGCCGACCCCCTTCTCTGCCTCATCCATGCAGACCCCAACCACTGGATCTAATTACGGGTGAGGAACACCAGGCCCTCGTCAGCGCTGAAAGGCCATCAGTAGGCCTATCCATTAATAACTCTCCTGTGCGCTGTACATTGTAATTGTCAGACTGCAATTTACAGTAATCCTCCAATGCAAAAACTTAAATAGCTGCAGCTGATTTGAAATTCATACAACCAGTTGAAAGAGAGAAAAACAAGATGCACGGGTTAAAAGGCCAAATTGTGCAAGTGTGTGCGCTGAGTGACAGACATTTTAGTACTAGCCTGGGACCATATTTTAAAAGGTCACTGAAAACTTTTGGCTTGGGCCCTCTGACAAACAATGAACTTTCCATATATTTATTTGCCATCTCTTTGTTTTTACAGCAAGCAGAATAAATGAGTTAAATGACGTTGTGCGGGTCTGCACATTGTCAGCACAGGTTATAAGTCATTATTAAACTCCATCAAATCAGACCAAACCCGGTCTAGGCAATGAGACTAAAAGTTATTTGCATTCCTTCTGTCATAAAAAATCATATCCCCTTACCCAAGACTTTCGTTTCTTTATTAAATGCAGCCACAAGAGTATTTCAGGTCTGGCAATATGAGCTCAGGAAAACCTACTCTGTATAACTCAGTGTAACAGCTTAGAACCGATTCCACTAAAATGTCCCAGTTGAGTGTATCTGGGCACTCAATCAAGACACACATATTACTTTTAAATAAGATTAGCCTTTATATTTTGCTGCTTAAGTTAAAACTTTTCATGTCATTCTCTCATTTTATGTAAACTCCAACATAATTCTGTTTTAGAGAATACTTCAAACAAATTAAAATCCTCAACTTGAACGTGTCTAGAAAAGCTTGCCTAATAGCATAGCAAGCTGTTTGGTGACACTAAAACACTTTTAAATAAGATGAATTTTCCCTGCGTTGCCCTGGCTTTGTAATTACTGCTGCTGAACAGAATACGCCTTTGGTTACAATGGCAAAAGCAGCGGCTTGTGCTCTGAAACTTATTTGACAAATAACTTACAAGTGACCTGCAACATCTGTTTAAAAAATCGTCCTTTCGTATCTGCCTCTAGTTCAGCATTAATTATGAAATGCAAACATATCATCTGGGGCCAAGGGCAGCTTTTACACATACACACAGCATGGCGTGGGGAGGGGGGCGGGTTGCAGGCGCCTTCCTTATGCCAGTCAAGGGGAAAGAAAATATTTAAGTAAGACTCCATCCCAGCTACCAGCTTGTAGCGTCGTGCTAGTGAGATCCAGTGACACTCAATGATGGGCCTGGTCCCAGTGGTGCTGAGCTCCTGGGTGCTCAGAAAGGCATAAGCCATGGTGGGACAGGACTTGAAGAGGTGTGCAGTGATGACCAGGACCCTCAGCCACCCTGGACATCAGCTGGAGCACTGGGACCACAGCACCTACAAGACCTGGCCACGAGCTTCGCTCATCTGGAAGGTGGCAGCAGTGGCTACACAAGTGTGTAAGTCATGTCAACTCCTCCAGAGCTGCAAACACCTACTTGGCAAGCAAAGGACTGCACACTCCAAAGAACACCAGCAAAAGGTTTTCATAAAACTAATGACAACCTGGTTTACACTCACAAAATCCTATCATAATGGAGAAGATGTTCTTCAGTCTCCAGGTTTAAAGCTCTCCTCAGCCCTACCTCTCAATAGTTTACTACTGTGCTGCTTGGTGTAATATCAGCTCAGGATGAGATTTAGCTCATAGTAGAAAAGCAGATGGAAGCGTGAAATACAGCATTTCTCTTTTCTTCATAGACAGGAAAATTCTTTTTTATAAGTTTTTTTTATGTGGAAGTTAGTAAAAAATAAAAATAAGAAATTCCGACCGTATGTAATCCTGAATTACATTGTTTTGGATCTGATTTAAAAGCTATACAACAAGGTTTCATTCAAATAACATGTGCAGTACAGACATCCCTTCACATCAATAAATATAAATACTGTAACTATTGAATATAAACTTTTAGAGAACTATTTCATTATTGCAATCAAAATAGACTGCTTCTAAGCTATGTGGAAGCGCATGTAAAATACAGTTGAACAATACAAAAAATATTGATTTCTGCACCTTTAAAAAATATTTGCTTGTAAGAGATCAAAGGCAGATCTAAAAGTTAACTTGTGCAGGTCTCTTTTCTCTCTGCTGCTTTTTTCATTTACCTTCTTATACATGAACTTAATCAACGACCAAGCTCAGCCACAAAGTGATAATATTTCTGCAGTTAATTGTGGCATATTGGAGTCTAGTAAGGAATATTATTAAACTGTCCTATAATTCATATTTTGTGTGAAAAACTGGGACTTGAAAAACACCTGCCCAAACAATTCATAAACACACTGCACAGCAAATACCTATGGTAATTCACTGGATTTACAACCGCCATATTATATTAAACATACAGTATCAAAATTTATCACCTATTACACAGATTCCTGTTTTAATAATATCTTGTTCTTGTACAATTGCACCTTCTCTCCCAAAGGGTCCCAAAGCACTTTAAAATCATACATACAGGAATTGCTTCATTCACGATGGAAATACAGCTGCCTCTGGGGTGGAGTGAGGGTTAGGGGAGGAGAGGAATTGTGCACAGCCATTATAAACACTGACAGTCGAGAGAGATGGTTGGGAACGGGGAGCAGAGAAACTTATACCAAAGTCTCAGGAGCATCGTATAAAAGGCATAATCACAGTTGCAGGCAAGAGAGGTGCACAGGCAGCTGTGGCAGAACATAGCACAATTCAGAGCATTCCTGCCCCAACCATCACTGGTGAGCAGTCCTGACTGCAGGGTCAGCCTGCAGCCTTCAGCTCCCATCCTCAGGCAGTGGGTCACAGAAGGGGATGAGCCTCCCCGTGGTGCAGCTGCTGAGGGAGTTGAGATGAAGGTTTGAAGGTCGCCTCTCCAGTATCACCACTCTGCATTGCCCAGATTCCCCAAAAATAACCCCAGCTGTGTTTCCAAGAAAATGGGAGCCCGCTGACTAGATACCTCTGTGGTGGGCATCTGGGTGAAATTGTACAAAAATAATGCAATATTAGAAATAATCAGGCAGATGGAGGGATTTTTGCTAGGTCATTGACCAAGTCAGAACTTGGCTGTCAAAGATTGCTTCTACCTACCACTGAAAAATGTTTGTGCTCCTCAGTTGACTCCAATTGCAGCTCCATCTGCTTCCTCATACTGACCATAATTGCCAAAGTAGTCTCCTGTGCCTTCATGTCAGCCCCAAATCTCTTCAGCCTGGTCTCATCCAGGACCTTTTCAGAACCTCTTTGATCATGGCAAGGAATCAAATTCTGAACATTAGGTTAGATTTAGCTTTACAAGGAAATCAGTCTAAAGCTTAAAACTGTCCTCCAAAAATCACTACCAACAGGCTTACTCCTGTCTATTAGACTGCAACCAGAGAACCAATCTAATCTGCTTCTCTTCAGTCTGAGACATATCCTGGTGAAGACTCAGGGCAGAGATGTTTCTTCAAAAAAGACAGAAGATCATGCCAATGTGGGGATGAGGAAGCGTAAGCAATCACGACAAGATGAAAAATAGGATGGGATTTTAAGCTGAGTGATGTCAGAGGACCACAACTACAGTCTTACTTCTAAGAGCAAAGCCAGTTTCCCACCTACAAAACACAACTCTACCATGCCTGCTGCCTGCGGTGTGGCTGACTCAAAAACTGTTCCTTTACTGTTGGCACAGGGAACAGACCATGGCACTTCTCACCACAAGCTTGCTTTGGATGCAAGGCAGAGCTTTCACTACTGCAGTAAAGACATGGAGCCCTCACAGTTCACAGTCACAAACTCTTCAGGACTTGTTTTAGACATCAGAGGAGTAAGTTCGGGGATACTTGAGGCTTAAAGTTTGGTGAAAGTGGCAAAAACTGCTCTGATTTCTGTAGTACCCAGTGGCCAAGGTACCCTCTGATTCTTGCAAGGCTCTGCTTCAGCTGGTTTCTTCTTCCCTGTCCCTTCCTCAAGTCCCACTGCCACCTGAAAATTTGATGCTGGAATATGCAAACTCTGGTTCTGCCTGTTTTTACCACTGCCCAGCCCTCCGTCATGATGCTCACCCCTTTCTGGGGAGCTGATTTATGTGCTGGATTGCCCAGGTCTGTTCCTTTTCCTCTGTATATTTGAAGTGTCTCTGAATCTTGGCATTTCTTCCAAAATATTTCCAGTCTACAATTTTCTCTATTTGTTGATAGATTTCAGGTGTTTATGCAGGTCCCCCATCACTCCTTGCCTCAGCCACTGCAGTTTCTTGGATTTTCTGACACATCAACACACCATATCCTATACAAAAAGCAGCTGCTATATACCTAGCATAGACTATGTATTCATGTCTACTTTAGTTCCTACAGCCTATATGCCATAAGGCTCTGCTGCATTTATTTAGCTGCTGCATTAAGTAACCCTTCACCTTAGCTAACCTGCCAATACACCAACATTACAAGAAACCTTGCATGGAGGTTGCTGTATGATTATTTCACACTAATTCAGCGGCTTGCAACTTCAAGTAAAATAAGCAGTTCCCTTGCAAGGTGCATGCACAAGGATGTGTGTTTGATTCAGCCCTGCAAGGTGGATGGGGAAGGTCTGACTTGCCCTTCTCCTCTGCCTTGCTGTACCTGTTGAGGAGAGTGGCATTCTTTGGGAATTCAGCCCTCCGTGGCAGCCAGTGCTCAGTGCTCCATGCAGGAAACCTTCTGTCTCACAGAAAGGGCAACATTTTAAAGCCCAGCAAAGGCATTTGGTTCAGCAAAAAATGGTTCCTAAATCTTCCATAGATCACTTTCCATCTCCACCACCAGCAATTTCAACACAATTGTTGAGGCAGTGTCCCAGGAACTTTTGCCCTTGTTTTAAGCGAGGTTTTTGCTGGCACAGCCCTGCACAGCAGCCAGTTGGCCAGACAGGGAGTACAGCTGCCTATGCCATGCTTGTTTGTATAACGAGATCTCTTTTGCCTGAAGCACATCTACTATGTAAAGCCAGGAAAAAGGTGATGAGTGTTGCTGGCAGGAACATAATGCTCTGCTATTCTAGCTAGAATCATCCTGAAAGCAATAATTTCTTAACTTAAAATTGGTGCTGCTAAATAGTATTAATTGCTGTAGTTGTGTGAGAATAGGGTAGATCTTAAAACATGCAGAGAAGAAAACATGCAGAGAAGCTGTGGATGTCCAGCCCCTGAAAGTGTTGAAGGCCAGTCTGAACCTGTTCTAGTGGAAGGTGTCCCTGACCATTGTGGGACAGGCTGGAACTAGGTGATCTTTAACATCCCTTTCATTCCAAGCCATTCTATAACTCTATAATCCTAACTATCAAGCTACTGAGGCTCCAATGGATTCAGGGAGCATTTTGTTCAGACACCTGGGTCTCATCTAAAGTCAGGTGACTGGGGAATGAATACACAATAGCAAAAATTACTGATTTAAGTGGCTGCAGTATTAAAACATGGAAGCAGATGTCTGTGCTCAGCAAGATCTGTGTTCACTGCCCCTCTTTTGCTGATGGTAGTTGCAAGACAGGCAATGCATACAACCATAGCACTGCTCCTCTCTCTACATTGCTGTATAAATAAGAAACTAAGTAAAGTTAAAAACCCAAAACTGATGCCAAAGCGCCATTCAACCACTTCAGTAAAAACTGCTTTTTTAAAGGAATATTTAATTGAGCACTGGTCTGGTGATCCTGCTGTCCGCCTGTGGAACTCAGTGCTTCAGTTAGGTAAGTGAAGTCCACAACTTAGCCCCAGATTATTGCAAATGCCAGAACAGCTGCAGAGTTCATACTTCCCTGCTTCAGGTCAAATGGCAGTAGAGGGGATCACTTTGGCAAGAGATGAGAGTGACTCTGCAATAACTTGTGATTCCTTGGCCATGCTGCAGCCTGATGAAATCTCCTCTTCCCCTCACCATTTTCCCTGGAAGAACATTTCCAGCTTCAGGCTACCATGTGGGATCCCAAGTGGGGTCCATGTCATCAGCTGAGTGCCAGCCCCAGGCTGGGGAGGAATGGGCCTCTTCCTCACTCAACTCACCTCATTTTGAAAGGATGATCTAAGGGCAGGAAAACCAAATGATGCCCTGCAGCTACTGAGGTGGCTCCACTGACAGCAAAGAAATGGTGGGAGTTAGCCCAGGTCCTGCTGTCTGCAGAGTGCACACCTGAAGTAGAATCATCATAGAATCATGGAGTTATTTAGGTTGGAAAAGACCTCTAACATTGAGTCCAACAATTAAACCAGCACCATCACATCCCCAAGGGCCACATCCACATGCCTTCTGAACATTTCCAGGGATGGTGATCCCACCACTTCCATGAGCAGCTTGTTCCAATGCTTGACTGCTCATTCATTAAAGAAATTTTCACGAAGAGCCAATCTAAGCTTCCTCTTGCATAACTCAAGGCCATTTCCTCTCCTCCTGCCACTTGTTACTTGAAAAAAGAGACCAACCCCCCACCAGGCTACAACTTCTTCAGGAAGTTGTAGAGAGCAATGAGGTCTTCCCTGAGTCTCCTTTTCTCCAGGCTAAACACCCCTCAGCTGCTCCTTGTAAGACTTGTGCTCCAGACCCTTTACCAGCTCGGTTGCCCTTCTCTGGACATGCTCCAGCACCTCCATGTCTGTCTTACAGTCAGCTGAAGCACTGTAGATGCCAATAAAAGCCCTGACGAAGATTGCCCTTGTTCCTCCCCTCTAAATTTTGCCCATGTAGCAAAAGAAAAGAGCAAGCAGCTGGATATTCACTGCAGTAGGTGAGTTATCTCAGAAGTAGGCAGCCGGTGAATGTGACACACTTTATTTAAGAGCCTGAAAGAAGCAGAACAGCAGAGGCTGCCTTTGCACATCACTGTTTCTCACCTTTTCCTTGACATCTGGAATTTACACTTATGTCTGAAGGACTTTTGTGTTAAGTTCGAATGCACACAAGCAACAGAGCCCAAGTGGATGTCTTCCCAGTGACTTCAGTGAGAGTTGGACAGGAACTCAAAACTACAGGAAATTTTCAAGTTAACAGAAGAAAATTGCTTCAATTCAAAAGTTAGCATGGGACTTCCAATAAAATATACATAAATGTTGAAAAAATTGTGTAAGTCAGGTAAGTGGAGATGGTTAAGTAAATTATACAGTTTCCGTAAAACTGGGAAGGTCCTTGGTTATTTTGCTTACCAAAATTAAATTATTGTTCACATTCTACAGTAGGAAAGACCTAATCACGGCTACGAGGAAAATAAAACCTACTTACATGTCAGTACTGCCTGTGTCCACTGACATGGAGATTTCCTCCAAGGAATAGATCTTGCACCTGGACTCTGGCAGCAGCGTTAAGGAAAGCCCAGACAAGCACCAACCCGCTCCTCTGTTTCTGGACCTGAAGTTATGATTAACTTTGTTACTACCTCTTTTCAGGGCAAGCATATTCAAAACCTTATTCCCTTCACTTTTCAAACTCCTTTTTCTGTATAGTTTTACTTAAGAAGAATAGGAGCTAATCAAACACATTTTAGCTTTATTGAGGCAATTATGGAACACATTCTTGTAATAAGATCAGAAACCAGTACCTGTAGACTCTTCCTCAGATAGGCAGTTCCTATAGGGTGAACACTGAGGTTTGTCAGAAGGATTAAAGGCAGCTATCCTGAAAATTTTTATCTTAATGCCTTACTGAAGTCTATTACTCCTCTTTTTAAGTCAAGCCTGATGTTTCCTTGGGGGTCAGGAAGAACTCAGACATTGCTACATTCCTAAATCTTTTTAAAAAGAGTATTTTACACTATACAGTTTCAACACCATTACTATTAAGCTGTACTCAAAATCTACAGCAAGGAGGTGATGCTCCCACACTGGCAAAAAATGTGGTCACTTGGCTTTGAAGCAGAACCTTTACTTATTTGACACTTTGACTTTCTGGAGAACTCTGGCTGCTTCACAGTACTACCCAGCAAGGGATGGACCACTTCCTTGTGCTCGAGTTCAGATGGCCATTCCTTATCTCATTTTGCCACAATGAACAAGATTTAATGGGATCTTCAACTAATTTTCATTGTTATTTTCAGACCTATTTGCCTGCAGAAAATTTGGGGAAAGAGTCTTCTGATCTGACTCACTTGATAGAACTGGAGGAATAGGGGTTCTGTTGTCATTCCCTACTAGCCTATATGCTGGAGCTTGAAGGGCCCTCCTCTAAGTTCCAGAAAAAGGTATCACTGTGTCCACCAGCAGCTCAGCAGGCACATGCTCATAACCTAAGGCAAAATGTGTAGTAACAGTTAACTACTACAGATGCCAAGCTACTGACTGCTGCACTGTGAAGTTTTCAGAAAGGAGAACTCCTTGTCTGGCAGGTCTGCCTTGTCTCCACAGGTACGTGACACCGGTGTATGAGTCAGAACACTCTAAAAACACACTTTCAATATTTAGGGTAATTGAAGTTCTATGGGAAAAGAAACAGAAAAATAATTAAAATCAATGCTATTAATGCTGGGACTATTAGCTAATATGAACATGTTATTCTTAAAACATGTGCCGATTGTGCAAACCTGTGTTACTGAACCCTTGTGCTCTGGGGCCTCCCAGCTCCCACAGACATTTTGCAGGTATAATGGTCAACACAGAGATCAAATCATACCACATACACCATCATTTTTAACCTGAGTGTCCCTTAAGAGTCTTCACATAGCTATGAAGACAGTTCATCCATCAGAGAAAGGAGACAAGCAGACTTGTCTTTAAGCAAGGGCAAGAAATATTGTTTTCACAAATGTTTTTATAATTTTTTTTTTATTTAGACTGAAAAGCAATTTTTTTTGTAAACTCTAGAAGATTTATGGAGAGATTAAGGGGAATTAAAAACAAAAGCAAAACGACAATACAAGGTGAACAGACCATAACTTTATTGGAGATATACTCAGCTACAATTATTACAAAAAACTATTAAAGGTAATTGTGATCCATAAGGTGCAGATTGCAAACTTCTGCAGCATGATTACAGTATGAATGAATTACATTTTATGTCCCTTAAAGACAGCTGCAGCATGTGATGGTAAATATTTTATTGTCCATCAAATTATATTTGTTATTCATTCTACTTGATTTTAACCATCTTTTCACTCCAACTATTTACAATAAAAATGCCTGCAATTTCCAATTATTGTTCACAAACATTTTTCTCTCCAACTTGCTGCTGCAGTAAATTCTGAGTGCATCTACAAAGCAATTAAAAGTAGTCTGTGGTTGCCATTCAAATAAAAGAGGGGAAAAACCCAAGGACTTTATTGGATAAAATTTATTTTTAAGAAATGTAGTTAGCTTTGACAGAAATTAATTTTAACTGCTAGTGGAGTATACTACAATGACCTCTAGATATTTGCTAACATAATTCAGATTTACAGTTGATATTTAAATTACATTTCATGGTCATGAACTGTAGTGTTTTAAGTTTAAAATCTAATATGAAAGTAAAGAAATTAATTTCTTGAAAATTAGAGCAATTGGAAAAGGATCAATGTCAGTAATTAAGTACCAAAAATCAAAATGCTTCTTGCTTCTCTCATGTAATAAATACAGAGATTTCCATGAGGATGTTTTCATGGAGAACCCACACAAAACACACAACCCCAAAATACTGTCAGGCAGAGGCAAGTGCAGTATCACAGCAGACCACAATGCCATTTGTCATTTGTGCTGCTGTGACAGGGATACAAAGATTTCACTTTCTATACAGATAAATGCATAGAGTATGTAGCATACATTATGTCATATGCAGTAACATAAAAAAACACATTTTCCAGTTAATGGTTCTCTATTTGCTTACAAGGAGGAAAACCCAAACTCTGCAACATACATACAAGCACAAGAACTTTAGGTGTGTAAAAGAATGCAGTTCCATTGATCAAAATGATACCACATCAATTTGCACCAGCTGAGGATCTGGTGCATCACCCCTGGGCCACTATTATATTCCTCCCCAGCACTGAAACTGGTTCTTGTCCAAGTTCTGTACTTAGCAGTCACAACATACTATCGAGACTTAAAAATAATAGGCTTTTTTTGTGTATGGACTTTAGCAGCATCAAGCTGAACAAACACTTCAGAAGTCACTACTGGGCACTCAATATTCAGACTGAGCACAGATTTAGTTGAGGTTGACCAAGTTACTAGGGGCTGACTTTTCCCAAAAAACTACATTATACGTGTAATATGTTGGTTTGTTCAGAGATAATTACTGGAGTGTCAGTCAGAGGTCATTCTAATTTTAATTACTTCACATAACAGTAAAATGATGCAATAGAAAAATAACAGCTTTAAAATACAATCAAGAGTTGTTACACATCTTTGTTGTATTTTTCCACATACAGTAAAAATGCCACAGACGTTACAAATGACCTATTTAAGTTGTGCAAGTAAATGACACATTGCAGGCATTAAAACTATCTTTTTCAAATTCAGTAAATCAGAACAGCAGCAAGGCCAAACCACATTTTTCCTCTCTGTTAAGCATTTTTTCCTTGAAATGAGGTAAAGCATGGTACCAAGTGCAATGCTTATTTGTGCTACATGAACAGAACAGCGCAAAAAAAAGCCATAAAAATAAAAACGCAGCATAGTTAGGAGGACTGTTTAAAGTACAGTATAACAGATTTAGATTAAAAAAATCAAGGTTCATGCCAATTAACCCCCACACTATTTATGATGAGCCTGTGTGGTTGCTTTTGAAGATGGGCTGCAACAGTCCACTTACACTTGTGCTTATAGCATGTCAAGTGACTTCTATCCCAACCTTCAAATGATCAGATTTAGGTCTTTAATAGCATACACTGTCCAGTATCAAAGTCATATCAACTGTAGGGTAAAACACACAGATGCATAACATGGAAACTAATGTGGTTTTTCTGTCTCAAAAGGATAAAAAATATTTCAATGAGGTCACGCTGGAAAAAATTGCGGCATTTAAAACGCATTTAAAAACACATCAGCAGCAGAAACTACTTTATAGTCAGCCACTACACATTTCAGATTTCCAATTCATAGGCTTTATCTAGTAACAAAGTGATTCATTAAACTATTCTGAAACACAGAGTAAGTTCAGTTAATTTTCTTTGCATCCAAACACTCTGTAAGCACTTTACTGCTAAAAATTACCTGAAACCCCTGAGAATCTACAACTTTGTAACAATCAGTAAGAAACTTTAGGTGCTCAAAGACTAACCTAAATTTTAGTTTTTCATAATGCAATTAAAACCACTTAAGACTTTCTAGATGATCTGATTTAATCTGGTGATTGATGTC
Organism: Pachyramphus minor; assembly: GCA_013397135.1. Taxonomy (NCBI): domain Eukaryota; kingdom Metazoa; phylum Chordata; class Aves; order Passeriformes; family Tyrannidae; genus Pachyramphus; species Pachyramphus minor. The sequence continues at coordinate 552,046 of VYXB01007224.1, read as the reverse complement.
TGGCCAGAAACACAGAATTATTAACATCTCTTGTCACTATTTTCTCTACGTAACTTCAGTCCTACCAGAAAGAGAAAGCTATAGCTTAAATCAGTGACTTTTTTTGAAAAAATTTTTTAAACAGCTAACACAAAGCAATTTGCATTTGTAAATTTAGACTGCATGTTTTTATTGTTCCAGGTCTTATACCTCCTTGTTATATTTTCATGACTGCAATACCAAACAAATGCTAGTATTTTCTAGAAGCTAGTATTTTAATTCTTGGTCTGACTACTATAACAAGCCGCTTTCAAATACAAGAATGGTCCTTGTCACAGAATGAAAAATTACTGAGATAGAAAATATATGAACTTTTGAAAACTGTATTTCAGAAAAGTTTAATGTCTGCCCCTTGTCACTAAGGCATTTATTATATTTTTTTGTTAAGAAAGCAAGAGCTGACAGTTTTTGTTTTGTTTTAGTGTGCATTTGTGAGGAAAGGAATATGGTTTAAAAGTAGGAAATACAGTATTTGTTTGTAATTTAATACGTAAGACACAGCATCAAGTTCAAACTATTGTGCTGGAAAACGTTAAAACACCTTGCTCTGCTTTCTCAAACTTCAAGCATAATTAACAGGGCAAAATTGCAGCAAACCTCTACTGATACTGGTGGGAAAAAGAGACCCACAGCTTTTTTAAAAGGTAAATTAAGAGGTATTATAGTTACAGTGCAAAAAATTAAAATTTCAAGCATAATATATAAACATAGCACCAAAACAGAAAAAAAACAATGCATGCAAAAACAAAAAAGGAAAAGAAAAGAAAAAAAAGAACTGAGGTATTTAAGTGAAGAGTGCCTACAAAAATCTAATTAAAGAAGTATAGGCAAAGCCTAAAAAATAAAAGTATGATTTCCCCCCCCATACTCCTGGTAGACCAAAACACCAATGAGCTAGTTTCTCTAAATTAAGGACCTAAATCACAGATGTATCAAAAGTACGGCAGTTATATCTCAAACATCAACTTTCATGTTATTTAACAGCACAGCTTTGGTAGATGAAATACGCATGCAACTCTGAAAAGTACAGTAAGAAATTTACGTGGAAATATCTCTAAGTGTAAAGGTGCTCTGTTTGTTAAATACTTAACCAATTGACTATAAAATCTGCAGCATATCTTAGGTGTGATATGTCTAAGGTTATTTTGTTAGAGTGACAGCTTGCACTGTGCAATTATTCGTTGCTGTTTCCAGTATTGGAACTATCTAGCTTGCAGGTTTGTGTAAAACTGGAATTTTAGCCAAAGACCATATTTTGTTTATGGTATAAAAAAAACTGTAGACTAACCACCTCCTCAGAATTGTTAAAAATAACCTAATTACATATATATGAATATAATTTCTATTATAATCCTGTAATAAGTCACAGCTATAGTAATGAGTTGTACTGTAAATATAGAGCTGTATCATTGTAAAATGCATAACAAAATGAAGGGAATGTAAAACAGTTTGTTCCAAAAGAGATCAGAAAATAAAGATTATTAATGAGGGTTTATTTATTTTTAAGGCAAGAACCTTTTTTTATGCAAGACTGTGTGGCATAAGGAAACTGAAGTTTCGCTCTACCAGTATGCCAGCCATTTCAATTAAAATCTGTCCCTAACAAATAAGTGCAATAATGATTGGGAATGCCATCTTAATGTAAAAAGATGACATGTAGAGAAAAAAAAAAAAAAAGGAAAATAAAAAGGAGAATACTGGCACACTTAAACTTTCTTATACCCAATCATCCAGTACAGTTTATCAACTGCTTTATGACTGGCACTAGTGCACAGATTGAAGAATTTCAAGATTACTATATATAAATCTAGCAACTGCATTAGGCATAAGCTCCCTCGCCTTCTAACACTAAGCAAAGCTGTACTGACAATAAAAGTAAACCAAAAAGACCTGACAACAATTATTCTGAACACTTGCTAAATGTCATCATTAAAGCACTCTCGTGATTAAACAAAGCAGAAGTGAGGAAAGAAGACAAGATTGTGTTTGCGCAAAAAACTATAACTACAATTAGTTCCAAAATTTTATACATGTTAAAGGTTTTGTTATCTATTCTGTTATCAAACTTTAAATTCTGTCTTCCAATTTGTTCCTCTCAACATCAACATTTTTTAAAATTTGCTTTAATTGTATGTGATGTTTTTCCCCATTTCATTTATTTTTAAGAGGAGTCTCAGCTGTTTGGGACCTGAGGTTGATTTGCTTTGAGGCTTCGTAGTGCTCTTCTCGCAGCTGCAGATTTGGCAATCCTGTAGCTTCTGCCAACACCTTTAAACTTTCCCTTTCCTACAACTTCCACTGTAACTCTGACCTTTCCATCGTAAGTTCTTTCTGCAGGACTGCAAAAATACACACAAGAATTACTTACTGCCTAAGGCAAGTTAATGTGAAAGAAGAGACCTACAGTCTCTTTTCTACAGAAGTTAAAGCAGTAAAGTTAAACAAATCGCTACATTTCTCAAAAAGCTAGGCAAGGGAAAAAAAAAACCTACCAGTGGTCACAATTATCATGTTAGATGCTTAGTGCAAAAGAAATTACAAGTACTTAATTGACATTTAAAAATTCCCAGTAGCTTATGAAGCACAGCTTAGAAATATCTTCTGTCAGCGTGTATCAAAGAAAGTATATTCTTACCTAAATTTGGCTGTCTCTGGCTCCATCTCCAGCAGCTCTCGCACCGGGGAACGGGGCACATTAGCAGAAAATTTTTCTATTTGGAAAAAAAGGTGGAAAAAAATTAGCTTTGTTCTTTTCATAGCAGATGGTACTTGGGAATTAATATTTTTTTGAAAGCTGGTAATACCTATTAATGGCCTCATCATTGGATAGTACACTTGCCAAACCATTTCCAAAGACATTCCACTATCCATATAAATGGCACCAGCAAGGGACTCAAATATATCCCCCATGGCCTTTGGTACTTCAATGTCTTCCTCTTTTTCTTCGTCTTCTTCCGATCTTCTGAGCTGTTGGCAATTAAAAAAGACAAGGGTGGGAAGAGAGAGAGAAGGAGAGGGGGAAAGAGAGAAATAATTATTTTACTTACAGTGAAACAAAGATTTTCAGAAATGTACGCGCTCTTGCATCCTATATCCTGTGCTGCTTCCTTTGCTTTTGACTGACAACTTTCCACAGTGAAACTGTTCTTTTATTCCCCAATGAAACCAAGGTGCTAGATATATAATTTTTCAAATGCAAAAAAAAAAATCCCAAACAGCATTGTGTACAGAGGACTTCTATGCTTTGAGAATAATTCTGTAGGATTTAACCATGGGTCTGTTTTTTCTAGTAAGAAACAGACTCGGCTCCATCAGTTAATATTAGAAATTTACTCCTAACAGAGGAGGAGTTCACACATTGTACATCTCAAAAAAAAAGGACTTTTAAAATCTATAAGTCCAATCTCTGGATGAAAGCTGCATGTACCTTTCCTTACCTTATTTACCCCTGAGGACAAGCATGAAACAAGCACCAGTAAAATAAGCCATTAATAACTGAAAACCAGCAGCCCCACACTGAACTAACAGACACACTTAGCTGTTTAAATGTAGCAGACAGGGTTTTCCTCTATGCTACCAATTTAAGACAACAGTCTAGTCTCATTAGCAAAATTAACATTCAGTGTACATCTTAAAGGTCCTGAGCTAATCTAATCCTTTACTAAAATACCTCAAAAACATGTAATATACATTCACCTAACTACAAACAAAGTAACCTGAAAACAAAGTTTTTGTTATGCTCCTCTACCTAAAGAGAAGTAAGTTTCTGTCGGTCTTCTCCCCCAGCAGCTACCCTCTCACTCCATTTGGTCACTATCTGGGGTTTAAAATCTGATTCAGTCCTCTTAAGAGCAACCATAATACCTCATAAACATGTTCCACCCAGTATTTCTACCTAAAATAAATCAAGCAAGTAGTCAGACCTGATGCACACAACACTCCAAACGGGAATTTTGATGTTAAAAAATAAATTCAATTGTTTTGAATAGTGTATTGCATACCAAGAGCAAACTGTAAAACTTTTGAATTATACTGAAATAGAAGGAGAGAGCAACTAAGAGCTATAAGGCAAGGGACAACATGTGTTTCAGGAGTGAGATCTGAAAATAAGAAAAGCAGATGATGTGAAGACACACATGGAAACCACTCTAGCTGGCATGAATAGAAACAAAGACTCTTGCATTAACTCATGAAATAAGAGTTTCAGTAATTCAGTGCCAGACCAAGATAGGGAGCAGGCATAGGGAGAGTGAAACAAGGATTTTATTTGAAACAGCTATCACACAATTTGGTTGCAACTTTGGTGAAAGTTTCTAGGCAATCTTTTTGCATACTAGCAAAAACTAAGCAAAAACAAAGCTCAAAATCACTACTATGAGTTCTTAAAATAAGTTCTTAGCCTTTCCACTCCTACTGTGCAGAAAACAAGACAAGTAACAGTTTGATCCTCTAATGTAAAGTAATTTATATTATCCAAATTTCAGTGACAAATTTCTTAGTCAGTGTTTAATGAATCTTTCCCATAAAACATGGTTTTCACTCTGCAACAGAGTGCAAGGGCTACAAACACACACATGTGATAGAAGTATTTTAATTCCCAAGCTCTTACATTGTCTATCAGAAACAAAATTACTAAAAGCAATATACTAGAGTACTGCTGGAGAAAATGCTAACTTAGTTCTGGAGTATTATCAGACAAAAGCATTTTTTAAGAGATTGGTCAGTTTTTCAGAAGACAAACTATTATGGATATATACTGGATAACACTTTTGAAGAAAAGATAAAGTCCATCTCTTCCAGATCCTGATCAGAATTTGATCCACAAAGCCTTTGCTCTTGTATTTTCTAAGTAGCTTATATAAATTAATTAGTTTTAGTATATTCTCCAGAAAACAGAGGTTCATTATCATCAGTTTTCCTGCACAGCACAAAATCTGGCATTTGCTTGCAGTGAAACTATTTTTCAAGTGGCTTGCTCGAAAGATGCACATAATGTTTCCCTGGCTACCAGATAGGAAGCCCTTAGGAGCATGTCAAACATACTTGAATATAGTGCAGTGACACCTGCTCCCAGTAGAAACCACCAGAAGAAAATAGCAGAAACCTCTTGTCAGTGCACTACATTTAATAATCCCAGCACTGTGCCGAGGTAGCGTTTTTCATGGTGTTGCACAGATACCCTGCTTCCAATTGGTTTGGGAAAGAGGCAGGAAAGCTAAGTGTGTGTGTGTGTCACATATTGTTCTAACAAAACAAAAGCAAAACAATGACTAAAATCAAGTGTCACAGAAAAGCCTACAGGCAAACTGCTTTCAAATTAATTAATTTCTGAAAGTTCTAATTGATTTTATACTTTCTGAAAAGACTTCTTACTTTCCATATTTGCATCCTTTATTACTGGGAGCCTGCTTCTTGGCTGCTGTGTTCATAAAACACTACAAAAATGTGCATCGCGCTAAGAAATCCAGTGACATGCTTCAAATTAGATACTGAACACATTTCTTCTACTTCCACTAACCTCAGAATCCATTCCTTGCATTTCATTCTTTTCCATTTGAAACTGCACAAAGTCATCAATAACATGAAACAGTTCAGGAGAGACAGCTTTGAAGTACTTGTGGTAGTCATACTTTACAGCTAATGATGCAAAAATGGTATTATTGACTAGAGCAGATCGTAGGTCAGTAAGAACTCCTGGAGAGTGTTGCCGTGGGTCTTCATAAAGGTGCTTGGTTATGAGGTAGTCCAAAATTGCATCTCCCAGGAATTCTAAGCGCTGGTAACAATCTTAAAGCGTTGGAAATAAAAGAATGTACAACACCACAATTAAGTTTAACACACACATTCTTTCCAGGCCTTTCTGGATAAGGGGTTTGGGACGCTGCCATGTAAATTCCACAAACTAACCAATGCTCAGAGAAGACAATCTGTTTTTTAAAACAGGTACCCTTGCATTTAAAGAGATTGCTAATGAATTACTGAAAAAAGAAACCAGGAAAAAACACAAGTTATACCTAATAATAAAGCCAATTTTAAACAAAATGTTAATTTTTGCCAGGCTAGCAAAACACTTGTGCTTATAATCAATTAATGCTTTTAATCAAGTTTATCACTGAGAAAGAGTAAAATTAAGAGATTCCACCAGTAGGCTGATCTGAAAACTACTAACAATTAAAACTCAAAAAATTAATACAAAAATCAATGTATCAAAAGCAGAGGGAACATAAAATCTGAGATTTTTCATCTAATTTGCCACACACTAAAGACCTTCAACAAAGATTCCTGTTTCGAATAGTTATTTTAAACTGGAAATTAAAATTGCCAAGCCTTTGCTTTTCTGAAAATTGACAGTGGCCATTGGAACAGAGAGCTATGAACGTCTATTTTTAGAATATAAACAAAAGCAAAAACCCCTCCTGAATGCAAATAGGGATAGGTAGGTAGAGAAGGAAGGAAGACACAACTACTACAAAAGTTAACAGAAGAGTGAAATGGCTAGTACTATGCTGCTTTTTTAGCTGCTGAACCTAAGACACTGCCACATCTCAACTGCTAGCTACTCCTTAAGAAAAAAAGTTACAGGTAACAGCAATTCAGTTATCTTACTTGGTAGATAAGAAATCAAAAGTTTCTGCTACCAACAGCATAATTTTAAGTAATCACTATGTCTCAAGGTTTCTGTTAGTCTATGTGTATATACATATATATATATATAAATAATCATCTACCTTCCATATGAAGGCTTTGTGAAATATTTGTAAAAAGTAAATATATATGTGGCTAATATTACCTAGAACAAAAAAAACCCAAAGGAACATTTAAGTGTTTTGTCAGAACTGTTCATCAATGTAGTTACATTTCAAAATGACTTATTTCTTTAATTAAAGCAGAGCTTTTTCACTCCTTGGAATAAGGGACCAATTCACTATGGAGAAAAATTTCAGACTGCTGACTGCAGAGGAATTTGCCAATCACTGCAAATAGGGTTGGAATTTTGCTATGGTTTGCTTTTGATTGCATACTATTGTAGGAAAATATGCAACGTTTTAGAATGAACAAATGTTACGTTAATTAGTATAAGCAAATGCAATTAAAGATTACAGAAATACAAATTTCTACTGATGCAAAATCTTTTATGAGATCACGTAGAGAAACATTACGCAGTTAATCTGAAATTAATATTTAGTCAGATTTAGTCAATTGCTTCAGACTTTGACTTTAAATATTTACTGAATAAAAGGCCTAGATTTAAATTAAGCCTTCGAATTCACAACTACAAAGGGAAGTCTCCATATTCTGCAATCCTATAGATCATTTAGTTAATAAAAACTGTATAGTCTACAATTGCTCTTAGAAGTACAGACAAAGTATAATATTCTTGGAATACAATTATGGAACAGATTTGCTAAATATGACTGCCATTTCCTGAAGTACGTGACAACTTTCCAGAGTTCTACAAGAACTTGCTTCTGCTAAATGAGGATCTAATGTCATTCACATAGCTAGTGATACAGCATTGGTGATAAATGCTGCTCTTTCTTGGAACTTTGTGAGGCTTCAGAAAATGCATTCTGTCTGCATCAAGTCAAAATATGAATACAGACTGAGCAAGTATTCCCCTCTAAATACTGGGCAAAATACTATTTTCTAAGATTTTGTATTCGGAGACTATTGGCTTCTTAAAGTAACATGTGATGTCTAAAAACAGAATATATATGGGAGCACAACATATACTACTTCTCTTGCATTTACAATATGGGGAAAAACTATAGAGGTTCTTTAAGACAACTTACCAGTAATGGTATTATAATGGTACGAGGCATGAGTAAATGCCTGAAGAAGGTAAGCCTTGTTCTTAAAACTGTAATTTATTTTCTTCTCAAAGTTTTCAAAACCAGAAATAAGGTGATTTAGGGTTTTTTCAGCATCTGGGTGATCAAACATACACCTCGGTGGAATCTTCAAACAGCCATACTCCAGGTCTTTACATAGAGAAGGCTCTGAATTAGCTACAGAAGCAGAAACAGAGTTTGGTGAAATATTCTTCTGCTCACTGTTACAGTTCTCTCTGGTAGCACATAAAGTGCCTTCCCAATCAGTCTTTTTAATTACAGGGAGCACCTTCAGCCCCAATGAACACAGGAAAAGCTGAGCAGCTCTTTCACCACAGCTGGTCAGATAGCAGCCCAGCAGGGCTTCCACACAGTCTGCAATGCTCTTGTCAGCAATACACTGCTCCGTATGCAAGTCATATGAGATCGACTGTTTTCCTGCATCAACACCACAGTTTTCTTCTGAGGGATTCCAGAAGCCCACTACGAAATCATCCTCTTCAACAGCCTTGCTAGGATCCAGATAGCACATAGCATCCCAAGAGCTATAGTCAAAATCATCAAAATCTGATGAACACTGAACATTACCCAGGGATGACTTTTTGGGTGCTTTCCATTCATAGTTTGAATCAGTGGTTGAAAAGTGTGAGAGCGAAATTTTCTTCACAAAAGCCCCTGATCCCATTAACATATTATCAATGAATTTGATATGCTCCTGATCATACTCCAGAAAATCATCTTCAAAGTCTGTTTCTTCCTTGGGCGACCTCCACATTAGGTCTTCATTCTCTTCATCATCATTATAATCATCAAGTTTACCATTTGCCAACATGTTTTCCTTTGTCTATGAAAGAACACAAAATATACATGAAGAGGGAAATGAGACAGTTTTATTCCAGAAAGATCAGAAGACTAGGATTCAAGAAGTGTCTGCTAAAAATAAGGCTGATTTTTATGTTCCTAATTACATTGTCTGATCAGATGCACAACACAACCTTTAATTAACAGTAGTGTTAATTAACTAGTGTTAATTAACCGAGATTAATTGCCCTGGAATACAAATGCTTTATTACTAACCTATAACAGTGTGTGTTCTACATAAAATACATGCTGCATTCCATAGGAACCTGTGGTTATACTTGAATGTGATGCACATACAATAAGCTTTATATCCACTAAAATTATACACTTGCACACCAAAGTACACAAAAGAAAATTCTAACGAATTTTAGGGAAATACAAGAAGGAGTTCTGGATACATCCTTCTCTCTATATGCTAAGTAAGGCTATTAAAAATGTTGAATCAATGTAATTTTGAAGGTTCTTTTTACATCCTTCTGTGGCAAATTAGGAACTTGTAGGATTTACTGTATTCACAATCATGATAATCTCAGTTTTGGGACATACAAATGGAAAACACATTCAATGGGGGGTTTATTCAGCCTTTTTTATTTATTTCCAGGCTGTTCTTATAGCCTTAACTAATAAAAGAAAAGGCAAAGTTGTCACCAATTTTCTAATATTTACATATGTACCCACAATGGCAAAACTGATGAAGTCTCATGTCTTTTCCCTGCTCGTATTGAGCAAATTGGTATGGACTGATGTAAATTATAAACTGAACACAAATATGCCTGAGCCATATAATGCTTTACAATTTGCCATGGCCCCTATCCAGGAAAGCACTTAAACATATTAGCTAAATGCACTAGTAGTCTTCCTAACATCAAAAGGACTATTCACAGGCTCAACACAGCATCACTGATGCCTACAGGGATTCTGCCACTGAATTTGATAGGAGCAAGATCTGATTCAAAGCACTTTTCTGGATTGCATCCTGAAAGCCAACACTTTGTGAATCAAGCAAAACTGCCTGCATCTGCCCTCAACCTACATATGTCATATTGTAGGGTTCTGTCACTAAATCTTGTAAATCTGTGAACCACATGGGGATGTCCTTTGGGAGCATTTCCCTTCGGGCAAAATGCACACCCATCCAGAGGTGTGGGTGGGTGGCAGCTGAAAGGTGCAACAGACAGCCCTTAAAACTATCTAAGGATCAAAGAGACCACAGTGTTCGTCATCAGGATGGAGAAGGCTTAGTAAAGTTTAGTAAGAGGAGAGTTAAAAAGAAGTGGCTACAGAAGTTCTTAGTTTAGACATTCTGCTGGAAGAATTTCTGCTGCTGTAATTACCCATCTCACAAACACACAGCAGGGATTTCTGAAACTTAAATTGATTAGAGAGAGAAATTGAAATTGGATTTAAGATAGCTATTTTGGATACTTGTACTAATATAATACTTAAAGTAAGATTAATTTAACCAGTCCCATCAAGAGTGAGTGCTGACTTTTTCTTGTTACATACCACATGTCATATTCGTCACTGAAATTAAAAAAACTCTCTGAATGAGACACGTCTGTATCGACACTACAAAACAAGTTTAGGTGCCTGTTTTTGCAAAGATTGAAAAATTATAAAATTTAAATTTTTATTATAATTTCATTCACAATTTTCTTAAAATAAAATTTTAATTAGCAGGACAGCTACATGAATTATCCTAACATTCTCTGTATATTGCTTCTTGAATATAAGAAAGAAATTCTGAGTGACGAGAATGAACAGTGGGTAAAGAAGCCAGGAAGCAATCTGATTGTTGACTTTTTTATCATTAGCATTTAAAAAATAAATCAACGGTGAACTCCAGAAGAAAGAATTTTTTCTTAAACAATACACAAAGGTGCTTTCTTCATACTTTTTTGGAAATCAGCCATTTGATAAAATGAACAAAGATCCTTTCCCTTAATAAAGCTTGATAACACTAAAAATACTAGTGTTAGTATTGACTAGGATGTTTTAGTAATAACTGATCATAATGATACAAGATCTCTAGTTTCAGTTACAGACCATCATCCCATGGATGGAGAACAAAATTTACATCCAAGAAAGCAAAATACCTATTTGGCACAAAAGCCCCCGCTACTTGGTTGCATCACTGTCTGCATTTTGGTCTGAAATTGTGTGTTTTATTTACAAATAAACAGTGACTATTCACAAGGTAGAGGCCACTGAAAAGTTCAGGTGAACTAAAACCTTTTAAAAACCAACAATTAGCTCCAGTCCCAAACGTACTATGTCATTTACCAGAAAGATACAGCAGGAAGTCTCTCTGAAATAAAACCTTGGCACAATACAGAACCACAATAATCAGGTTGTTTTATTCTGCAATAAACATTTATTTGCACGGTACATCCACCTAACAGTCCTCTCATGTGCCCTCTGGTGGTACTACAGTCCGTGTGGTCTTCAGAATGGGAAAAAAGAAAAAAGTCCCTCCACCTCCTTTCCCTGAATCCCAAACCAGTCTCAAACACTTCAAGATCACATTACTGACTGCTCTGATAACAGGTATTTCTTAACATCCACTTCTACTCTCAACATGCAAGGCGTTTAGTCAGAAAATAATGTGAACCTTTTCTCATTAAGACTTGTCATTCAGAAGCTTTTGGTGATGAGCCAGTGGGGGTCTAAGCCAGCACAGTATTTCAGAGGAGAAGCAGCTCTCAGTCATACCCACAGTGTAGCTACCAGCAATCAATACTGAACATTTTCTCAAGCCAGTTCTACTCTTCGTTCTGCCTCAGCACTATGAAAAACACCGACTCCTTTTCATATATTCTATAAAGGTGAACTCACTATTTATTAAAAAGCAGACAGTGTTCTGCCTGAACATATAGCAAAAGCAGTGATGATAATACTTTATCATTTAAAATTTCCAACAGAAACTTCAGAAAAACTCCCGAGAGCAGGCTAACTATAAGCAGGAAAGTTTTTCTTCTCTGCTTCTCCATTAATATCTACACTCATTATTGGATGACTGCATTTCCTTACTTCAGGTTCAGAATTAGTATCAGGGGGGGGGTGAAAGGATACAGATACATGAACAATTTCTCCTCAACATAGTTAAATCAAGTCTTACCATTTCATCTTTCTCCCACTTATCAGTGTTGCTCTTGTCCTGGTTTACTACATAACCAGGAGGAAGCCAATTGACGGGGGGATCAAAAATCGACACCACCATGCGACTGGGCAGTCCCTTCTTTTTTCCAAGGCGATACAAGTTACAGTTGCTGACCTTTAAGAAAAACATTCTCATAAACCTCTGGACACATATGTACATAAAAATAGGCTAAAATGCAAAAGGAACAAAATGTGTCAATCCAGATCTTGTACCATTATGCATTTTCTCTAGTTCTCAAAAGGGAGTTCAGCTTTCTAATACAGTACAGCAAACTCAAAACAAGATATACATCTTGCTTTTCATATTTTTTTGAGGTCAAGCATATTAGGTGTGACAATTTCAGTTAAAGAAATCTAATAGATTATATTCTAATCCCAAAACAAATTTACTGCTACTTTTGAAATAACAGTAAATAGATCTTGTACAATTGTCATTAATTACCAGTATAATCAACATTCAGACTAGACTTGTAATGAAAAATTATTATTTATGGTTACACTGACCTAAACCTTGGCAGTAGAAAGTTTTGAAACAGTTCTGTACAACAAATTTTACTAAGTCATAATCCAGATGTTGTTTTAACAGCCTCTAAAATTATTTTAGATATTTTAAAGGGAAGGGGAAAATGCATTCTCACAGGCACAAACATACTTATTTTCCCTTTTTAACTATCAACTTCTGATCTTTTTTTCTCCTTTCAAACACAGTTTCCATGTTTTAGAATCCTGAAATTTGAACTGGAATATTCAATCACTTCTTTTATTTGAACAGTGCAACTTATTTCACTTCCACAGAGATGTATTTTATTAGAGGTAGACAATCAAGTTATCACATTATGTGGGGGAAGAAAAGTGAACAAAAGCTCACATGATTGCTTATTCCAGTAGCAGTAGAACTGAAGACTCTGCTTCCTACCACTTACATTTACTCTAAAATACTTTCACAAGCTTTGATGCAACGGTTTTGTAAGATTTTTTTTTGTTGTTTCCTTTCCAAGTGTCTGTAAGATCAGACTAAAAATTTTCAAGGAAAGGAACTTACTGAGGAAACAAAGGAAAGGCCAAACAAAGGTGTAACCTAAGACTCTGTGTTGGTAACTCAATGCTTCATTCAAGCATTCCTGTTAAAGAGTTTTTAGTCAATACAGCTCTAATGTTCAGTGCACCAAATGTCCTCACTAACACAGAACTTTTAGTTCTATACAATCCTGTCCTTTCTCAGGTTCATAATCAGCTGGTTTAGATTTCAAACTGAACTGCAGAAAACAGTTTCAATCAAGCACAGTTACGGCAACATTAAGGCCACAGTCTTGTATTTTTATTCCTAATATGCATGCTACTTGATGTATAATCAGTCAAACTGTGGAATTAAATAAACCCGTTCCCATTCAATCTTCTGGTAAAAATTTCATATATATGGCTTGTTACAGTATGCCTTTGGTATAGTATCACTGGATTGTTACTACTCACTTTTTTGCTTCTCATATATGACAGCCGTCCCTCGTGAGCATCAGGATAAGTGCAAAACAAGTATGTAGTGATGGCATGCTTTAAAAATGAATCACCAAGCATTTCTAGCCGCTCCAGGTTAAATCCATCACTAGCATTTGAAAGAGTCAAAGCTTGAAGAATGAGACCAGGATTAGGACCGAGAGTTTTTGAGGAGTACCCAGTGGAAGGGCTCTTTTCAGAATCTGCTCTGTCTTTTGAAAGATTATTAGCTTTTGAAGTACTGGTGGTCACGGCCATTTTGGGGCATCCATCTGAGGTAGATCTGTTAGCATTTCCATCAAGGTATTTATTACTCAGTAGAGTACATTCATTGCTGGGCTTGGGCTGGTTCTCACTGTTGTATAAATTCTGAATGGGATATGAGGTAGTTGGTTGTACAGGTATTTCCTGCCTGCAGTAATTCAGCTGATTTCCTTGGCAAAAGTCTCTGTTAACTAAATCACAATTGCCATTGGCAAGATTTTTATTATAAGAAACACCATTAATTGCTGAAAGTTCTGCCGAGACATCAATTTGGAGTTTACTGGGTGACTCATTAAGCAATGTTCTGTAACTCACAGACATTTGGTCATGGTTTTCTGCAGAAGAGGTTCTATTAGCACCTTGATGTGCAGCATTTTCAGGGACTACAATTGTGCTGTGCTTACAGTAATTTTCATTCTCTACTACTGAGGAGTTAGGAAGAGAGATGAAGGATTTGCTGTCAATAGATTTTTTCCATCCAAAGTCCAAGTTAGGATATCTGTAAAGATACATGTGGGATTTGTTAACAAAAAAATATTATCACAAGACAAGAAAACTCTTCATGTACATACATGTTTAAAAAGTGTCATAACCTTCTGAAAAGAACTGTGACTGCAGCATGTAACTTCACCATTCAAAATCAATATTTTTCAACTACGTTTCCCTGAGAAGTGACACGAGTGACAAAGAGTATCAGCTTTATAATTCACACAACAATAGTTAAGTTTCCTTCTTGTTTTCCACTGAATTCAGATATCATGTTGAAAAAATACGTGCCTGAAATCTGCAGGAAGTGATTTAACCCCTACACCAGCATCAGTGGCTGTTTGAGCTCTTAGTTCCTCTGCTGTCAAAAGGCAGTGCAGGCGGTAAAGTATGCTGGGGAGGCAAACTGCTTTTCTCCACAATGATGCTGGAATAGGATGTATAGCACAAAGCTCAGGAACGAGTATCTGGGGAGTGGGGAAGAAAAGAATTTTCCTTGTAAAGGTAGTTGTCAGATCACTATTGAAAGAGTCCATTTGAATTAGATACTTCTATTTTACCTGCTTATTCTGCAAACTTTCCCACTTTGCCTTCCTCTTCTCAGCACTGCTTAGTGGAAGTGCTTTTCCCTTCTGATTCAAATGGCGAGGAGTCAAAAGATTAAGTCTAAAAACCATGTGAAAATACTGTGATGTAAGTATATAATTAATGAACAGAATTTGCTAGCCTAAACTTTCTAAAGTAATGATTTTTCTTAGTATTTAACTTCAATGTGCTGTGAAGTGACAGCACAATCACCTCTGTGGTAAAAATGTTATAGTTGGTTATAGTTGTTGTTACATAAGTTAGGTAGGTCTCAAGAAAAAGAAAATCAATAATTATTTTGGAAGACAAGCCCTCAGCTTTATCCCATAATTTAAGGAAAAAAAAGGCATTTTACTGTCAAACTACAAACATCAGACAAATATGACTGTTGTTACCTTGAAGATGTGTGGTCCACATCCAGCAGTGGCTGGTTGAGATTGGTAAGGTCAAGATTATACTTTGTTTTATAATATTCAGCAAAAGTTTCATATTCAGGGGAAGGGAATTTACTGAGTGGAGTAAGATCAGTGTATACATCAGCTACATAGAATCGATGAGGCTGATCAAAATTTCGATACCTGAAAAAAAAAAAATAAATTTTAGCATTACCATGAAGCTTTTGCCAAGTTCCTTGTGTTCTAAAGTGGTCAGGAGTTATAGTTAAATAGGTTGGAGGCTTTCTTTTTTGTTGTAAAAATCATTTGTTTAGCTTACTCAAATATTAAATGAGACATGCTCTATGACACGGACAAATAAAGTCAGTCTGTAATCTGTGAAATTCCTTCTACAGATAAACATTTAAATTAAAATGGAAGATCTACGTCTTCAATACGCAATAGAAAAACCAAGCTCTGCACAGCAGTATAGCTAAAAATTGTAATTGCTTAATTCCAAACACTACCAATTAAACTTGATAATCTGGCTTTTTAATATCTAGTCTCCTACGTAGTATTCTACATCAGTAGAAAGAGAGTTCCTCTGCATACAAATACATACTGCCTCACACCTCTAAAAAAAGGTAAAATACAAAACTTATATGTAGCAAGCTAATATCACAAGCCCTTCAAGGACTATGCAGTTCTTGTAATACAGAAGACTGAAATTAGAGCCAGAATGCTGCAATGTCTTTACTGTAGCTATTGATGTTCATTGAAAATGAAACTATGGTGACAAACACACAGGAAAATAATGATGAAAAATCATGGAATCAATATTGAGTAATTAGATTTGCAGAGTAGGTGATTTCACACTTTGACCTGGTGCATCCATCATTTTAAGTTTCTATGCAAATATCTAAATAGATATCTCCAAATAAAATTTACACACTATTAATAAGCCTTTTCAGCTTCTTTCCGAAAGGCAGAGGGGTGGGGGGGGAAGCCTGACACAGGTGAGGCCAAAACAAAGTACTTACATTTATCTTCTACATATATTCAGCAAGTATTGTTGTTTATAATATACTAGGTACAACACAAACCAGTCAGTTCACAGGGAGTAATTAAGCCTCCACAGAGCCTATGAATTCTGGAGAACTTTTGCATATCCAGTACATAAAATGAATACTGCTCAATATAAAGATTCTATTAACTGGTCTCTATCACTTTTAATTTTCTCGTCTACCAGCACCATACCTTCCTTTAGGAGGTCTTTGGTGTGAATAAGCAGTAACCAGAGAACAGGACTCCCACTCAATCCTCCAAACTAAAACTCGTTTTTCAGAAGGCCAGCTCTCGACAAAGCCACAATGTTTTATCAGAATACTACATAAAGTTTTGTGGTAAGTTGTTACTATTCCTAATTAAAAGGTAATGAGTTTTGGGAGACCTAAACACTTAAATTCTACTATATAAGATTAACTACTTATTAGAAAAAAAAAAAATCTTTAAATTGTTTGAGACACAACCAGATACCTTCAGATTAACAGCATAAAATTCATAAAAAGCAATTCTGATGCAGATACTGATATCCCCTTATTACAAGTGTTTGTACAAATACAATAGGTACATACCTAAATAAGGAGTACTCACCGTGGAATGATAACTGCATCCTGGTAGTCTTCTAACTTGAAAATAAAAGGCATTTCTTTTGTATATTGTGTACTGGGAATGCCTGTACGTGCCTCAGATTTCTCAATGTCTTCCATAAACTTAAAGTCAATGTCCAAAGTGCTGGAGTCATCAACTTAAAAAGGAAAACACATAACTCAGTTTTCCAGGCTGAACTTTTCTGAGAAGTTGTAAATTAAAAAATTTTTGTTCTTACCAACATTAAGAGGTAGAACACAATAGGCTGAATCAGCTTCTGTGGGTTTGAACTCTAGTGCAGGTTTCTCAAGACGAAGAATATGTGAAAAAATGTACTGGTGGAGTCTCGTTATCAGCTCAAGCATTTGCAGAGACAGAGTAAAACCAGATTTCTTAAGCTCAATAGATATTGTAACCTCTCCAGAGCGAGTATACACAGGAAAGTGAGGAATCTAAAGAAAAACAAAACCGAAAGAAATCACAAAAGACAATCCAGAGCAGGATTCCTCTACAGAGTATTGGCTGTTTAGTTCAGATGCTGAGGTAATGCTCGCCTGATCACACAGCAAACTGGATCAAACTGGATCAGAATTTTGAACTGTAATGACCTTCAATTACAGATGAGATTCTGAAAGCTTAAAGAATGACTGAGTTGTTTTTTTAAATAGTTTTCCTTGTGCTTTACAGCTCTTCTCTTTATAAAAGTTAAGTAGGAAAGGAAGTATTTTCTATTATGAAGGAAGAATTGTTTTCTTATGTGGACAACAAAAAATATAATTTGAAAAAATCTTCTTCAGCTGAGTCTCTCCAACACAAAATGTCTATTAAAAATTTTCCAAAGCAAGAGGTGCCAATTTCAATTGACATGGCTGACTTTTTCTGCTGCTGCTGCAGACCAGGCATGTTGAGGAGTTGTTACCATAGCTTTTGTATAGATACGGTAGTGGGGCGCAGGCCACCTCTGTAGCTGATATGTCAACTCCTATCATCCCTCATACAAAGAAGGAAGGACATTTTGGATTTGCCAGTGCAAAATTCTAAAAAATAAATTTGTAAAACAGAAGTTTGGCCAAAATAGAACAGATAGTTCTCTCCATAAATACAAAAAATGGAGACTTGACTGGATGGATACTGTTGTCTATTTTCTTGAGATTGCCAGATACAAGCAGTGCTCATGGTCATTTCCACCTCTTCAGTCTGGGGGTGGGGAGCAAGTGGGAAGCAACAGGTTGTAAGGCATGTAGAATAAGGAAAGGAGATAGATTCCTTACTTGAGGTATAGGTTTGGCTGTCAATATGCCAAAACATCTTGTTGTATCCTCGGGAGGATATAGTTTTCGTCTCCTGAAGTTGAGCTCATCAGGTAGAGGGGTTGTTAACACCATTCCTATTACATACAGGTAACAGGGCTGATCAGGTTTGGGATAACTATCCCTCAAACACTCTGGAATCTAAAAATCAAAAAAAAAAGAAAAAAAACATTAACAGGTAAAAATCAGCAAAGTTCACCTAAATACTATGAACAAGGTGTCACATGTTTATTTGGAAAGGCATTGCTAAAAATACAGAAAAAAAAAATTCATCTGAGCTCAAGTAGTGGGGGTTTTTTTTAAGCAAAATTGTTTGGTCAGCAGCCTGGTATGGCAGCCACAAAATCTGTCCAAATACTTGCACCAAGGGAACACGATGCTCCCAGATCTTCCTATTAGCCAAGGCGCAACTTCTACTACGTCCCTGATCTTACTCTGTTATCCACCCTGTGCTAAAAATGCCAGTTTAACAGAACACAAGCAGCACTTAAATACATAAATACCATAAATACAACTGAAGTGTTGATGCCAATGTCTGTATTTAACCAGTAACTCTGGAGCACACTACATCCAAGCTCTTTGGACCTTAACAGTACAAGAAGGGGAAAAAGGAAAAAGGAAAATGTGCACACACTGAAAAAAAATCTACATCCAAGTAATTCAATTTTCACATAAAGCTTCATTGCAGCTTCATTAACACAGATTCTTTTTTCAGCAGAACTGAAAAGTATCAAAAATGTTTTTCATACACTTGGGACAAAGAAACAAAATTCAATGGACTGCCCCTCTGCCCAGGCACTACATTACATGAGTTCTCATAACAATTCTAGCTTGCAGATGTGAACATTCACAACAGCCACAAGCACTTTTAACTTTGCTGTTTGTATTTGTCATAGACATTAAGAAACCATGCTTTATGTTTGGTAGGAGTTCATTACTTTGCAGGTCTCAAAACTGATCCTCCTGTTTGTCTAAAACTAAACTGCAATACATGTAGTCCTGGATTTTAAAGTTACACTGCAGTAAAACTATGGCCTTGAATTAATGGAAAATTACTCATAAGTTTAATAACTACATTAAGCCCAAGAGGATCTTGCAGACCTTAAACATTTGCCAAAGCTTCTTTTCCAGATGTGAAAAGTTGGGACAAAAGCAAGGAAAAGTATTTTTAGCTTCCTTATTAAAAAAAAAAAAAAACTGAGAAAAAATGTTGCATTACTAGACAAATCAACTCCTCTGAACAAGATAGAATAATCTTGCATTTTATGCATCACCCCTAATCCAACAATCACTAGTGAGGCAAGAGGACAGAGAGAAGAGAAAAGTATTTGTAACAAGCTACCAAGAAACACTGTGCAAAGATGCAAAGTGTTTGTGGAGTCTTGCAAGAAAAAGGTTTTTTCAGGGGTCATTCCCTCTGTGATCCCATGGTATCCTTCCCAAAACTTTTCCTAGTAACTGATTACTGGAACTATTAATAAAATTGGGGCATCTGGAAGATGGCAAGAATGGATTTACTGAATGGCTATCACTATAACTGAAGCTGCACATGAAGGTACAACACAGTACTACAGTCCACTAATGTGGCTGCCCATGCTGACATTCCTCCATATGACAAAGACTATCAGTTTCTCTGGGAAATGTAGATTATCAGATTCAAAACGAGGTACCTGTCCTATTCAAAGGACCTTAGACAGAACCTGTAACAATTGCAGGGGAAGAAGGAAGGTCCCTGAGTAGTTGCAAAATACTCTGACAAAGCTTCTTTCCTCTGTTTTCCCTTAAAGTATTTGAAATTCCCCCACACATACCATTGAAGAAATCCAACTCTACAAACTGATGTGGTTGAAGCCTGATCTCCTTGTCTAGAAAGCCAGTAATTCCTCCTTTGGTCTAGTGCACTTACCAGAAAAGGTAAACATTTTACAGACTATTAATGCAGGACAATTTTCCTCAAGGTTATTTTCATACCAGCCAAATACAGTCAACCAGCCTTACAGAATGTGTATGTTCCTTGAACTTACAGGCATACTTCCAAAACACACGGTACCATAAATTCATGTAACAGTGCAATTTTCCACAGAATTAAAACTGCAAAATATTTTCAATATAAATGCAAGACGTTGTAAATAATACTTATAAGATTAAGAATTAGCAATTCTGTCTCATCAGTACATAAGGGAGTTGATCAGAGGTGTGGACAGCAATGAGTGATACTAACAGCTTTAGGATAGCACTGTCTTCTTTTTGTAGATCCTGGCCTTCCTGGAACACTGGTTTCTTCTTCATCATGTAAATCAAGTTCCTCCTCATATTTAACCGTTTCTTTACCAACTGGCATCAAATGATCATCCAGTTCACCTGATTATTATGAAAGAGTGTGAAGAAATAGCATTATAAACAATCAAATCTTGGTTCCTTCACATCCTACAAAGTAGATGAGGTTGCGCGTGAAAACACCTCACATAAGTTTTTAAAATACACGGACTCCTGCAAGGCTCCAAAGGTGGAACTTTGGGGAAAGAGTGATAAAGACTGAATTTTGGGCAAAAATACTCATTTACAGTAAAACCCACTGAAATTACAGAATTGAATTCGATAATGAAAATATCAAAGATGAATGAATTCTTTTTGGCCATAAAAAACAATTCTTGACTGAAACACTAATTTAAAAATCACTCATATGGAGTTATGCCAAAAAAGAGGGAACAGTTATATTTCTCTATCATTCTAAAAAGTGAATTACTACTGTTAATATGCACTCTCAACACTGGGTTGAGCCATTAGGGTGTTGTTCTTGGATACATTTATTGGTATGAATTCAGTGATCAAAGGGTTTAATTCAGAAATAAAATACAAACACCAGACCTATAAATTTTTTTACTTAAAACATACATAAATACTTCTGTACTTCATAAAAAAAACCCATAACATGGAATTCTCTTTAAAATGTTACACAACAAAGAACATGCTCTATTATACTTACTAGAGACAAGAGAGCTGAAGTAGTCCCTCAATGTACTTTTTTTGGAACATGACTTATGATACAGTAGAGAAAACAATAAATTTAGGGTTGTGTATTATATCTTAATTTGTCACAATTCACTTTAAAAGACAAGTTAGGTTTTGGCTGCAGGATTAGTTTCTGACTTATAACCACTATCTTCCAGAGAACAAGACTCTTTTCCCCTTTAATGAGTATAATGTACTAATGTTGCTTTTGCTGTTTAAGACCAAATAGGTTATATAACAAGATTTCCTGGAAAATTTAACTTTAGCTTATAAGGTCTAAATTAAATTGATAAGTATCATACCACAAAACAAGGTAAGTGAAAGAAAGCTACAATAGATGGTTACAGCAGAAATGCATGCATATACCATCATATATATCATCCATACCATATGCAATTTCTCAGCTATAAAATACACTTTACCAAAGAGGTTGCTTTTTCAGTTCTTACCAATTTTGTGCAGTTTTTCACAGCAAATAAGAGCTACAACTCTCTCAGCCAGTCTTGCACAACTCATTGGAGGACCCTATAAACATTTAAATACTTCATCAAAACTTCGGTTGATTAGCACGTTACTTACCATACTTGTTTAATTAGTTTCACACAAGCATATTAGGTAAGTAAAGGTTTTTTAAAAAAATATATTGGTGACAGTTTTGTGAAGATATTCAGGCTTATGTTATTTTTCCACAAAAACCAAAATTACAAGAACTCAACATACTACTGATCAAAAACAATACAGGACAAATGTGTGAAACAACAAGGTCCTGGAAGAATATCTAAATATTTTTGCCTTTGGCATAAACAGTAACTGATGGAAAATGGATTATAACAGAAATAAACAGTGACCTAAATACAGTTACAGAGCACAATACAGAAAAAATTATTTTCATTAACAACTATGATACTAATTCTAGAAACAGCACAGACCAGTTCTTAGACCAATATATTTGGTTATTTCCATGCTTTTTCTTCCCCAAATACCTACAACAATTGAAGCTCGAAGAGGTGAGTTGATTGGCAGGTAGAGAGTAGAGTAAAACGTATGGTCAGGTAGTTCCCGGGTTTTACACTTGGGAGCTAGGTGTGTAAATGGATCACTTGGTAATCTAGCGCAGTACCTAAGTTGACAAAACATTTTACAGATCATCAAAACCTGCAAGTTGAAGTCTAAACACATTTCAGTGGAACCTTGTCTTACTGGTGTGGACGATACAGAAGATGATTTCAGGCCATACTGGCCACTGCAAAGGTACACTGCTGACAAACATTCAACTCCCGGGCAGAAGACCTCCAAGTCCCTTACTATACACCACGTCTCCAGTAAGGTCATTCCAGGGTTGAAATGATGCACAAGTCTATCTCTTCTCGGGTCCCAGGCTTTGCATTATGTCTCCTGATTTTTCTATTCCCTTATTCCTCCTATTTGTCATGGCTTACCCTCTGAATGGTAGCCTTTCCGCCCTTGTACTCACTTCCCTCTCTCTCAACTTAGTATCAAATGCAAACATGCTGATGTTAAACTATGCTGAACCTCTTAACAGTGGAGGAGTAATACCACATATAACCAGCTGCCAGACAGCCTGTGAACCATTTACTGTCTACCATTCACCCTTCAAATCTGACTGCTTTTGACAGGCTTTCTTTACCACGCAGTCAGTCAAAATGGTCTGCATCTCACGAATTTAGCTACTAAGGTACTTTGGCAATTGCATCAAAAGCTCCACGTAAGTAAATGACATTCACTGCTTCTCATAGAGTCAACTACTTCATCATACTGGAGATAAGTCTGGTTGGTCAAAAACTGCCCTCAGTAAAGCTTGGTTGGTTTCTGCCAACTCCCCTTTCTTTACGTGCCTAGAAACTGCTGTGATGACGACTTGGTCCACAGTATTCCATATGACTACAGTTACACTGACCAGCCCATAGCTCCCTGGATCTTCTTACTTGCCTTTTTTTTTTTGGCAACATCTATGTCTTCCTGTCACTAAGAACCTCCTCTAATTATCTTGGCCTTACAAACTTGATACTTGACTAGCTCCCTTGGAAGCATACCATCCTGTCTTGTGGACTTTCATTATGTTCAGCTTAATTACTGTGATTTTGTTTCTAACGATGACAACAGACTGATATTACAAATGTGAATATTAGAATTGGAAGATTAACTACAGTTTTAATAGTTCTTTTATTTATTTTCAAAACTACTTGACAAGCAAAGAAACCAATCTTACTACCAATTTTGAAACTATGTTTTCAGGGAAGCTTTTTATTAAACAGGAATCATTATCACTACAGTTATTATCAGTGCTAGAACCTCTGGTAGGATAAAGATAAAAATAGCAAATAATGCCGTCAAGTTGCTGTGACCACTTTCTTTAGGAAAGCAGATCCTGTCAAGATGCCTAAGAGGAAATGAGTAAAATGCCCCAGCCTATGCTTCCATGTTGCGAGACAGACTAAGAAACTTTCTATTCAACTACATGAAGTAAAAATTAAATATGCCTCTTACCTATTTATGTGTCCAATAGCAGTGTTAATAGTAACTCTTGGACTGTTCTCATCTGGCCTCAATACGTAGGGTGGAAATACATCGTCATCATCAACAACGGGTTCAGTTTCAGTTTCACTGGTATCAACAGATTTTGAGCATTTGTTTCTGAGGATCTTAACATTTCAAGAACAGAACATGAGAAATTTTTCCCTTAAAAAAATACTACGAAACATTTAACAAGACCAGGCCCATTCATCTGCCCTCATACCTTCTCAATTGCTTTATAGGTCTTAAGATCTTCCTCAAAACTTTTGATTTTGTCTGTATCTGCTAACATAATATAATTGGAAATTGGTGCTCTAGCTCTTCCTTTTGACTGCACATAGGAACGGTACTCCATGGGCAAATCAAAACGCACCACCAAGTTGCATTTTGGTATGTCAACACCCTCTTCTACAATACTAGTAGCAATAAGTAGGTTGGTCTCATGTGCTCGAAATTTTCTAAGAACCTGCAAAAGTCATGAAGATAAATTTGAAAAATTAGTCCAAGATCTGTTTCCATCACAAGATTCAACAAAAGGCAATAAGAATGAGGTGAGTTGGTCAGACACTCCAAAATTATGTCTAAACATGCAAATGCAAAACTATTACAAAAATCTTGTCAGCAACACAGCAAGACTATTTGTCAGAACCACCACATTTCTAGGAATCAAATCTGATATGTAGAATCGTACAAGTCTAAGAAACTAATACAGTCACTAGCAATGGAGAAGATCCCCCCTATTTATTTACATTTTTTCAGTTGTGGTATAAAAGTTATTAAAAAAAAAAAAAGCTGCTTTCAGGACAGCATCTTTTCCCAAACATTCCAGGGCTGAAGCACCTTTGGGGATAGACCATATTCTAGAGCTGGCACTTCTGATATTCATATGACATACGAAATAATACTAAGGAGGACAACCTAGCCGGGGTGAGCTTTAACTGATTTAAAAATCAGGGGGGGTTTTAATATTTATACCATTTAATGATTTACCAAATTCACTTTAATAAAAGAAATATTAAAACCAGCTTAACTATTGCAATATGTCAGCAACCGATTTTCTTTACAGTGTTACTATATTATCACTAACACAAATGCAGAAAAATTAAATCTGAGCAGACATAAACATGATTTACATGAAGTTTTAATTTCTATTTGTTTAATGTGACATACCAATGTCTCTAAACATGTTGTTACTTTTTTTATGAACAACATCTGTATCTCCAGCAAGTGTGCATATTTGTTAAATCAAAGGTATTCCCTGAACTTCCAATGACTTTGCCCCAGACTCTGCCTGTTGGCTTTTTTTGTTTTTAAACACACACACACACACAAGGTTCTGAAGGTACTGCTAATTTAAATTTATTTTCTTGAAGTTACCTCTTCCTGTTTTCTAAATTCTACTTCCATCTGCTTGTTACGAGGCTGGTTCTTGCCAATGCCATGTCCAGTTATAAAATTGCTACTGATGTAAGCCAGTTCTGGATCTTGCTTGCCAGCTTCTTTTATCAACCTAAAAATATTACACGTGTTTTTAGAAGTCACAAAACCCAGAAAATGGAAGAAAATCTTTAGTTTGTAAGACCTATATTAAAAGAAAAAGTGGAAGCATGACAATTAAGCCACGCTAACACAAACTTACTGCAGTCTTCTCAAAAGCTCTGTAAGGTTAACACAAGATAGACTGCATACCCACACAGCATGAGTATCCCTGCATCACATTTCAGACCAATCCGTAAAACTAGATATTTTTAAACCAATCTATTACTCTAAGGCTCCCTGTTGCTCAAGTACCCTACTTACAATTGCTTTTGTTTATCTCCTTTTCTGTTAACTACGCTTGATTTTAGAAGACAGACCTGTAACTGCTCCCTTAACAATCAATATAAGATATTAAATTTTAGGTTAAAACATAATATTGCAATTCTACTTAATATTAGAAGATATATTCTGTTCGAGTATACTGGTGACAAAATGTTGACCTGTTTTTCTAAAGAGCAATGCTCAGCCTACCCAGTGAGAAGTTCACTACTTGTCAAATTAACCCAAATAGAAGACTTAATCCAATTTTTTAAAAGGAATACTGAACAGGGATATGAGGAGCATCCATGCTCTCAATTTATTTCCCCTTAGTTTATTCTTTAGGTTACAGAAGCAGGAAAGCTGGCTTCTGCAGTGTTCTGATTTCAAAGACAAAGTAGAAGGTTGCTCATACAAATAATGTACTAAATCTAGAATGAGATATTTATGGATTTAAAACCACGATTACCATGTGCAATCAAACTAAGTACGCTGTAGCAACATTAGTTGATCAATTTTCAGGATGGACAGAATCTGGGACTTCTCAACTATAACAGGCTTTTGAGCAGTAGATCCAAATAAAAATATAAAAAAATTAGATCCCTTGCATGTCTCACTACAGCCATCCCAGTACTGCTTTGTTCAACAGCACATGCATCATGTCCATTATCAGGTGCTCCTCACAGCCAAAGAATAGCCTGCCTCTGTACACCTCCAACAGCAATTTCAGTTTTTCCCAGATAAAACCACAGCAGTTCTGCCTCACACATAAGAAGATGGGTGCTGTGCCAGTCCCCAGCTAACGCTTACCATCTGCCCAGTGAGCTGCTGCCAAATCAGATGGCAAATGGCAAAGTTCTCCCTGCTCTTTCTACCCTTGAAAAACTACCCAAGTCTTGCCTCCTTTCCTGGTCCCTGTTTCTAACAAAATCTATGGGAACATAAAACACCTTGAAGACTCCCTTCCTTTGCAATCTGTTAAAACTGGAATGGAAAGGGAGTACAGGCAAGGAGATGGAAAAGTGGCAAATAGCTTGTCATCCTTCTGGAAATAGACTATAAGGATCCTCCTGTGCTCAAATGCAAATGAGATTTGTCAGTTCAAGGCTAAATGGAGTTACATTTCTGTATGCAATCTAAGCTCTTGACATAGACATACTAGGAAAGTATGGGTTAATAACTGGCCAGAAATCCTTTTTTAATATTTCTTTTTTCACATGGCATTTCTGTCACGTCATATAGATTGAATACTTACTAAGCATCTCAAACGTTCTTACTTAATTTCATTTGTTACAGAAATGGACAATTAAAACCATCTGAACAAACATTTCACTGTGCACATCTTTGGCAAGTTCCTGAGAAACATTCAAGACTTCAACCTTAAGATTAAATAAGTATTTGTGGTAGGTAACAGGTGCTGTTCTTCAAACAGATACAAGAACTTCTGCTTTCCAACCTCTCCCTACGGCAGTTGAGAGGTACTGCAATGCAAATGGAAGAAAACTGGGATTTAGAAAGTGTCTTTTCTGAAAATGAGCTTATAGGCACCAGAACTCAACTGTATACACCAAATTAAACAATAAGTGAGCCACTCCATTAGTTGAGTATAATAATAATCAAAGACCAGAAAGTACAAACACATGCCATGAATCTTGTCCTTCCTTAGTCATCACAGATTTAATAAAATGGTATTCTAATCTCTAAATACTACCATAATAAATATATTTTAAGAAAAGTTCTATTTCTAACAGTTCCACTGACCAATCCATATTGGATTACTGTAAACTGAAGTAGTTGTGACATACTAATTCAAACACTCATGACTGTCTCACTCAGGAGACAATCTTACCCCTATGTATTAAGTATCATCAGCAGAGGCCCTTGAACTAAATCCACTCCATTTAAATGAGCCTAAAGTGAGGTTCTCCACTGAAGGCTTCCAGTCTTAATTCCAACAGCTCAGGTCTGATGGTCAACCATGTATTCTGAGATCATGTATTACATGAGGTGAAGGAGCATTCTGAGAGAGTTTTGAGAAGGGGACAAAAAGTTACACAGAGTTTTATATTTTGCAGCCAATAACCTCAACCCAAGGTGAGGTTAAAGATGGCAGAATTTGATTACCTATTTCATCTAGACACCATATTCTGTCAGGTTTAACAACAGTTAGTATAATGTATAGTGTATAAATCACTGTCTAAAAGAATGTACAGTGGAAAACCAGTATGTTTTAAATCATATTCAGAAGAAAAAACTTTTCCCAGTTCTGTTCGTTCCCTACAGGGCAATGAAATACTCATTTCAGCTCAGCAAAAATGTTATCAGATTCTGTTAATGTTATTTCTTCAGGAGTTCTTAACAAAACATGATCATTTCACTGAACAGCTCAGTTTGCCTCGTATTTGCAGATTTATGTGAACATATTTGAAAATGCAAAAAAAAGGCAAAGAGAAAAGATGAAGTTGAGAAAAAGCACATAGGCAAGTCTGCAGACCAAAGAGTATCTTATTCACTCAAACTATTGACTTGGGCAAAAAGGTATCAACACAGGGGTCAGATTCAGAGGTATCCAGAAAACAATGAACACCTTGCACAGGACATTTATTACACTATCTGAGAAACCTACCAAAAACCAAAATCATGTAATTTGTAGATTGTGGCAAACAGCATTTAACAATTAAGTGTTATACATAACTAACATGGAGCACATTCAGGAATACGAACTGATAAGGAACTAGAGTACTGCAAACTGGCAAATAGGGGTTCATATTTTTCTTGGTGGAGACTGTAAGAAAGCACTTAGTGTTTGACTGAATAGGCATTTTATAAACACCAACTCTGAAAGCAGTACTGGTAAATCGTAAGAGATATTTGTGCAAGGGTAAATTTGATTTTCTGTAGACTTGGATCATATAATAATGTGATTTAGTAGGGTAATAGTAAGATTTCCAGAAGTATTGCACTCAGTAAGCCAGAGAAGTTTCCAACATCCATAGCAAATATAAATGTAAAGACTGATTAAGACAAAACAGCATATGCCTATTTTACAGGTTCAGTACAGTATTTCACATTTTGCCTTCTAAAGGAATCAAATTACAAACTCAGGTCTGAAACAAGCCCTTGAGTACAATTTTCAAAGACACATGCTCTTCCCATCCACTCCACATGCTTTACATAGATCCAGTGTGATCTCCTAAACCAACTTCATAAATAGAGTTTTGAAAATACAAGATGATCCCCTACATATTCATGGTATTATCCTGGCAGTTGAGTCTGCCTTTTTCTTCAGAATAATTTTTTTAAAAAATAAAAAGCTTTACCTATTTAGAACAACAGCTGTGTATCTTCTTTCCACAAAAATAATTCCACATAAAATATTAGTAAAGGGAGATGGGAAATTAGTCTCTGGCTTCTCTTTCTCCTCAATTTCTTCATCCTCATCATCATCTTCAGAATCACTCCAAGATACATAATTATCCTGGTTCCTATTGTTATACCATTCAACACTTTCAAACTGCTGCCGTTCATATGGTTTGTATTTGCGCAAGATTTCAAGCAGCTTTATTACTTTTGGGGTCACAAATTTCAGGTCAAGTGAGGCAGGCGAGAAGTGCTCTTCACAGAGTGCATGTATTTTCCTTAGGAAAGTGTCTGTAAACAATAAAAATTTCCTGTGCAGCTCCTCTTGTTCATGTTTGATATACTTCTGCAGCTCTCTCACCATCATCCCAGCTACCTTATCTGCACACCAGGGTCCCAGAACAACCAACACAGCTCGACAGTCTGACAATATCTACAACAAAATAATTACAGTATCAGTTCAAAGAGTACATTCATGAACTGTTCATTTAAGAGTAGGGGTGTTTTTCTCTTACAGCACAATCTTGGTAAGAATTCCCCTTAAAATACCATCAATCAACTTCAAACTCTGTACATTTCTGAATCTCAAAAAAACCCCCAAGCTTAGTCAATATTTTGCAATTTTATGGAATTGTAATTTGAAATTTACGTTAAGATAATTATACTAACGAGAAGAATACTTCTTGAGGCAGCTAAATAAACAAAGCCTTTAACTTTATCCTTTAAATATAACATAGAATTTACAAAATAAACACTTTACTGGGCATTTTTACTTTATTTATTACTGATAGCTGGCAGGGTTTCAAAAGTATATTACCAGAAAGTTGTACAGTGGCCTTAGGGTAGCCTTAGCAAGTCTAGCCTTTCAAATGAAAAACAAAACACAGTGGTTTGCATGTGAGCAGAATAGGAAAAAGAGATAACTATACCCTATTCAGAGAAAACAGCATAGGCACTTGAGTACCATCATCTTATCTGATGGCAAGTTGTTTCCTCCTGAAGAGTCAGGTTGTCAAACGAACAAGGAATTCAGTAATGGGGTACAT
The DNA here is from genome assembly GCA_013397135.1 of Pachyramphus minor. Lineage (NCBI taxonomy): Eukaryota > Metazoa > Chordata > Aves > Passeriformes > Tyrannidae > Pachyramphus > Pachyramphus minor. Next base: position 522,245 of record VYXB01007224.1, on the reverse strand, counting down.
TGATAATACTTTTAAAAAGACTCATTTGGATGTTCTGTATTACAACAGAAGAACTACAACACAACTGTAACAATCAGGAAGATAGTTCCTGCTTTAATTTCCCTTCCTTCTTCCCTTCTGTGAGGAAGCAAAGAACTGGCTATCATCTTTACACTATCCTCTGTGAAGTGTATTAGCTGTAGGACTTAAAGGTAAAACTATCTAAATTGCAACTACATATAGAGGCTGGATACTCTCCAGTGCCAAGACAAAAAGCACCTCAGGCTGAAACTTTTTTTTTTCTTAATATGGGTGCCTCCATCTTCTAGGAGAGCTACTGGATCAGAAAACATGCACAGAGGGCTTTAGAAATCTATCAGCTAATCCACTCTCCGGGACTCTGCAAGTCATGGAGACTGCCTTCAGCCAGCATTCCTTATTTATTTTAGCCTAGTACATTTTAAGTTTAGCACAAAAGTAATTAGGACTTCCATTTCAGCTCCATTCAGCTTCCAATCAGCTCCATTCCATGCAGCTGTGATAGGCTGCCTTATGTATCATCTTTCCCTCTGGCTGAAATAGTATTTTATGGACCAGCATCAAAGTCCTCGGTTTCCAAGAATGTTAAAGGAAACTGGAATACGTTGAGCTTTCTCATGGACTATGATGGGAATGTGACTTTACTAGTGACTTCTTGTTCAAAGACTTACACACCTACATAGTTGTAACTCCAGAGGCAACTCCAAACCACAAAACCCAAGTGGGGACAAAAAAACATGCCTGGACCCCAGGCATGACAGGTCCCTGCTCAATACACCACACCTTCTGGATTATACTCTGCCATCTGGCATGACAACACAGGGGCAAACACAGAGAAAGTCAGGGGCAAGCTTGAGATTCAAATGCTGTCCCAGAGATGTGGCACTAGTTCAATGTTGTTCTAAGATAAACTGCAGACAGTGTACATCTATGGCTGGAATTTTTGCCTGAATTCTTCCTATCAACTCTTAATATACTGGGTACAGTCCAAATACTTCCTGAGGCGTTATTTCCCCTTCTGTACTGAATAATTCAGAGGTCAAAGGAGATGGTGAAGATGTCAAATTCCTGACTTCAGAGATGAGGACCCACAACATCAGGGTGCAGAACTGTTTCAGTGCTTTAAGCAAATCTGAATCTCAAACCAGATGAAGTTCTTATCAATGGCTGACAATCAAGCCCCACTCATTTATGAAAATACCTGCATTGTTAATGAATCTAACAATCAGAAGTCTTATTACTCAGACAGGCTAGGATGGCTGGGTTAGGAGGTTTCACTAATGTAACATACCTGGCAAAGAAAAACAGTCGTAAGATTCCTATTCCCCGGGTTTCTCACATAGTTTGATGCCCTTACCTGCTTGGAAATTAAGGTAGAATCTCTTTCTTTTGAATGTACAGATATGTTGCAGTCATTTAGAAAAGCAAGTGCTTCATCCAATTCCTTTAATAATCTGCCATACAACCCACTTTTGTCAGTATATGGTCCACAGTCTACAACAATCTCACATGGCTGAGAAGTATATCTTAAAGAGAGCAAAGAACAAGTTAAATACACACAGCTTCTGAAAGTTACAGCTTTTTCACCCTCTTAAGGTTATACATCAAATACAATAGCAACATGACATATATTCAAGAGCATTTCTTTCCCCACCATGAATTAATAATGATTAGTAGTTATACAGCTAAATACTTTAGTAGAGAAAAACCTCCACCACCCCAAATATTGAACTACTTCATTCTAAAATCCTCCTCTTCATAATATACTCCTAAAAAGGAGGTTAATATTGCTATCTTCATTTCAAATATTGCAAAATTTAAGGCAAAGTAAACTGAATTTCCTTGACCACCATCTTCATTTGTTTTTCCAAACAAAACCAATCTACATACTGTAAATTTATGTCTATATATGTTTACACAAGTAAAATATTCTCGAATGCAGTGAAAAATTCTTAAAAGCTAATGCTTCACACAGGTTCAGAAAAATGCATTTAAAACATTTACACACACCCCACCGTTCCAGAACATGAAATAACCACTTTAAAAACTTTGTCTGAAACTCAACAATGCAGTACAGATGGTGCAAGAAAACATGATGCATGAAAATCACTTCACCCCAGTTTTCCCCTACAAAAGTAATTACATTATCACCACGAAGATTTTAAAAAACATTCACAGCACAGGATTCTAGATTCTGTAACTCCTTGCTCTGCTACTTAAATATTTACTACTTCCTCTTATCTCCCTCTGCCTTTCATCAGCCTTTACAACCCAGCCTACTCATTTGAGAAAAAAGAAAAAAAAAAAAGAAGAAAAAAGGCAACTTCTCCACATTAAGAATATATTGTACTGTGGATGCTGCAACATTTTTCTAAATAGAAACATTATGGCATACACTGGACATGAACCAGTTACACTCCAAACATAAGAGTGCATTTTACAGGTTCAGAAATGTTTAATGGAATGTGAATTTTTCAGGTTAGTGGTATGTTGGCTGGGGGCGGTTTTTTGTTGCTTTGAGTTGTATTTTTTTGTTTGAGGTTCTTTTCATTTGTTTGGACGTCTTTTTGGTTTTGATTTCTTAACAACTACAGAAAATCTCTGAATATCAAGGCCAATCAGCCTTTGTACTCAAAAAGCCATTCAACATTCCATCTCTGCCTTAAATAGAAGTAGCAGCATCACATACACACAAACTTTTCTAAAATTTAAAAGAGGAAATATTGCTACTGGTTTATTCCAAAACGAATATGAAAGCATCAATTTAACAATCATAATTATAAAACACACCTGTCTAAGACCACCAAATCAGTTGCAGTTTCAGCATTGCTCTTTAAAATTTTCTCCAGTTTCTGGATCTTCTCCTCCAACTCAGCAGGATCACATTTCCCATTTAAAATGGAAGCTGTTAATCCCAAAATTCGTGGACATGACGGATAATCCTCACAGATCTGAGAAGTAAAATCAAATTAAATTCCTTAGGACAGTTATCCTGAAAACCTACCATCAAGCTAGCAAACTGCAAACTTAAGACACTTAGGTTGGAAATTTTTATTTCAATAGCAGGTATTGCAAAAGGAACCAAACACTGAATTAATATTTTCTCTTCTACTGACTGGAAGTTAAACCAAAAATCGAACATTTAACAGTCATCATATTTAAAGGTAAATATATTTACAATGTAGAAAAATATAAACAATTAGCATTATACAGAATATTCTTGTGACACAATATATACCATAATACTTCCACACCATATAAAAAGGCACACATACTTGAGAAGAGATTTGAAAATACATTTATTATGCCTTACACTTAAAAGCCAAATACCACATGAAGCCAAAAATATTCTGGAAAGAGTCCTAGAAATACCTCTAGAAATCAGTATTTTAAAAATAATAAAAATGGATTAGTATATACCAATCCCAAACTCAGACATTTTATCAATGAATTAAAAAAATTCCCCTAATTCCATAAATTTAGCTTCTCTGTTAATGACAGATTTTTCTTTAATCTCCACTACAGAATACAGTAAATACATTATTTTTTTATCTCTTAATTTCACTGAAGTCTTAAATCATTGCAGTAATTTCACAGCACCAGAACATGCTAACATACAGTTTCACTACTATTTTTCCTTGGCAGAAAAAGTTGCATTAAATGGTTCCCAATTCCCCGGCCCTCCCACTGACTTCTCCTTCATAACCAAGTATTAAAACATTCAAGCAATGGAAGCCCACCTTCATAATTTCACGGTATGGATGATCCTGGATTGCAAGATGGCACTCATCAAACACCAGAAGATTAATATTTGACAGGGATAAATACTCATTTCTCAGAACAGTCAAAGCAACGTGACATGTCATAACCAGAACCTAGATTGAAAGGAAAAGAGCAAGTGTCAGTACGAGAAAAGTACCAGCTGTCTGAAGTCAAGGTGAAGGAGGAAAGCATTCCAAAGGTCTTTTTAGACAACATTAGCAAATACCAACCCCTACTCATCTACCTACACCAGATAAGGACAAAAGAGAATAAAACATTCTCTACAGGAGAGAGCAATCTGTCTGAAGGGGATTATATATATAGATATAGATTATATATATTCACATGCCTAGAAAAAACCTGAATACAACAGACAATATCAACAGCAGCAGCCAGACTACACAGAACAAATATCATTAAATTCACAATAAGTTAGTGTCCCTTATGCGTCCCATCACCATGTCTCTGGCAAGACAGTTCTTCATAAGCCTCCAACCATTTGCGGCTGTAACAAAACCAGGATGTTATCACAATTCTTTTAAAAAAGAAAAACTTATTTCTTGTACACTAACACAAATAAAAATCTTGATAAAATTATGCACTAGTTTTACACTAACTTTGAACTCCACTTTCTCCTGTTACCCAGACATATTTCACAGACCACTATTAACTGCCAGAGAGAAAAACCCAGAAATCAGAAGTATTTGCATTCCTGCAAGATACATAGGTCACCTTAAAAAAAAAAAAAAGAACCACCAAGGAAATTGTTACATTAAAGCTAATGATTTTCCATCTATAAAGGTAAGTATACAGAAATAGTGTACTTAAAACCACAGGAATAAAATGACAGTGTTCTGCATCCCCAAAGAAATTCAAATTTTATCATATTTTTAACCTAATATTTAACAAAATTTTAATGGCATTTAAGGTATAGCATGCACATGCAAAATATCTTCTTTAATCATCATCATGAACTACAAGTCCAGGAGACTGAAAACAAGGACTAAAAGGACAGCTTTTACAAGTGACCTCATAACACCTACCTGTGTCTCAAAATTAATATATAGATAACACCAATATGCTGCATTTCTTTTAGAAAAACTGCACATATAACATGAAGAAATCACTTCTGATCCAGCCTAACCCACTGTACCCTTAGCTTATAGTTTATACTTAATACATTACCTGATGCTTAGAGAATTCCTGACTCCACTTCTCTTTTGTCCATGATTCAGTTATCTCTAAACTCGAATACTCTCCCACTTTAAGGTCTGAATGTGTCCTGACAGCTGACACTTGTTGAGCAACTTGATTTGCTTAAGAAAAACAAATAAATCTCATTCACATAAAGGTCTTTCCATACACTGATTTTCAAGATGTGTGTCATATTATCTAGTACCATGTTTTATAACAGGATCTTTAGCTTAGACTAATGTTAAACCAGGTGTACATGGCAACTGCCTTTATGCAAAACCACATTAAGGAAACAGATGGGTAATTAAATTGCACTTCAGATTCAATGTCTTAACATTAAACTAGCAAACAAAACATGTAATAAATATTAAGTTTATATTGAACAGATTATAAACAAAAGCTAAAAGGTCTTGCATCCTTGCTGTTGAAGACTTTATGCAAAAGTTTCTCCCCTTTGCTATCGAAAAACATCTGTTGCAGAATATTCCATGGAAATAGTAGCAGTGTGTTTAGGAACTTTTCCTCTTACCGGAGTTGACCAAGAACACAGTTCTTTTTCCATTTTTGTTGAAATCTCCCCTGATCTGATAGGACAGCTCTTTAGTGAGTAGTACTGCAATAAAAGTCTTCCCTGAGCCAGTGTTTAAGCAGACTATTGTATTATGATCCAAAGCTGCTTCAAGCAGTTCAACCTATGTTTAAAAAATATAAATGTCCTTACTTGCAGCAATGCAGTGACAAAGCTGACAAAAAACAACATAAGTGATAAATAAACTACAGACAAGTCAATAGTATTGCTTGAGGTCTTTACAGTGCCACACAATTAACATGTCTCTTTCCTAACAATGTACTGTTACAATCTTTAAAAAAAAATTAACACACTATATATAGTCCAGCTTTTAAATCTAAAATCCTTCAGTGCCACAATTTGCTCTCAGGTAGCTTTCTAACTGTATCTTTTTAATAGATTCTGCTACTAGATACATTGTGTGAAGAAAGAACACATACCAATACAGCCAAATTAGCAAGTGCACTAGCTCAAGGTGGTAGAAGCTCCCCAGTAATATTAACAAAATGCTGGCTTTTGGGCACCCTTGCAGTGAAACTCTAGAACAGAAACAGTTTATCTTAAAGTGAAAACAAAAGTAACCTGAAGGGTTTCTGACATTACAGAACTGATTTGACCTGTGTGTAAACCAAAAGTCAAAATTTATTACATAGAAGACGTAAGATGGGGGGAAGGAGACATGATGTGTGCATACAGTTGAGAGGCACAGTTTACTCTATTTGTCTGTAAAAGCATTCTGCAGAGAGCAGGAGGAGAGTACTCAGCTTAAATGTTGCTCTGCTCATCAAAGAAAACTGAGAAGAGGGAATGGGAATATAACAAATGTAGACCAAAGTCAAACTAAAGAATTAACTCCCAAAAGGTGAAGTGGAGAGAGACATGCTTACACAGTGCACAACACTGCATGTTCTCCACCTGCTCTGGGTCTTTTTCCATTAATGGATTTAATTGTACTTTTTTCTAACATTACTCTATTAGTACTATCACTAGTACCTGATATTTTCTTGGCGTGTAAATGTTATCATGAATTGCTTCTTGTTGCCATGGTAGTCCAAAAAATGGACCCATTGGGGAGGAAGCAGGGGTCATGAGCTGCAGTCCCGCCATGCTGAGGGATTGCAAAGCAGGGCTTTTCATTCATTCATCCAGTGTTTCTTTCATTGCATTTTTGTTCCAGCACAGCCTACTATGAGAAGAAAAAGAAGCAGCATTAGATACAGTTGCAATCCCAAAAGAGAAGAGAAAATTCATTTTAAGGACATTACTTGATTTTACTAACAGAAGTTCTTCTTCTCATACTATTTTCAGCAGAAAACATTGATTTTAAATTTACAGGCCCTCTTCCACTTGAAGATGTGTGCTTAACAAAGTACCACAGAAATTCAAAAGAAGCTGTACTTTACAGAGCAAAGTTCATTCCAGGCATTTGGATTTAAATAAAACTTTATATTAAAATCTGTGTATTTTCTCACAATCTCATTTAAAATATCTTTAAGAACACATTTTAAAAAGTAAAGCTGTCTTAGCTTTACTTCAGGAAAGAAAAACACTGATTTTCTACAGCATAGGCAGAGGTGTGTATCAGATTTTCCATCTTCCTTTCCAACCAAAAAGTCCCTGTGACCAGTTAAAGCCTTTACTTGCACACAAACACAAGTTTTATTCTAAATGGCACAGAAACTACACAAGAACTTCAGTATTTTCAAATCAACACATTCTGATATGGTTATCTTTTTAAGGAACTGGCAGAAGCATTATAAATAATTGCTGATGACTCTGATAAGGACTAATGGAGAACTGGATCCATATTAGGTTAACCACCAATTTCCTGAAAGATACTCTAATTGATAAACAAACAAAGCATTCAGAACTTAATGGCAATTACGCACTGGAAAACACTTTCCTACTAGAGCTATGAAATCTTCATCACCGAGGGGACTTAAACATTTGCTACTTGTCAGGAATGATCAAGGTAAAAAACGAGATACAGCTTCGTCTCATTTCTTTCCAAAGTGTCAGGAAAAGCCCAGAAGGACACTGTGGTTAAGCTAAATTAACATTATACATCAAGTTCCATTATAAAGAATTACTTATATTTTGGAAACAAACATTCAGTAGCAAAAGCTACTTACTGAAAAAGGAAAATGTAACTTCTTAGGAGTTTTTTTCAGTTGGTTTGGAATCAATCTCCAAACTCACACAAACCTTCTCATTTACGTTTTCAGTCCTCTAACTTAAGCTACCATTTCACCCTGAATATTTCAATTACCTAAACAGATGAAATCAATCAATATGATATTGCTTTATTTGGCTGCAAACAGAAAACAACACAGCCTACACACATCATAAAATCAGTAATATGTAATTTATTCATTTCAGTTGTAATACAAAAAAAAGACTCCTGCAAATTTTCAGATTGTTTCCATAATTTCAAAAAATGCATATACGTGTATACAGGTTCTGTTCTAACAATTCAACGAGTAACTTTATTGAGTGTTCTAATCTGGCACAACTAAAGATGTTTCAGTTCATTCCCTCTTTGCAACTACTGGTTTCATGGCTGTTCCTCCACTGGGACTCCAGGGCTCTGGGTCATGGGAGACAACAGGCAGGAGAGAGAAATTATCACAGAACAGTTTATTTGTTATATGGTTTCATGTAGCAATCTGTTCATCCCTGACATTCTGATCTACCGAGCATTCGCACACCAAGTGTACCTGATGTTAATCAATGTTGATCAGTTTAAATCAGTCATGTGGCAAGGACAGTAGTACAACATACAATCTTACCCAGCCACTAGTAGAAAGCATTGAGAAGTTCTGGGCACTGCTAACGTTTAGTGAAGCTTTTGTATGAATTGACAGCTTAGCTGCACGAGAGCAGGCAAAAAGGGAGAAAATGTAGGGAAAGGTGCATCATCCCTGACACCCCCTTCTCCAAGCTTATCGACAAAGATCTCCTTTAATATACCTAGCTTCTCTTTTCATTTTCCAGTGAGTTTAGCAGTTTTTTTGAATGTGTTGATAACACATTCAAAAAAATCCATAGAATCATATAGGTTGGAAGGGACCTTAAAGATGATCTAGTACCAACCCCCTCTTGTGTTTATCATGATTACAATGTTTCACTGAAATGGTCTCAAGCATGCTTCTCTACATATAGCAACTTGTGAAGAAAACTCTCCTGTTTGATTTGTTTAAAAAGAGGCCTCATCAGTGTCATAATTCCTAGAAGGGACCAGGGGAAAAAAAACCCAAACCTTTTCCACAGTAAAAGCTGAAGCTGTTTCCTCAATCATTCTTCTACGTAAGCCCAGTCACTTCAGTTTTATAAATCATTTTAGATGAGCAGCACCTCCTCTGTTTACTGTTCCACCTAAGTTGTGTTTCTTTTTCAAATGGTAACTACAACTTTGGGAATATGTAAAACAGCTCTATAACATCAGCAGCAGGGAATTAAGAAAAGAAAACCAATCTTTATTTTGAAAGGCTGCTAATGAAAAACAGCATAGGGTCCAATATGACAATTAATTCTATCTTCTTTGCTACACATTTCATGACAGTGATACCAGGTTAGCTACCCTGCTTCAAGAAGCAAGAGAATTTGAACTTATGCACAGTTCCAGCCTGATCTGGAAAAGCTGTGAAACAACATATACTTTAACTACAATTTTGGTTTCTGTGTACCTTCATGAAAGACTTGCCCCAAAGTACAATCATGTCACTGAGATCAAAAAGCATTCTCAAAAAAAACCCTTGAAGTGTAAAGGAAGAAGTATATGCACATTTGCAACTTGAAAAGTACACACAAGCAAAACAGCATTGAATGTCACCGTAACCATAGCAGAGCTGAGCTCACATGAGGCTGAATATACTTGAAATATCATATAGTGGGAGGGAATTTAAGCTAATTCAGGTAAAGAGAAAAAGGTATGCTCCCTAAACCATCAGTGTTACTTTCTGCTGTAATAATGTTTCCTAGACCTGGCCTTCATTTGTATGATTTGTATTGGAAGCTTATAAGATTTGACAAGATCATTGTCAACATTATTACAGGAGTAAGCCAATAATTGTATCATTCTAAGTTTCTATTTCAACAGTAAGCAAAAATATCAAGTTCTTCAATAAAAGAAAAGTACTACAGTACTACAAATAAAAAGCAAAAAAACACATCTACTTGAAGAACAGATTTTAAATTGAAAACATCTGAGATGTGAGTACATGTGTTCAGAATCTGTGGACAGAAATCGACTAAACATGAGCTAACTGAAACTAGCTAACAGTGAAGCAAAAAAACAACCAAACCAGTCCTGCTCAGCCAGCTTTGAGTAATAAATATACTTGCTAGGTTGTTCCATCTTTGTCCACTACATTATTTTGAAAATTAATAGAATAAGAAACTGTAAGAACTTGCTGAAGCTGAATTTGGAGGGAGAAACACCTGAAACAAATCCTCATTCCTGGGGCTTTACACTAGCTACAGGAGCTTTAGACAGTTACAGAAGCTTGATAAGGCAGAACAGTGGCCAAGCTTATCTGTTCTACTAAAATAACAGTAAAAGGTCCAGTCTTACAACCATCGATCTTGACAGTTTTAAGAGCAGAATTAACAACCTGATGTCCTTACTTTAATGCACATTTACGTGAACAGATAGTGAACTGCAAAGCTAAAACTAACCCCTTTAAAGAACTTTATTTCCCAAGGGTATTCGAGGTTGTGAATGAACAGTCAACAACATGTAACAGCAGTTTCTTCCAGCCTTCAATAATTCTCGAACTGTATGTGTAGGTTTTTCAGCCACATGACTGTATCCAAGTTGAAGCCACTCTTAGTGCACAAAAAATTCAAGGTTTGCTGCACCAAGGAATACAAGCCACACCAGCCAGACCACTCACTCGGAATAAGACATCCTGGATCTAGTCCTGCTCAGAAGACAGTTTAAAACATTCATGGAATGAAATTGAAGTAGATAGAGATGAGAGTCGCAGGGATGCATCTTTCAAGTTTTTTTGCGTGTTTGTGTCATATTCATACCAAGTTAATGCACAACTAAAACCATTTCCTATTAAACTTATTATTATTAAACTTCTTACTGCCATATGCAATGTATTTCATTTGCTTTCTACACTGATTAGATAATTTGTGCCCAATATAATGCTCCTGATACAAAAATTATTTCCAATGCTTTAGGTTTTCATCTTTTCCAGCAATGTCTAATTTATTCTCTAAAAACACTCTCAGCAGCAGCCAAAAAAGCATCAAGAGGTAAAAATGATTCACTTATTCTAAAAGAAATAAACCACAATGATAAAAAAAATTGATAGAAACATATTCTTTTACATGAACACCTAAAAAGTCTGAAAGCAGTTTTTCTGTAGTAATTTCCATGTTCAAGTGGTACATGAAACAATAACTTGCTGAATTTTCTAACAAACAGGATTCTTACTTAGGTAAGGGAGAACCACATAGAAAGAAAAAATGCAAAATATTACAAATATAAACTACACAGTAAAAAATTAATATAAATGCTCATTTACAAAATGTGTATGTCACTGAGGGTGTTCCACATCAACTTACCCCATAAGAATTTAGTGGCAAGAATTGTTTTTGCCCAGGTGAGGGTGAACATGCAAGATTTCTACACTGTCTGGTTTTTAAGCCTCCTTTTAAAAGTATACTTTTTAAAAGGATTAGACTTTTCCTGTGATATTCCAAAAACATTACAAAAGTATATTTTTTGAACATTATTCCTGTCATTTCAGTTCTTTTATGAGAACTTAAAAATCCCAAACCAAACACCCCCCATTTTATTTGGGAAGAAAAAAAGGCCCAAAACTCAAATATCAAACAACTGTCAAATAATATTATTCAATAAGATGAATCAGAAATTTCTTATATTATGCTATCTTTAACACTGAACATAGCTGTAGGAAACACTCCTTATCTCTTATCCTTCAAAGATCTTTATCACGCGCATCATCTAACAGCAATTTTTATATTTGGTCTTAGAATATTCTTAAATAAAGTATTTGAGATGTTTTCCCTTTCAAGAAGGACAAACAAAGCTCAAATGTCAGCGTTCCTATGAGGACCATCTTCCATGGTTTCCCTAGCTCACTCATCATTCATTGTGAAAGTTTATTTTGAATTAGAAGAATTTTATTTGTTCTGTTTTTCTGGTACAGAACTAGTTTAATAGTACAAGCAGAACACTGACCTCTAATAGCCTACCCAAGGCATACCAAAGAAGTAAAGTCTGCTTTCTGTTGTTCAGAAAAGTTTCATTAAAGAGCTTATTAATAAAGATTACATTGCAACTCTACATTTGGATGAGCTGTTTCTGAAGCATTTCTACAAGCAATACAACAGTTAACAGCTGGAATTCCTGGCACACTCTTCCTAAATGTCTCTTTATAGGAGAGAAATGGAATATAACATGACACTTTGCAGACTCAGAAAACTGCACCACCCCTTACGTCCTTCATCTAGTGTTCAGTCACCAGTATGACCAAACCTGGATTTGATGCAAAAGCCCAGTAAACACTTTTTGTTGCAATTAGTTTGGCTCTACCAACGGAGCCAGTAAGACACTGTTCACACAGTAGTTGTGCTGCTGTACACTGGAACAGTCTCTACAGCAAAAGAATTATATCGCTATTTTTCAGCATAACAAACATGGGTTGGAGGGCATTTACCAGTGAAGCAGTGCAAAGTGAAAACAAAAATCAGGTCTGTAGTGACATCAGTGCATGAGGCATTGAGAATAAATGTTCTCCTTTAAAGAATACAGAGATGCAGCCAGATTCTGGAACGAACTTTCATTTTTTAAAACTCTGTGTACAAAGCTCTGTGCAACAACCCTAACTATGCAGTTGCCTGATCAGTGGTGTAGAACTGGTGCAGACTTTTCTTGTCCTCTGTGTTAAGGAGGTAAAAGATAAACCATGAAGTAAGTGGTACCTAAGACACAAGGCAAAGTGAGGAATAGCTAGAACAGGAAACTAGACACATTTCTGTCTACCTTACATTATCAAACCACATATCCATTTTTCTGCTTTGTAGCTTTAATTGGAAAGCCTCTTTTCATATTTTTGCTGAATTCATAATTCTAACTGAAGCATACTTTTGAAACTAAGACATTAACAATTTGTCATTTCCTTTCCTCACCATCTCCCTTCTATCTCCTACTGTGAACAACATATATATCCAATTACAACTGTAACCTTTTATATCACCCCTCTTCCCACCTTTTTTTTTTTAAAGTGATCGTATTTCACCAACACAACCACACTGGAATATAAAATCCACAAGAATTACTTAAAGAGGTAGGCATCCTTTTAAAAAATTGAATAGATTTCTAATCATATTCAGCTTCAGAAGAAACATCACAGCATATGTTTCATGACAAATGTCTTTATCTATGCTACTAGATAAAATAAAGTAGCTACTTTCATTATTCTTTCCAAGGAAATTCACAGTAAATTTCTGTAACCTCACATAGAAGTTCTTTTACTCTATGGTTTTGAAGTAGCTTTAAATATAAAATAGGAGAACACAGTGCAGTGATACATCAAAACCTGCTTCTTCCACACTACAAAGCACAGTCTTACCGTTTTAATTTCCGCAGTCTCTGTGTTTATGCTTCCTGAACTGCATTTTGGCATCATGATATCAGCTTGTAGACTATTCACATAATTTGCAAGCTTCGGCTCTTAAAAACAACAACAAAGATCTATGAACTATAAAAATTATTTGAAAAGGGAACTACAACAGCAGGGTTAATTGTGGTAATTCAGTTGCTTACAAACATTTAAATGTGTTGAGACTACACTACAACTTGCTGACAGAAAAAAATTATTTAAGTCCACCTTAAAACTATTTTAGTATACTATTAAAAACTAAAATTTAAAAAAGAGTGATATAGAAGATAATTTTTGGTAGTTTAAGTGTGCACATACTTCCCTAATCCTATTTACTATTATTAATAACAGGTTCATGTGAAAAATACAGTGGAGTGTTCAATATAATTTTACCATGGTCTATAAAATTGTACTGCTTTTTCCATGCATATGCACTTTGATTTCACTTGAGTTAAACATAAAAAAAATTAAATCAGAATGCAAACTTCATTAAACTATTTCAATTTGTAGCTGCAAGTAATAGTCAACCCATGAAAAAGCAACAACTGTTTCTTCCTACTACATTAGCATGTGTTTGTTTAGTATAAGTAAAAATATTCTGCACTTAAGATGGTGATTTAAACATAACAAAACCTGAGTCATTCATGACAATGAATTTCTAGATATATTAGTCAAAGAAATATATTTTAATATATAATATAAAACTATAACTTAAAGCAAAAATATCGTATTTACACAGATCTAAAGTGTTCTTAAAACTCTAAAATAAAAAATTTACACAGTATATACGCCTAAAACTATGAGTTTCCCCAGACCTGAAAAGAAAACATTTTTAAATCAATACTGAAAACTTAAATGCAAAATGGATCTTGATGAAAATTTCTACTCCAATCAGTTCCACAAAGTTAACAAGGAGGACACTCCCAAGATTACTTCAGTATGTTCATTTTTACCTCAAATGCTGATGCTGAGCTTTTCCAGAGTCTCCAAGCCTGTAATTTTGTTTCACCCTAGGTAACCTAAAAGGCAACATAAAGAGAGAGCATTTTAACATGAACTGCCATAAAAATCAATTGTGCCATGTGGTAGTCTGCTTTCTTGCATTTTAGTATTTAGCTCTGTAGCAAGAGAACATGGTCCTTCAAAATCTAATTAGCATATGTCCTTTTCTGGCTAGGGATACCAGTCAGCATCTGAAAGATCAGCCTCAAGTGCTCAGGAGACATTTGCATCTTTTGTTTTATCTGCTAAAGAAATTGCTAACTGAGGCCAACTAGATTTACAGTTTTCCTCCCTTGTGATCCCTCTATGCATCTCACCTAACACAGTAAGGAAATCTACAAGAAAATTATCATTCAACACATTTAAAAGAAAAATCTGAAAAAACATCAAGTTTTCCAGAAAACAAAATAAACAGTTACTGTTTTATTTTACAACAAGCATACAAAAGGAGTGCAGCACAGAAAATCTGATGACTACTGCATTCATGTATAAAACAGACCTACAAAAATTTTATTCCCAGAGCTACATTTTAAATTTGTGTTTGCAGCATACATAAATAAATCCTTTTTTCAAGACAAAATACAGCAAATTGCTGCTAGGATGCAGTAAGTAGAACTTAGATTCATTATAACATGTTCCTGTTATGCCTAGGTTATTCATTTATTCACTGCCTCTAAACATGAACGAGAATGTTATTTTCAACCAGAAAATAACCTAATAACAGACAACTGCCACATCTATGGTAAAAAAATACAAAAATATACTCCACACTACGTATATTTACAAGAAAAGCCAAAAGGAACAACAATATAGCATTTGGCTACCCCAGCATAAAGCAAACAGGAACAGAAAAAAGGTTCAACCCTTGCCAGTAAAGCTAATGCATCACAGAGTGTGCATCTGTGTGGCATCACAGAGCAAATTTACTTTACTGCCTAATCGCAGATGGCAAACACAAAGCACCCAGATCAGTAGGTAAGATCTGGAAAACCAAAACGTATGTGATTCTCCACCAACCCAAACCGCTTCCTTTGGCACATCAAAGCCGCGAGCCAGAGGACCGCGGCTTTAATCAATCGATGGGCAGGCAAGAATTACAGTGGGCCCTTTGAATGCCAACCTAAAACCAGACAGGCCGCATTCCTGAGATGCAGTCAAGGTCTAGTACAAAACAGCGAGCGTGTATCGCATTAGCATCTAAATGGCCTTGGTGCACCCGCTCAGACAAAGCCTGGTGCGATGTGGCCGATCCTTCCCGATCCTTCCCCCTGCCGGCCTCGGGCACCTGCCGCCGGGATGGCCCTGGGGACAGCGGCACAGCACTGAACATCCCACACGCTGGAGCCCAGCCGGCAAGGTTGGTTTTACCACATTAAAAAGAAAAATTAGTTTATATAAAAAACTTTGCTCTGGGCATCTTATTACAAACAAGAAAAAGGGACAAAAAGGAAAAATTAATTACATAATTACATCTTAGGAACTTAATATTTAGCAATGTTAATGTGTTCTATCAAACAGCAATGCTACCCTTTTTTTTTTTTGATTTACATTTTCTTTTAAGAACATTCACACATTTTTTCAAAAGGTAGAAGGTGAGAGTTCCAAGATAACCAGCTACTTGGAGTGTCTAACTCCAAGACACAACACAAACACAACAAATACTCAAAGAAAAAAGAACGAACATGAAAAAAAAAAAAAATCGGTTCCTACAAAGACATCAAGAGAAGCATCCAGGAAGTGACACAGTAGGCACTTCTGCAAATCTCCAGCACTCTAGAAATCTGCAAGCAAACCACGAGTTACTTCTGCAAACCTCAGCCAAAATCCTCAAGTATCTGGGCTATTTGCTACTGAAACACTTCTAATCCAAAAACCAAGTATCAGAATATACCAGAGGATGCAGACAAATTAACAGGTTTTATTTTTATTTCTGTACTTGAAAATAACCACATTCATATGATGTCCAACTTGCTATCAAAAAAGATGACTAAAAGTTAAAGACCTGCTGTCAGACTACAAGCAACCGACTGAATCCAAAATACAGACTAACAATGTTCTTGTGAACAATCTTGAACATCTGATTCTCTCCATCAATTAAACCATTACTTAAAATTTTAGCAACTTGAAAATGAATGTATGTTGCAAGAACTTCTATGCAATTGAGCTCTTAAGCTCACAACAGAGCTATGATGAAGTGAATTATCTTCATACAAATACAAATGAATTCCAGCATGAACCAAAGTCCTGCATTATCTAAAAGGCGTAAGGTAAAAACTGCCATTATGACTGGGAGGAAAAAGTCCTTCTGGGTTGGCATCTTGTCTCTCTATAATTACAGCTGGTCGCAGATGCTGGGGGCAGGGTGACTATAAAACAGGATTTATCCTTCTCTTCCGTATGTTATTCCAGCAACTTCATATTTCTACTGTTTTTCTTTGGTTTATTGTGATCCAAACAATAAAGTTAGTCAGAAACAACAGTACAACAACTTTTTTCTGCCTCAGATTAACTCCAAAACAAAATACTCTTAGCATCCAAGGAACTATGCCTTCTCCATAGAAGTCAGGAAAAAAAATTATACTCAGGACACACACTTCCCTAAATAAAAAAAATCTGAATTATACAAGCACTTTGAAACACATTTATTAGATTTAAATTTATTAGAATTAAATTATGGTACATATTTGAGGTTTTTCAAGCAGTTGCATAGAAAAATCACAGATAAACTTATAGATTCTAATTTATAGGTACTACCATATCAGTATCACAAGTAGAGATAAGTGATTGTATCTATCTTTATCATTTCCTCCTTTACTTGGGTATGAAATTATTTACTTGTGATGATTTATTTTATTTAAAGGTTATGTTCAAGCCTTTTCAGGCACCTATGTCTTTCGACAAGAAGGCAATTAAGCAGCCATTAGGGCAGGGATTTCTCTCTTCCCCAATTTGGGGGCAAGCTGTGAGGCAAGTACAGTTCCAAAGCATTAATTATTCTTGCTTCAGATAAGTAAAAGCAGCAGCTGTCCCGTGAATATAACCCCATGTGGAGACTTCAATCCCATTATTTGCATAAATATAAACCCTTTCTCTCCATGTGGCTAAAAGTCAAGCTCCCCAAAACAGAGTATTCAACAGTTCTGTTATCTCTGTGCCACAATATCCAAAATTACAAGTGTTCTACATTACAAAAGGCTTTCTCTGAAGTCAGTAATTGTATGATGCAAGACCAACAGACATTTGGACTTCAAATCAAACTCTAAAACTTCCACCAACTCTAAAATGAGTCTTCAAATCCCCTACAGTTAGTCATAATATCAATTTAAGTATCACCCAAGAATCAGTGTACAAATTCCAGCCTTAGATCACCCAAAAAAAAAAAAAAGTTCCTTATTAACTGTGCAAACCTACTCCTCCGACTGCAACCTTAAAATGCGTAAGTATTAGTCCACATTTTAAGCTTTGTAATTTTTAATGTCTTCCCAAAAAGGAAAGACTTCTTAGTAATTACACTACTTGTCTTCACATGTTCTTCCCCTGCAAAAAAGTTGTGGAATTTTCTTTTATGTGAAGCTGGGATGAAGTCAATATTAAGTTCATAAAAATATGTAGCATCTAGAAGCTATTTTTGCTCACATTCAAAGCTCTACTGATACCACAGAATCCAATCTCCAGAAAGAGAAAACCAGAACGGAGAAAAAAAACCCCATAACTTGATTCTTTCATTTTATTGAAGGAAAAAAATGTGAATAATCTGTAAGACATTTCCCTAGGCCCCCTGTTTTGTTTGTTTTATTTATTTTTCTCTTGGAATATGTAAGGTGAAGATGCTGCCCAGTAAAGTGGTCGACACCATCCCTACAGAAGTATAAATGTGGCACTCAGGGACATGGTTTAGTGTGGACTTGGTAGAATTACACTGATGGTCGGGTCTTATGGGTCTTTTCCAACCTAAACGCTGCAAAATTCTGTAGTTCTATGAAAATGCTCTGTGGCATACAAACAGTGTTTCTAGGACTCTTGGAGAAGATGAACAGAATTTCCCGTGATGGTAACAATGTGCATGATTGTAAAATACTCTGAATTAATTGCAAATGGAAAAGGTGATGTTATTTCCCTCCATGTAAATATATACATTTAGAATAGAACATGAGCATTCCAGGACATTCTTTTTCAGTTAAACAAACTGCAGCAAGTTGTATCAATTAACAATTTTAATTTTTTTTAATGCATCAATCTTCATTTTTCAGTATTGTCCAATAAAGCCAAGATTTGTACACTATCTGGGCTTCAAAAGTGGTGACAAGTCATAAATATTACATTTTATCAGTATAAAGTTTGAAGTCTCATGCAGTATTTTCATATTACAGGTTATCTGTAGCACTGTTGACCTTCCAGAACAACTGACATGATACTGACACTAAATCAGATTTATTCAAGAAGAGAGCTGAAGTCTTTATCTAAGATAAAGTGATAAAAAATAACAGTATGAGGTGAGACATACTTGTTTTGCGTATTGTCAGTCCTGAACTAGAGGCAGGAAAAACTGGAATGGTTTGCCAGGATTTGAGGACCTCCTCTTGTGCTGAGTAACTTTTCATTGAAGATAACAACCTTTATTTTTAACAGATGTCTTAAATGGAAATCTTAGGTATAGGAGTAAAGATGGAATCATGACTGAAAAATAAAAATACTCAAGATCCACAAAATCCAACTGGAACAGCTTCCTCTCCCCAGTATGTGGGGTTATAGGTGTCTAAATATTGAATGAGAAGCTTCATATTTTAAAGCTTTTTTCCCCTCCTTTGAAAGCTTTTCCCATTCTGATCAACTAGGAAAGGCAGAACAAGGTTGAACAGATAAACTGCCAACTGTGTCAGTTGTGAAGTAACTGGTTCAAAAGGGTCCTGTCGCTCCAACCCTGCTGCAACTGAGCTCCACTAACCCCTGTAGTGCACAGACCCAAATCAGAAAACAGACCCATTCCTGATTCATCCATCTCTCAATCTTCCACAGAAGCACAGTGAGTGCAAGATAAAAAAAGGATAAATTAAGCTAAAATAGGTATCCTTGAGAGAGTTCTCTGAATGTATATTAATAGGTATCTTTCTCTAATGCCAAGTCTATGTTACACTTAAGAACCTTTTCAGTCCAGTGCAGCATTAGTCCTATTTTCCACATTAGCTCTGCACATTACATTTATTGTGATGGATACTCTTACTATGTGGCTAAAAAACAGTATCCAAGTTGTTCCTCCTTGCTGAATGATAAAACAGCTTGTTTCAGATTTTGAAGCTTTTCTTGCTACTATGACTTTAAAAAAAAGGGGGAGGTAATTTTTTACCCTTCATTTCTTATAATAGAGTGAAAGCTATTCCTGCATATATGCAGAAGTATTCCCAGCTCTGCAAATGGAAGGATTGCTCCAGACAAAGAAGTTGTGGTTTACTGAATACAACATTTAGTGAATACTCATTTAATGATTATAGAAGCAGATTAAAAGGAAAGATAATGAAACAATTGTTAAACAATTACACTTTCTTGTATTATTATCTAAAATTACTCAGGCCTGAGAAATAACATTTTAAAGGCATTAAATCCCTGAAAGCGGTGCAGTTGACAGCTTCTGACAATAGTCTGGGTTCTGGAAACAATGTAACTAAGTTAATACAGTACTGGACCTGCCAATTAACTCTTCTGCCAAGCACAACTCAGAATTAATATATTCCTTTGGTTGTTTCAATTCCAGACCCTGTCTGTATAGCTGGCAAAATACTGCATTAAAAAAGACACATGTATCTACAGGACCCTGGTCCACAGCCATCAATCAAAGACAGTTACTTCCTTCTGTAATACTAAAATACTGTCCTGTAATTCAATCACTTGTGATCTGCATTTTTAGGGCAGAACACAAACATACAAGTTTGAGTAGAGACTTTTTTCTAAAAATAACAGAGTAGATTTTTCTTTATCTGGAATTACCAGCTCCATGAGCATTGGTTATCAAAAATAGCAAATATGACGTAAAAGAAAGAATCCTTGTCTTACCCTGTTTGTTAGTTGTAGTTTCCACAGAAGTTGCCTAACCACTGATCATTATGCCTGATATCATTTAAAAACCATAAGTATAACAGTAGACATTTTACAGGTTGCTTGACTGCAGCAACATTCAGTAGCCAACATCAAACAACCATTAGCAAAAACTCTGAGGCGTTTTCTTATTTCATCAGTTCTCAGTTTTCAGAAGAAAATGAGGCATATCTGACAGCTGCATTAGCAGAGCCTGGACTAGCTCCCCTTTCTGCTGGTGTCCTAAGGTTCTACTCTGGATACCAACAAAGAAAAGAAAAAAAGTAGTGACAGCCTGGCAGGTAACATTCAGACAGAGATGACAGGAGAATGAGATAAGTGGTGGAACACATTTCCACCATTCTGAATCTGGGAAAATTCAGATTCACACACGATCTTTTGCAGTTCTCACTGTATCATTCCTCCAGCAGCTCTGGGCAGCTCTGTAAACACTTCAATTCTTTCACTTAGCAATGAGTACTGGACTAGGAGTACTTTCTCGCCCTCATTTGTCCTCACAGTACCCTGCAGATGACCAATTCCAGTCCAGACGATGTTTCTCCAGAGGTCAATCAAATCCAGACTCTCTGAAGACATCCACGAAGCAGCACACACAGAAGTGGAGATCAGGGCCGCTGTAATGAATACACAGCCAGATATGTTGGATCAGAAGCAGCACTGCCAGCATTTAAGTGACAAAGAACTCGATCTAGCTGTGAAGGAGAGGAGCAAGTTTCTAGAAGCAAACCAGAAAATAGAAGAATGCGATCAAAGTCTTGGAAAAGCAGAGATACTTCAGATTGGAAAAAAAAAAAAAAGCCACCTTGCAAAAATTTTGTCTTTAGATATCAAATAATTTTGTTTAAAAAAAGGGTAATAATCAAGCATTCTAAACTAAATTATTTCACTATTAACATCCCAATACAGCAAGTCCAACTAAATCAGAGGCATTAACACCCCTAATTTAATTTTGATTTATATTGGGAAGGTTTTCATATAAAGTTGTTGCATAACTACCCTTTCTATCAGTTAGGAACTTATCTTGCTTTTGTAGTTTTCTGTAGAAACAAGTGTGTACATATTGATATCATTTAGGTTGATTTACAACCATCAAATACAGGCATTTTATTAATAGGGAGAATAGCATCACAGCCACTAACATTCAAGTACTCATGGCATTTAGCTTATTAATTGGTATATTCAATTATGTAGAACAATTTTCCCCCTGCATACTATAGTGTATTTGGAAAGAATTGACACCTTAATTCTTGCAAACAGATCTCACATTTTTAATAATAAAAAATAGAACTTTAAATTATGCAGAATACATATTTAAATACAACTGGCTTTCAATTTTATTGACTAATCATTTGCAGCTAATGAGCTGCTTATTTGAGTAGGCATACACAGATGCACTAAGATGCCCAAAGAGGCAGATAATTGATTAGTGTGACTTTCACAATGACTTAAGCAGATTACATTCCTAACTTTCAATGGAGATTTCCCTCTTCTTTCTCAGCACTGCCTTCTCAACACTGAACAACAGGAAATCTCTCACTTCTCTTCAACTAATTACTTTAAAAATGGCCATTTTCATAATTTCATAATTTAAAATTCAAGCTACCTCAGCATCTTTCAAATGCATACTAAAAATGCTGAAAAAGCATCCCAGGCTGTAAGTCTAGGCCTCTAAGACTTGCAACAGAAAAACAGTTTTGAAATTAAATTTTCAATATATATAATTTTGACAAGTTTGACCTTGCTGCACAGACAAGAGATTAGACAAACTGAAACTAATCAACTAAAGCAATGAAGCTAATTCAAAAAGTACAAGTGTATGAACAAGCTGTCACTGAGAAGAATGACCTTATTACTCCTCTTCTAGTAGGAGTAAACACATGGCATATGCAGAAGTTTAACATACCATCATTTCACTAGATTGGATTTGAAAAAGCTAAAATGAAATACCACTTACAAAAATCTGTAGTGGTTGTACAGTCAAAGCAATGACAGAAGAAACACATCTCTGATGCAGACAAAACATAGGAAAGTCACTTTACATGTTATCACTTCCCTTTCATTTTCACTCAGCAGCAAGACAAAATGCTGTATGATAAAGGTTCCCAGGCCTGACTTTAACATACATTTAATATGGCACAGTTATACACACAAGCTTAGTCTTCGATCTACATGCTACCTCCACAACCGTTTCCAGGTAATTTGTGACCACACCTGGAGTCAGACCATAACAACAAAATGAAAGAAATCACACAGAATAAACTGCTTCTTAGATTAATTAATCTTGCTAATGCACTTCACCATAAAACTTTAGAAATTAAGCTTAACAACAAATACCACAGTCTGGGGGGACACAGGTAAGGGGTTTTTTTCTAGGCAGAAATGGCATCTAAAATCCATATCAAGCTACAGCCCAAGATCCAGCCTATGCTCCTCATACGCCTAACAGGTAAAAGAATTTACTGTTTTGAGCAGCACCTCCACAGTTGTGTACCCCCTAATTAGAATGCAAACTTTTAAAGAATCTATTTTATATTAAGGTTTGCTAGCTTTATCTTTTTAATTAACCCTCTTGACAGTCTCATAATATCAATTGAAAATATTCTTGCATTAAGTTTTGGCTACTACCTCATATGAAAATTACACATACAGTCAATCAATATTCTTAGAAGTATACCTCTAAACTTAAACGTGTGTATATATTGTCCACCCTACAAATCCAACAGGAAACAAAAGCTGAGTTTAGCCCATACTTGAACTCAACTCATAACATTGAGAAGCACACTGTTTACATTTTGGATATTCTTGCCTAAAGATCCAGTACAGCCAGTTAAGATATATCACCATTCAATTACAGACGATATCAAAGATATATCTAAGATGTATCACCATTCAGTTACATGCTTGAACAAAAACTGCAGTCAATTTTCATCACAAAATTTTTATCCAATGGGCGGGGAAAAAAAAAATCCAAAACCATGGTCTGGAAAAGTTGTATAGCCTAAGCCCATGCCTAGTTCTACTCTGAAGGCAAATTTATGGGGTGGGAGAAACATCTCAAGCTGCAGAGACAAAAATCAGAAAGTTTTCCTGATTTACAAAGGTAACTTCCCTCTCTCAACTAGTCCAACTTGTTACATTTTAACTTGTATAGAGACTTCTGCTCTGGATAGTCTGGGGTCCTAACGTTTTGATTTCAAATGAAGGATTACAAATCTCTACCAGGCTGATGGTGAACATACAAAGGAGTTATTTTGTTTTGATTTGGGTTTTGTTTGGGGGGAGTGGTGGTTGGTTTTAGGGGTTTTGTTTTTTGTTTAAATCAGGACAATGATTTCCCCTGCCCTCACTAAAATATAAGCACTTTCAAGAGCTTTTAAAGCTAATCAAATTATACCCAAGAACTTGAACATATAATTACCAAAAACCCTCATTCCAACACTTTCATAAGAATGGAAAACTGGATAAAGGAAAGCATTCATTTTTTATGTTATTAGGTGTTGATTTGTATCTGATTTTGCTACTGTCTTGGAACATATAATCAACTACATTTGAGGAAAAATGGAAAATACATCCTAGCATTTAAAGCAGTTTCTTGTACAGATCCCTAATTACGGACTCACAACTACAAATTATGACTAGCTAAAAATGACATGTTTTAAACTAGGTGTAACTTCAGATCTGAATTTCCCAAACTAATAGCTAGAGCTTAAGTGTCCCATCTTGATTATTACACTAGGATTGTTGTTACCTTTACTAAAAAGTAGCTCATACCTCAGAACAGTGCTCACTAAATAAGTGCCATTAATCCCTTTGTATTTTTATTCCACTTTTGTAACAATGTTTTTCCCCCCTACTTTGATTCATATCCTAGATTTACCACAGATGACTTTCATACATAAAACAAGAAGACTACTGTAATAACACACCTGTTTATAACAGAAGCTATTAACAATAAGTGAGAAAGTAGACAGATGAGCAAAACATTTAACAATTATTCCAATTAATAGGTGAGAAAAGTCAGTATTCATAAAGGAACACAAGTGGAAAGTGGTGTTTTGGATTAGTTTTCATGAGACTGCAGATCCAATCTGTTGGCAACCTAGTGCTAGATGCAGCAGCCCCACTGTCACTGCTCCTTCTCTAACAGCTTTGACACTTGCCTGACTCTTTCGGAGAAAACTTGTTCAACATGCTACAATCAAGTGATTTTTTTTTTTTCCCCTTGACCTAGGCAAGTTTTCTGCTGGTACATCATGCTGAATTAAGCAGCTGATGGGAATCAGAGGAGTATTAGAGCTGGCATGAGGAGAAGGCTGTCATCCATTCTGACAGCCACTTGACTGCCTACATTACAGAAAACAAGGAAATTGGATTAAACAGGTTTTTGACTGTCATTTAAAATTACAGACCAGCTTCTCTTCTCTACTGCCAACTGTTGCTGAATGGTGTTACACTAATGACAACAAACCTAAAACTTCCAAATCCAAAACTTCTGGCTGGGTAGTCCATAACTATTTGAACGGTGCAAAAGGAAACACCCAGAGACAGCAGACAGCAGTAACAGGATGAACCAATAAAAGGTTTTAACAACTATTAATAGCTGGCAGTCAACGTACACATTAGGAGCATTGTTGGCATACTACTCCAAATGCTTGCCAGAAATCAGCACCTGCTTCATCATTATGGCAGTCACTACATTTCCATAAAATCATGCAACAATTCCTTGCAGACCCTCATACAGTGAGATGGTCAATAGACAGTTTTAAAAAATCATGAATTTTGTCACTAAAAATTCATCTTCTATTCAGTTTAGGCAATACAGTCTTGAGAAGACCATTTTCCAGACAATTTAGTATTAATCAAGGCAGGTTCAACTTCTTAACTTCGACATAGCAAAGTATTAACTATGCAAAGATTACCATAGGGAAAATTGCTCATCTCCTAGAAGCTGATTTTATGTCTTTCAAAGACCCAGGGAGCTCATAAATGGTTTTGGTATTCTCCCAGTCCTTTTTTCAATTAAATACTTGAAGGTAAAATTGCATTGCCTTCCTAAAAGCTACACACTTCCTCCTCCAGAGCTTCATCACCTGTCACTGCTCAAACTCATTCCTATCAAACCCCTCAGTAGATGGTGTAGCCACACTTCTTTAGGGGAAGATTTCACTGACTTATACTCTTTGTGATTAAACAGGAGAAAAATCAACTGATCTATTCAGCACATAACCCTACGTACTTGAATACCTGGGTATATATTTATTTTTTTTATTTACAATCTTTGAAAGGATATGGACAGCTTCTTGTTGCCCAGTCACAGCTCACTATCTTTCTTTAGTGTCAATGAACCTATGAGACTGATGCTGACAGAGTTCAATATTCTCTAGAAATAATGAAGAAAGGGAAAACTTTCCCCACACACTTTTTTTATAAGTAGCAGAAAATTGTAAGGCAGTGCATGAGACCTTGCTGACAATAACTGCAGAAATAATGAAAGAGATAGAAGGATAATCCCATGGCTCTCAGTAACATGTCTCTGTCACTTCCCACTTACAGTCTCCGCCATTCATGCTGACTCTGCTCATTACACTGGTAGAAAATATTCATATTCCAATTTTCTTCTTATTGTGCTTCACAGAAGCAGGGAAGGCTAAATAGCAGGAAGAATAAATTACAAATACACACACATCTTCCTGGGGACTCAAAGAACATGCAGAAACAGAGATTCAAATGTGGGTTTGTTTGGGGCTTTTTTTGTTTTAAGAAATAGTGTATTTTTCCATGATCATTATCCATCTCCGAGAGTAATTTGGTTTCTACAGCCTTGGAGGTCATTGAGACAGAACTATGTCAGACAGCAAGAGCCATGAATAATGATCTTCAGTAACTGGGGGGAGAGGCTTGTGATTCTCCCCTTCCCCCCCCCCCCAAAAAATTAATTTTCCACAGACCTCACATCACTTCTTAATAACTTTACAGAGCAAGTTGCCAATATAGGCATTTAACTTCAGTGGAAAGACAGCAAAAGGTTGTGGGTCACTAAAAAAAAAAAAAAAATTGACCGACCAAAGCTTTTAGTTGCATTGTAAACATTTTCTTTCATTTTACGTCCTCTTCCAAAAACAAAAGCCTACTAGGCATCAACCACAGAGGTACAGCAAGGCAGACAGGTTTGCCTGCTCAGAAATACAAAGCTTCAGTGAGGAACTAGAAGTCTTACTTGAGATTGATACCAGACACTAACATCCTGTTTAAAGAAGATCAAATATAATCGATGAACGTTATGAATTCATAAAACCCCGATTCATAAGTCAGCTTAAATACATTTAAATGTTTTAATGCACAGAGGCAAACAGATAAACATCTAAAAACTGCCTTTTATTTATGCACTTGAAAGTTCAACTCAAAGGAGGGGGTGAAAACAAAGATACCTGAATTAACCTGCCAAAACTCAGTCAGTGAGGTAAGTTAGGTCTTCTGAATCCTGGAAAACGTCCCAACCCCGGATAATCTCTAGAAGTTTTTAATATCAGCTGCAAGGCAACTTCACCTTCAGATAGGTAGGCCTTGCTCATTTCTTCTTGAACAAGAAAATATAGAACAAAAAAACATCATAAAAGGCCAGTAACAGTTGAAAGAAGCTGTAAGAAACCTGATCTTGATAAGAAACAAAGCAGACTTTGCAAACTATCGAGCAACATGAATTGCAAAGGTAGCCAGCCTGGGCATGCTTGCATAGCCAAATCATGTCAATGGAGTCAAACAAATTAACTTCAAAAAGCAAGATGCATTTGCCTCACTTCCTAAGGAAAGGAGATTTATGCACTCAGTAAGTGGGCAGGTCAAAAACTCCAATTCAGTCCAAAATTCTTATTTTCAAGGAGACCAATTATTATTACCACTACCCAGCTACTTATCAGCACCTCAGCTGAGGAAAAGGCTGCTACATGGCTTGACAATTTATCAAGAATCAGATTTGAAAGGAGGAGACAGACACTGGCAATGAGTTTTTAATAATTCACAATACAGGGTTTTTTTAGGGTCTCTTTTTGTGTGTGTGTGTGTGTGTGCACGCACATGTGTACAAATGAAAAAACACCAGGATATTGATAAGCAATTTAAAACATCAAAAAAAATCCTAAGGTCAGTTAAAACAGCTCCAAACTCATTTCTAGCAACAAATCCTTCAAGTCAGCAGTCACCCCGCTGCATTTCAGATCTCTCACACTTATTCAATGAATCCCAAGGAATTGATCCTTTATGAAGAATAACAGAATATTTAAAACACAGGCAGAAACAGATCGTGCCTGCTTACATCACAGAAGTACAGAGCCACTGACATAAAGAGAAAGAAAGCACAGCAAACCAAGTTCTACTGTCACGTATTAGCAAAGATCAAGAGAGAACACTTCAGGTTCAGATCAGATTCACGAGTAAACTGCACTTCAAGGAAAGGTTATGACAAGCGGTCTCTTGGATTCAGGAGTATTTATGAAAGGAGAAGTTGCTCTTCCTCCTTTTTTTCCACCAGAGAAGGGCATTTCAAGACCTGCAGCTGTGCAACAAGGCAAGTAAATTCCTTGATACTAGCTTCAGTTCTCTGCTCCATGATCTCATGGATTTGAAGGTGACAAATTTCATGGAAAATGGATTTAACTAATGCAGTCTGCAAGACAGAGCAGAAATAACATGGGAATTTGAGAGATACTGGTCAACACACAAACTTGAAAAATTATGGTGTTACTAAGTAAGGTGTGCAAGACCTACCAAAACCAAGAGTTCACCTAATATAATATCATGGCATACATTAAAGTGGGCACTGCTCTGTTGTCTAGGTTATACCTTCTAGAATGCTTACTTTAATTACATTCCTAAATCCACCACATCCCCAAACGATCAACACAGTTTGAACACCAAACCTTGAAATTACAATAAAGACTGCAGTAACCTCAGCTAAAAAGTTAACTTTTAGTTTTTACTTTTAGTTTTACAGGTTTCTTCTCTTCAGGTTTATCATGATACATATGAAAGTCACGAAAAGATAAAGGATGAAAAAATGATATCTGGAAGATGTAAAGAAAAATCAGCTTTCTGATCTACACCAACTATTCTCATCCTTCAGCACAGAGCGTTCTAAAAGCATACTGTACACAATTATATAGATACTCCTGCTCTACACAATACTAGAATCACACTTCTACTTTCTTTAAAGGCAGCCACTTACTAAAAAACTAAATAAATGAGTAAAATCAAAGTTCTGTTATCAGTCTGAGTAAATTACCGCTGAACACATGAAGGTGGTGAGATACAGATGATCAGACGTTACACAGCTAGGCATTAGGACATAGGAGCCAACAATCTAGCAGGCTCAGTGTGCTCCTTAGTTTGTATTACCTGGAGGAGTGGAAAAAAAGGTCACAGAGAATTATGGAATAACAGAACAACCCATCTCAGAATGTTCTTTTGTTCTACCTGCTGCCTGCTAGACTTAAACTATGCCCTGAAATAAAAATCCTGTCTGTAGTCTTAGCACTTACTACAATGCTCATCACCCCTAAAGCCCAGAATCCTTTACAAAATCTTCCTCAATTCTTGCTCTTACTTATACATCAGAGTTTATCTAAAGAAAAATCAGAGTATTTCAGCTCTATTATCCATTTTACTAAAAGACTCCTTGCTCTTCCAGGAAGAACACACGTTTGCATTTGGTTTTGCCAGTAATTTGCATTCAGTACAAATCAATGCACATTTAGTCAGTTCATACTGAAAGCAAACATGGGTCAAGTGCTGATACTTGGATTCTGATCAGCTGTCCTAAAGCAAATCCATTCACTTTGATCAAAAACTGGCACAAATTTTCCAAGTAGGAAATGAGAAACATCTATGGACTGCAAAAAAAAATTACAATATATTGGGTTTTTGAACTGCAGGGTTTACTTTTTTTCTTCTCGTAGGCTACAGATGACCAAGGTATTTCTAACAAAAAAAAAACCAAACACATAACTTCTAGAAAAATATTAGTGTAATATATAAGACAAAATAGTTTTGTTGGCTTCCTTCTACCAGTAACCAGCAGAGGATGGGTATGAAGCAGTATAATCACAGGGCAAGCAGGAGTACTGTGCACCAGCCACCTTGCTGTTTGCCAAGACTGAAAAGATACTCCTGTTTTTATCGTCTCTGATTATCAGTATAAATTAACTGATTCCACTTTCTTGTAAACTTTTGGCATTCCCAACAGGCTGCTGCACCACCTCTTTTAGTTAGGCACAGTGTAAAGAAGTATGGCATTTGTTTCCAGGGCAAACAAACAAACAACACTTCCCTATGCTACTTTCTTCATGACTCTCTTTCATGATGTCTGTTATCCCTTCCCTACGTCTGGTATGTCCTTCATTGGGTGAAAAGTGCCAGTCAATTTTCCATCTACCTTTCTCTTAGCCTAATACCACCCTTTTAAGGTAGAAGAGAGATGAAGTGAAAATACCCAAGCTGCATTCAGTATTACCAATATGGATCCAGAACAGATTTATACAATGGCATATTGATGCCATTTCATTCTCAATTAATTGTTAATACTAGTATTCATCACGCTGTGATTGCCAAGTACTGAGCTGTCACTTTTACAGAACTGTATCACCAAGATGCTTTAAAGAACTGCAGTAGCTAATTCCGGGTCAACACTTCTGAATAAATATATATGTATTTTTTAATTCTACAGATTAATCGATAAAGTAACAACCCAATTACTATACACTATACCTTCCAGCTGAAAACTTCTAGTAGCACCTTCAAAGCTCATAGACCACAATGTATCTTATAGAGACAGACAATGGGAAAGCCTCTCTTAAGAGAAGAATTCAGAAGAATAATTATGGTATAATAGAAATCAACTTCAGTTTGTGTCTGTATGAACTTGCTAAAACAAGCACCACCCAGCCTACTGAACACACACATGCCATCTGCATTTCAACAGAGCATACAAAGTGGCTTATTTAAAGAAAACGCATAAAACACAGTAAAACAGAGCAAATCGACTGTCTGCAAAGTTAACTGTTTTGTTACCACGTTTAGGGAAACAAAATGGAAAACAATCTCCCAACCTACACACTTTCACCACTTGAATCCACCACATAACTTGAAGACCAGAACCTTAACACCAAAATACTCAGAACTGATCATCATTAAGCACCAACATTCCTCGGACTATTTATTAGCTATTAACTAAGATTCAACAGTCACGATGAGATTCACTTTTCTGAAACTCTAATTTCTTCTTAAATATGATACACAAAAAACATCCCTTTTTTTCCCCCAGGTATCAGTATCACAACCCTTTCTCTAGTCATTCAGGCTACCTTACCTAACATAGTAACAAACTCCTGTGCAGTAACATATATCTTTTTAACCTTTCTTTATTCAACGCACGATCACGCAGATCACGCACACAACGTTTGCCTTCATTTACACCAGAAGAGAATGGAAAGGAAGCAACGTGCAGAGCCCAAGGAGTTTCTCACATCGCCTTTAACACCTGCGCTGCAGACTGGAAACTCCTTTACCACCCCCCACCGCTCTCCCCGGGCCCACGAGGACACGGCGGGAGGGCCGCGGAACCCCGGGGGACGTCGAGCACAGACAAAGCCGAGCGGGGCCGGGGCGCGGCCCGGCCGGCCGGGCTCTGCCGCCGCCGGGGGAACTGCCCGGGCCGACCCCGGGCCCGG
>VYXB01007224.1:409748-491074 GCA_013397135.1 Pachyramphus minor | reverse complement strand
CCGGACCCCCGCCCCCGCCCCTCCCGCCCGTACCAACGGGGGCCGCCCAGCGCCCGCGGCGCAACCCCGCTCCGAGAATGCCACCCTGCGCAGCCCGCACGCTCCGCATCCCCCACGCGATGAGAGAAGCCCGACGATTGGCTGTCGGGGACGGGTAAAAGGTGAAAGGTTCGCGAAGCGGCCAATGGGACAGCGGGACACAGTGGCGGCCCGCGGAGCCGCCGGGCGGTCCGGGCGCTCACGTGCGTGCGCACTCCCCTCCCCCGCTGCAGGACTGCGAGGCGCGGGGCCGTGCCGCGCACGCGCGGGTCCGGGCACCGAGGCGGGAGGCTGCGCCCGCCATCTTTATGGGGGTGAGGGAGCCCCTGAGGCTGCGTCTGTCATGGAGAGACGGGTCTGAGGGAATGGCGTTGTTCTGTCCCGTGGCAAACCGTAGGGGTAAAGGCCATCCCCTTTTGGCGGTGTATGGAGAGAGCAGCGCTGAGCTCCCTCACGGCTGTATAACAAAATGCCACCACTCTATGCACACAGGTGGCCATTTCCATCAGAAGTGACCTTCCTGCCAAAGGCAAATTGCTGCTTTTCCACCCGGGAGCCGTCAGCCCAGCCGTGCTGGGCCCAGGCGGTGGAAGAATAAAGGATGGTCGAGAGTGATTTGGTTTATTACATTTATTATTGGGCTTCCAAACAGCATCTCTGGTTGTCATTGGTTCAGGCAGATTGTTGACTGGCTGCACCGCTGATCTCACTCCAGTTTCTTGGCAACACTCCCTTGCTTGAGTAGATGTTATTAACTACTACTATATTTTTTAAAAAGTGTCCTGTCTGGGATTAAACAGGGTAAGGCTTTTCCACCACCAAAACCCTTCAGCCACAGGTGAAGAACCAGTTACACTTGTGTTAAGCAAGGTGGCCAAGAGAGTCCTTTCCTGTGATCAGATACACTTGCACAAGGACTGGTTGGAGATCATCCTTGTTGCCTAGTAAAGAAAATGACCACAAATGCAATGCAAAGCCACTTCTGACCAGCCACTGCCCTTGTAAGTCATGCTGAAGGCAGTGTGTATCGAATGGAGATCTGTGGTGGGAGGTTCAGCCTCCCTCATCCCATCTGCTCTCTACTAGGGACTCGCCATCTTCCTTAGTATAACTGTGCCTACAAAATATGTATGAGAAGATAAAGCTAATTGGAGCACTCTTAAACTCATTTAAACCAACCTTAGTAAAATTATTTCAGATTAAAAGTGATATAGAGGCTGGACATATTATCAAATTATTTTCTTGGCTCAAACCTCTGTTGCTGTTTAGAGCACTTCTTCTGTAATGCTCATGTTGTTAAATGTTACAGTATTAGGTATTTTTTTAGCATTGAACAGGCATCCTTCTGGTTTTTTATGGATGGAAGAATAATTATATCCCGTGACAAAAGCTGAGGAAGAGGGGCAGCTGTTCAGTCTTATCCAGTGGGAACATCAGAACATATGGGTCTATTTTTCCAATTTTAGACGAAGTACTGAAGGAAATTGGCATTCTTTATTATTTCAACATAAAATAGAGCAGAAAGAAACCCTCCTTAATGCAGGCCATAGTTAAATAGTGAATTTTATCCAATTCAAGTAGGTTCAAAGAGAAAGCAAGCAGAATACTTAGAAAACAAAACAGACGAATGCCAGGAGAATTCTGGAAGTTATTTTCATATAAAAAAGGGTGTCTTTCTCCACAGCTACTTCCTCCTTTAGCCTGCCTGCTGACAGGAGTTTTTGTTTTAAAAGCACAGTTAGGATAAAATTTGTGATATTCTTTACAATTCTATCCCCACTAGCCTCTCTCCCTTCTAAGAAACAAATATTCTATTCATATGTTTCTATAATTACAGCTAACCTTCAGAGTTTAAGCTTTAATTAAGAATTTAGTTTTATGTTGATTTCACAAATTCCTTACAAAGATTTTTAATGTGAGATGAAGTCATCAATGTAATACGCAATTCTAAAAAATTCCACATACTTCAAACTGGTTGGCATTCAGATCTTGGTTAAAAGAAACACACAACCAACCATGAAACCAAAGCAAACAGGCTGTGGGATGAAAAGAATACAATAGCCCATCTATTAAAATCCAGAAAAGAATGAGTAACTATGTACCAAGTTAAAACCTTCCCCCTATCTTTAGAACTAGAAATACTGATTTTTATGGGTAAGTGTTAAAAGACAACAAGAAAATAGAGACATTTATCTCCCCCTTTTTAAAAAATCATCAGTAGCAGTTGGGGGGGCTGGTGTTTCTGTTTCTTCCTGTTGAGTAACAGTAAAAAAAATTCTGTTAGAGAAGAGGAAAATTGACATTAAAAAAAATCACTATGCCACAAATAATTGTCTTTGTTCATGCTACGGAACACTGTAACACTCACACCAGTGGAAACCAGGCTTTTTGGCTCCACTCGTCTCATCAGGTTCTAAAATGGACTCTGAAAAGATTCCTTCCTGCGAGACAATGGTGACCTCTGTTGTTCCCTCCCGTTGGTACCAGCCATGATGTTGTTTTGGCCTCGTGTCACACACTGTTTCAATAGCGCACTTCGAAACAAGCGGGAAGTTAGTGAGAAAATCTGGACTGAAGTGTTGCATTCAAGTTTCTGTCCAGGAAAGGATGTGTCTATTCTGCACTCCGCTTGAGAAAATTTTCCCTGCAGGTTTCCTCTCAGGCAGCCCCTAGTCTGGCTACCAGGTTTTCCAGTTCATGGCTGTGAATCACTGCAGGAAGGAGCAATTGCAAACATTTTAAGCCACAGTGCTAGTAATAACACCTGCAATGTATTATGAGAAAAAGCTGCAGGTATTATTACGGAGAAGGAAGCTGGAAGAAAGAAATAACCTATTTTGAACAGATTCCATTTCTAAAACTGGAGCTGAGATTTTAAAAGGGTGTTAGGTTGAACAAATTTTTGTTTCACCCTAAGATGCTTTTAAAAAACTTTTTTGGCATGCTTTCACACTTCAATGACCCAGACTTCATAACTCCAAGGATATTTTCCCTAGTGCAAGAGAAACTTCAATAGTTTTAACTACTTTATTTCTTTTTTAATCTCTTTAAATTGCTGGTGTGAGGACATGAGCTGACATAGTTTCGAAACTGACCCCTCTCTCTCCAGAAAATTCTTCCCAGGCAAACTTCCCTACTTTGGGTTTCTCCAGACCGATGATCTCCTCCATCATCTTCTACTGGTGCTATGATCTCTAGAGTGTCTCTATCCCAGTGACATATCAGTAAAGAAACCACTCAAATTCAGTTATCCACTGAGCAGTCCACCCACTGGATCCATTTAGAGAGAAGAATGTTGTGGGAAACTGTGTGAAAGGCTTTACAGAAGTCCAGATAAATGACATCTGTAAGCCTTCCCTTACCTACTGATGCAGTCAGTCCATCATAGAAGGCTGGTCAGGCAGGACTTGCCCTTGGTGAAGCTGTGCTGGCTGTCCCAAATCACCTCCCTGTCCTCATGTTCTTCAGCATAACTTCTAGGAGGATTTGTTCCTGATCTTCCCAGGCACAGAAGTGAGGCTCACAGGTCATTAGTTCCTAGGGCCCTCCTTCCTACCCTTTTTGAAGATGGGTACAATGTTTCCTTTTTTCCAGTCACCTGGGACTTTACCTGATGGGTTTTTTTACTGAAAGAGGGGAGGAATTTCATAAGCACTTGCAATGACAAAGTACAAAAGATCTGTCATATGACACTGAACAGAAGTTCCTAATGTCCTTGAGAAATAACCTTTTTAATGCTCCTCTTTGCATGGGAACCAAGAAATGCCACTTTGCAATATATATATCTGTATTTATGCTGATTCTTTCTAACATGCAGAAAATACATATCAGCAAAGTGATAAATCAGTTCCCCAGAGTACAAATCAGCCATAAAAAGTAACCTAAAAATAATCAATTCAAAATATTTACAGCAGATGGAGCTATACATTTTGCTTTGATCCTGTGTTACATGATATTCCAAGATAAAGTGTACAGTTTGACAAGGACTGTGGTAAGGCAGTGGTACCGTCTCACCGAGGAATGGAGTTAGTCACAGAAGGCATTTCATAAATTGCTGCAATTAGCTCTCCTGGAAATAATCCTTATAACATCAGTAGAAATAGCAACTCAAGAAAAGATTATCACTGTATATTGGTGTCTTAATAGAAATTACAGCTCAAGTCTAAGGATTTTCTGTACCTGCTCACCAGTTTGAAGCTTCTCCTGCCCCTGCTGGCTTTTGTTTACCAGCCAGGTAAAATGAGCACTGAAGAGAGGACGAAGGTTTCTGTATACACTACCAACCAGAATCTACGTGTGATGCCCACAGATTATCCTTTGGAGGTCTGGGCTCCTGCATAACCAGAGTGCTTACTCACTGTATGTATACATGCATAGGGTTCCTTGCCTGAAATGAACCCTGTTCTTGTCTTTATTGCTGCCAAGATCCATATGGATGTGTTTCCCAGGGTGCATTTGCATCATCTTTAAGCTACAAAAATTTGGATTACACACCAAGAGGAAGGGAGGTTATTTTTGCAGTTTCTCACAGAATTACTTTTATCCCAAAGTAGTTAAAAGAAATGTTGTACAATTCCTGTCCTACTGTGTTTGAATTTGAACTAAAGTTTGGATCTTATACTGTTGTAAAAGCTTACTCTGCTTCCACATTCTGAGATGACCCATCTTGCCTATTTGAACTTCACACCCTCCACTCCCCAGTCCACTTGCAAATTCCTAACCACAGTGTCAGTTGCAAAAAAAATTAATCCAATTAAACAAAAAATCACAACATTTTTATTCTCCACCTAATTGTCATTCATGACACCAAAAAAAGCCTTCAGATCAGACTGGAAAGGGTTCTGAGCAACCTCATCTGGTGGAAGGTGCCCATTGCAGAGGGTAGAGGACATTTAAAGGTCCCTTCCAGACCAAACCATTCTATGATTCCGGAAGTCTGCACTGCTAACAGGACTGAACCCTAATATCCCAAATTCTCAACAGCATCATGAATATTCTCTTACTGCCTGTGCTTAGGTGTGGGGGAGGATGGTCCTATTAGGCAGGTACCAGCTAATCCAGGAGTGGTTAGAAACACTTTGAAAGCATGTGGGATGATTTGATTTTGTAGCAAGATAGAGGAATATTTATAATTCCTAATGCTTTTAAAGAAGAAGCATTTCTACTCCTTTCTCCATATACCATTTCCTTTCTCTATGTTTATATATAATATATCAAATTTATATACAAATGTCTATAAATGTGTTTATATACAAATATATCCAATTTAGATATATTTCTCAGGAGACACATCATGGGGCTGAATCTGAACGGTATTGCAAC
The DNA here is from genome assembly GCA_013397135.1 of Pachyramphus minor. Classification (NCBI taxonomy): domain Eukaryota; kingdom Metazoa; phylum Chordata; class Aves; order Passeriformes; family Tyrannidae; genus Pachyramphus; species Pachyramphus minor. Next base: position 485,713 of record VYXB01007224.1, on the reverse strand, counting down.
TCTGTTGTACTTTATTTTCCTTTTCTCATATACTGCAAAGGGAATAAGGGGCAGAGGGAAGTACATAGTAAATATGAATGGGTACTGCAACTAGTAATTTACTAATCCACAAGTCTAAACCTGTACATAGAAACAGTCCAGATAAACTGAATTGTACAAACAGTAACTAAATAAGCACAACTGTTTTTGTAAGGTTTCCCATGGCTTGCCTTTATAATGCCAATTTCTAAGCATTAATAAATTAATAATTCTTCACCTTTATAAAAATTTAAAATCCATCTGTTTATTGACCAGAATAAAATTTTAGATTCTTCCTCTAAAATGAAAAGTCACTTTCTGGATAGTTGGGAAACAACATACTTTATGAATTGGCAGTGTTTACTCTGCTAAAAAGTGAATATAATTTCTGGGCATGGAAATGCATAAATAGATAAAAATCATGTATACAATGGAGAAAATATATAATAACAACAATGAATAAATTAAACAATTAGAACTAAATGGCGATCTCTCCTAAACTATGTTTTAAGGTATTTTGTTGTGAGAAAAAGGACAAACCCACAGATAACAGATTATATACAGGAAGCCTGTCCATTTATTTCAAAATTGGAGATTTTGTAAAATAAATTGGAACTATTCACTAGTAAATACTATTCTTATTACAGCATAACATTTTCTAAAAACATTTGCTTTTCTAGTGTACCAGCTATACATAAGAATATAGTTCTTTCTCACAAAAATTAGCTTTGAGCAACTAGTGCAAACATCCAATACAAACCTGACTAAAAGTGTTAAGAAATGTATTTGAAAGTACATGAAAATGCATCTCCTTCAGTATATCTGGACACCACTCAAATCCTCCCAGCATTTGTTCTCATTTAAAAAAAAAAATCATCATTCTTCACCACTTGCCAAAGAGGAACATGTATTTTAAATATTATATTCCTTACTTACAAATTATTTATTTAGGATGAAGTCCTTCATTAACTCTTTAGCAAACTAGCACTTTACATTTTAAACTGGAGTACTTTAACAAGAAAGGGTAAAACAGTTTATTCAGCTTTTTACAAAGCAGTATGCAATAGCACAAAGTGGTATGCCTACTAAAATGTTTTGTTCAAGACAAAGGCAGAAGTTGAATTTTTTATTATAATAAAAATTCTTATTTGACTTGTGTAACTTATTTGGCAATAAAACATGACTGCATTGCTTCTCTCAAAAACTGAGCAGCATATACTTTGAAAGTCACTCGATTTACATCAAACCAATAATTTTGAAGTAAACAATGTTGATTTTCTGTTACAGTCTTAATCATGGGCATGGACCAGGAACCCCCTGTACAAATTGGTCCTTGGACACACAGCAAATCTGTTCTGTGAATCAAAGAGATTACAAGAAGGCCCAGTGAAAGTAATGAAACTATTGGGGGAATAAAAGATTACCTGGCCTGAACATAGCAGTGAAGACAAGTATATAGTCTTTCTTGGAGTGACAGATTTTAGTATTTCTCACCAAGACAAAATTAATTATTTATATTGGTCCTTCTAACCTTTCAGTGAAAAAAAAAAACATAGTAATCACTCATGGGCCAATTTTATGTTCTAGAGATATAAACTTAGATACTCCATGTCTATGGGGAGAAAATAACTGGGTCTCATTTTGCAGTATCAGCAGTAGCAGCTGCCCAGAAAGGAGTCATCAAAAGTGCCACTGAGGTGGAAGGAAGTTTTCCATGTGCCACATTAAGTGGAGGAAAGAAATACTTTCATGTTCCACAATTTCAGTTAAGATAACCCTGAAATGACTATGACATTTGAAAAAAAAGGTTTCATTTTTCACCCTTCATGGGCTCTGCAGTTGTGTAAAGCGATGGACAGCTATGCCACTCAGAACATGACTTTTCCATCTTATTTAATGTGCATGCACCTCCCATCCTCCTGCACGAACAGCTTCACAATCTTGGGGTGGTGGGGGTGGGGACAAGCCATACTGTATGTCCTGTTTATATACAAACCTGGAATGTGAGCAATCATAAGTTGGGCAGCTGCAAATTATTGTTATCAGTGGTCTGCTGAGGGAAAGAACCAGAAGTTATTTACCTGACAAAGAACTGCACAGTGCAGAAATACAAAGAACTTCGGGGTTTTTCCCTCCATTCAGATCTGCTACCTATTAGCTCAATGGAAACAGCAGGCAACCTGATATCAGGATATGAGCTTTCAGCTGTAGCAGTTTGGGAACTTCCATGGCCATATCCCAGCCTGAAACTTCATCCTCATCTTCCAGTTATTTGTTCCCTGCTGCTGTTCTAACTTCCTCTCTTTAGAGAGTTGATCCTGCAGAATTTAGACAAACAAATGCTCTGTGTACAAGGGGAGGTAACTGAAATTAGTGGTATGGTTGGTGTATGTTGGATTTTTGAGGGTATCCAGCACGAAGGGCATTGCATGGGCCTCAGGGACTTCCTGGCCTATGTGGTCAATGTTGATTTAAGTGCCCTCAGGGCCAGGTCCTGTAGTGTGTGCTTAGCACACAGATGTGTTGCATTGACTTCCACAGAAGTAGAGGAACTGAACACATCACCAGATGCATTCACGTTTGTGCTTGGCAAGAAGGGATTCCAAGTCTTTAAAGCTAGCATAAGTGATAATGCACAGTTATTATCATGTTAGATGGCTGAATGTGATACCACATACATTGGCCAGATTAATCTCCTACATCTCTGATTCTGTGAGGATTGTTGCAGAGGACCCTAAAAAAACCCAATGAGTATTACATGGTAGCCCCATAAACTCAATGGAACATTACTTGAATAAAGAAGTTACAGTCATACTGAGCTGGAGTAAACTGAGAGTGTCCAGAAGACGTAGAGAATTTAAGTGTGTTTAAACACCAAATATCAACATGTAGAAATTTCAGCCTCCAGAAGTTTTAATGGAAGAAAAGTAGCTTAATCACTCAGTATATTTTGCAACTGTAGCTGAAAGTTTAACATCACAAAATGACATATTGCTATGCAGCTTTAAGAATCACACAATTGTATTCAGTCATTTTCCCTGCTTTTCAAGTCTGCTGCTCATTAAAAACTCTTCTCCTGCTTGCAGTTTCCAGTTTTCAAATGGATGACACAACCAGTGCATAGCTTAACGTTCATTCACGAGTCATAATTAATAAATAATCGTATCACATACACAGAATTTTACAGGTACTCTTAAAATGGTTTTACAGTTATATTAAATATATAGATAAAATAATCACTGCTATATAAAAAAAATCATTTTCAAACAGCTGAACTCTCAAGCTCTGCATAAAATTCTGTAGACACATTCATTACAATCTAGAAACTCAATAAAAATACATTTTAGAGCTCAATCCCTCAAAAATATTCGTGGCATTGAAAATTGATTGTCATTTTTTATTGTAATTTGTGCTTCCCCTACCTTTGTACTGAAAATTTCCTATAATTTGGCAAAGGCTATATTCAAGTCAGTTTGTGTGACTGTTTAACTCATTTCCTCAGCAGTAAGTCATCTGCCCCATAAATGTTTTGTGGGGTTCTGTCTTTAATAGTGTATCTTTCCTTGCACTTTCTATAAAATCACAATAAAACACTTTGCAGTTAAGTTACAGGACTACAATGACATTGAGCCATCCTTTTATAGTTGTCACTTGGCCTTTAATGGTGCTTCTGTGAACACCAAACATCATTTATCCAGTGATCCTCAAACACTTCCTGACACTTACACTTCACAATAATCTGCTACCCACATTTGCTCAAAACCAGTAGGTTTTACAAACAGTCTTAACAGATCAGTACCCTTGTGCATCTCAATTCTGCTGCTAAATCGAAGTACCAAATGTAGTCACTTCAAGGTTGGCATTTTTCAAAAACCCAGTCAAAAATTCAGGAAAAACTTCTTTATTCTGACAGTGCACATATCTGCTGGAAAATTGGTAGAAAGCAGACTGCCCACCAGCCTTTAAAACCCCACTACCTCAAACCAGTCCTCTAGGCAGCAAGTTAAAATAGGCTTTGCCATAGGGAATGTTTCACAATCAGGCTTTTAGATGGTAGCTCAGAACAGGCCACAAAGCTCGACAACAAGCACTGTTTTCAGAACAGGGCACTTCAGTGAGGGATTGGATCTTGCACTGTGGAAGAAAGCTCACAAGTCAATTTAAGTGGAGGGAAACTGTTCCTTATGCAGATGTCACTCCTTGCAGTTCCAGGTAAAGGCAAAACTCCTGAAGAGTTCAGACTTTTTTTTTATGCACAGTTGACAATACCAGTATCATCACTCTTAACTCTTCACCTTTGATCTTCTCACCCATGGAATGGCTGGGTAAGGTACACTGCCTCTGCTGTAGCAAACCTACAACCAAACAAACCCCAAAAGGGAAAGCAACATAACACCAAGTGTCATGGACTAATTTAATTTGGGGTTTTTTCATCTATTTTGGATGGAAGAAGCAATATCTGTCTCTCAATGGGATAGGATGGAAAGTGTGTATCAGCTGAAACACTGGGTGAGATGACCAAGACAACTGCTGGAAGCTGTTTGACATTTAAACTGTTCAACATCTCAGTCACTGTTCATCAGTGGGAGGTAACAAAGAAAACCTTGCATTTTTCCCCTCTTGGATGAAAATACTGTGCAATGAAATTGCCAGCATCAGTGCGTTCCCACCTTTCAATTCTTCATGGATGGATAAGACATCCAAAGAGCTCCTCACCCTGATTAATATTTTTAGAAGGAAGGAAAGAAGACAGAAGGGAGCATACTTTACTTGATTGAACTTTGATAGCTATAAAGTTCTATGAAGAAACTGTAACCCAACTCCAGATAACCTCGGCTTAAGATCAATAAATACTGAAGGATCAGAGAGTAAATACAGAAAGAATTAGAAGGTGTTGTCATAAACCAAAGGAGCCTGTGAAGAGTGGAACATAATGAAGAGCTGTCAACACTTTCACTCCAAACTAGTGTACACTGCTACTTGCTGCAATTAAATAGATGCCATACCCCAGCCTGGTATTCCCTGATTTTAAGGATAAGGATATAATGTTTCTTGTATTAAGTTTTATTCTTTCAGGGGGAAAAGCACTAACCCTTCAATATTCTATTTTAGCTTACTTTCAGAGAGCATCTTCAAAAAATCTAATAAAGGAAGAAAGTATCACTGTCTTGAACAAGAAGCACAAACAAGTTCATGGATCACAAAATCAGATGACTCAAAATGTTGAGCGTTTTCATCAGCAAGAAAAAGAATGTATTTTTTGGCTTATGTTGATTTACACTGAATTAAGCTGGGACATTTGGATCTGTTCCTTACCAAGCACAATGGATCTTATTTCTAGGTTCATGGGGCAAATACAGCTCTAGTCAAAAGTGAAAGGACAGAACAGGAAAGATTTCAGCTTTCTGTTGAAACGTTTAGAATTTTATCTTCAATATTTAGGATCTCCTTTTGAGCCATATTGCCGTTAAATTCCAACTGCAGCTCAGAAGAAAAATCCCAGGGGAACAAAAAGCTTGTGAAGAAGAAAGAAGTGTGATGGATGGTTAGGATTACCTCAGAAGATAACCATTACTACAAACAGGTTTTAAATACTTGCAAATAAACTCCTATATATTCTGATGCATCCTGATCCCACATACGATTAGTTCATCTGAAAACTTAGCCAGGGTAGGGCTACACCTTATGCTACAACAAAATATATAACATTTTTAGCCATGTGATTTTTCACTCAGTCTAAAATTATGAAAGCCCTCATTTTATGAAGCACTTCGAAGTCAACCTTCTGAATTTTCAAGTGGAAGCAGCAACCTGATGTAATCTGATAAAGCATACTATGGAAATAAAAATGTGTCAATAAAAAGTAGTGACTTCACTAAAAGTCACACAGAGAAAAGTTATTGCCATTAAATTGAATTAGAAGGCTTCTCTTTTGTCCTGCAAAGCATGGGTTACACCTTGTCTGGCAAAAATCCTAAATCAAATATCCTAAAGTGATCACTGATGTGGACAAAAATTGCAAGACACAGAAGTGGCTCAACTGTGCCTATGGAAAAGCCACAGGAGTATCTTCAGTTGCACTAGAAAGTCAATGATGGCTGTCAGCATTTCTCTGTATTTAGTTTTACATCTGTCATTTCTTTCTCTATTGATTTGGACACTTAAAGGCTATTTCTAATCCTTTTACCATACACTTGTGCCTTAACAGTAGCCTCAGCAAATTAGGTGAATTATTTTTTGTATCTTCAAAAAGGAGACATTCTTACATGATCTGGTAAGTAAAAGCAGCAGGGAAAATGAAGCAGAAGCAGACTTAGAAGCACTGAGGTGCTTCTAAACAACTTTAGTTTCTGGGCTAGGATTTCCCATATGACCACTCCTGTGAAGCAGTGAGTGTATGTGTGCTTCACACTTCTCCGCACCCAATTTATTCCTTCAAACCAATCATAACAAAAGGTGCAGGACAAAAGTGAGTTTAAATCCTAAAACAATCAAACTCTCCTACGCCAATAAACCCTCAACCTGATTTTGCTGCTCCATTGGATTTGCTACTAGAACTGTAATTCCTGATGTGTATTTCAACACCTGTAGCTCTGCTCTGCCTCCAACCCTTTCAAATAATTCCATGGGAAAGGTGAAGAAGCATTTCTAGCCTTGCCCTTGCAGGTAGCCAGATCCAGAAGCAAGTCAACACCACCCCTCTTCCACAGCTGTCAGGCCCTATGTAAGAAAATGAAGCCAGAAGAATAATTTTTGAAGACTAGAGCTCTGAATTGTTCATATTTCTACTGATAATTATCTGTTTTTATTTAGCATCTTATAAAGCAAGGCACAAATGTACAAAATTGCGTCTACTAAATCAGGTAATTTTTATATATATTTACACAATAATGATAATATAAAACGTGCTTTGACACTGTCATAGCACAACAGTAGAGGAATTGAGGACAACCTGATAATAAATGCAAATACCAGGTCCTGGGTTTCTGTTTGTGCTTCACCTGAAGGAACATATTCATATGCAGATACACAAAGCAATCCAGCCACCATCCTTTATTTTCCCACATCTCACACAGATCAAACTTTGTTGCTAAGAAGCTGTGGAAGGAGTAAAAGGCAGTAGACCAGCACCCAGAAGAAAATGATGAAGTAAAATAGCTCTGGCTGTTCAAAAATTGTGATCTCATGAGTTGGTGATGGAGTCTCACTTGCGTCCGAGTCCTTTTTCTTCCTATAAACAGGAGAGAATTCAATAAGAGGCAAGAAAAAGAAGAAAAAAACCTTCATTGTTAATGTTTACTGTGAAGATCAGAGGGCAGACTAACAGCAGTTTAAAGCACCAATTCAGTCTAGTCAGCTGGAGTCCCAGCTAGACTAGGAGGCACACAACAGAGCCAATGTATGTATCAATTAATCCTCTGAAAACTCTGGACAAATTCTCAGGTAGTATAAGGAGATTCCCACCAGTGAAAAAGATGCCCTTTTATTTTCAGAACAGTAACCATAGCTTTGGGCAAGTTTGTTTATACACTGGATTTGACTTGATATACTTTCCCCAAATCATCTACATTCAGAGCTACTCATGTCAGACACCTGAATAAGCCCAAAACTTCCAGAAACCAACTAGCAGTTGGGGTTTTCCAGGACAACTCCAATATTTGAACTTTCCAAATTTCCAGCTGTCATTCATAATGGCAAAGCCCAAGTGACTCTACTGGTACCACTGAGCTCTCACAAAGACAAAGAAGGGTCTTATTTAAAAAGCACAAGATGGTACACTCGTTTCATAATTTTACGATGCTATAAAAATAACCATCTGGTTCTAATCTACTTTTAGAGAAAAATGTGTTTTGGCCTGTTTTAATGAGTCCTTTTTTTCTGGGTTGGGGTATCCTACTTCTTCAGATATTATACTGGATTTATACCTGAGTATTACCCAAAATTTGCTCAATATCAGCGATCCGTAAACAGCTGTAACTGTAACAGCTATTAATGTATTTTTTTAACAGGAGCATAAGTGAGACTAGGCCAGGGGATCCTGATGATATTTTGCCTGTTTTCTGCATTTAAATATAACAATCATTTTAACTAGAAGTTCTGAGAGGTACTAGTCAGTATCAGCTAAAAGGGGAAACCTAAAGTGATCCTTTTTTCCCTATAGATATTTAGACCCAAATACCAAAGAGATCCACACTGTGTGTTCAGGACCTATCACCCTAGGTCTAGGCTAAACACACACACACACACATACTCTAACAGAGAGGCCTGACCTCCACTGAAGTTATTGATTTTCCCTAGCGTTGACCACACTAAACATTGTCTTGACAGTCTTCCAAACATGGAAATAGTTATCATTGCCAGAGGGCCTAACATTTGAAGTTGTCACACTCCTTTCTTGGCCTGACATATCCACTAAGTGGGGAGAACACTCAGAGTCTTGGTTACAGAGCTGAATCTTTCAACTCAAGTTAAGAAAAAGCAGATTGAGCAATAATGAAGTTTCATATCTTATGTTTATAGGAAATATGGACTCTGAGCCATTACAGAAGACATCCAGTCAGTTGCTACCATTATAATTAATTTCCAATTCCTTTCGTAGCACTGCTAGTAGTACCTAGGAGTTATGGATTCCTTGCAAAAGTCTTGGTCTGAATAAGAGCCACTCACCTGATGATTAATGTATTTTCACCCATATCTGTCATCTGCTCATTTACACCATAGGTTTCCTTAAACAAACAAGAAATAGATTATATAACAAAAATAAAATTAAGCATCTTGCAAAGGTGGTAATTGTGTATGTATTTTATGCAGAGTATATTTAATGTTTGCTCAAATAAAATGAAAGTGTGCTGTCAGCACATGCAGCACTGCAGTCTAGTACACACACAGAGAAAAGGAAAAACAGTTGTGAAATAAGATTTTCTTTTTTTTTTTGCTTTCAACTGCTTTCACTCAGTTGAATAAAGTTCCCCTCATTCATATGTATTTCTAAGAGCTCTGACAGTGTTGCAAAACTAAAGCATCTGTGTGAAACCTCAGTTTCATTGAACATTGGTGGCAGTACTTCTTTGAAACTCCAAGATGGTCAGAATTTTATTTTTGTGCTGAAAAAAGCCATATTCCTTTCCCTGCTCAGGGAGCCCAGATTGCTGATGCTGTCCCTTCCTTCCGACTTTAGAAGTAAAAATCCAGAGCTCAGTTGTACAATGTGCTCTCAAGAAGCCAGTATGAATCACATCTGCCATTAGGGTTGCAGTTTCATGTTACAACTAAAATTCTTTTAGGGTTAGCTGCTGCTACTGAGAGAATATAACACTGCTACTGTGAAGGAGAGGGAAAGAGCCCAGCTTTTCAGGAGACACACAGCATTTTTGTAGGGTTGAGATCAGGGCACCAACGTACATAGAGAAAATGCAAAAACTGAAAGAAACTGGGGCAGCAAGTAAAGGAAGCTTCAAAGAAGCAGAATGTTGCAGTTATACAGTTATGATGAAGTAAGATTCAAAGTTACAACAGATTTAGCTCTAGTACGAGAGACTCCTCTGGGGGTTTGTTCAAGGGTCAGTGAAGTTCAGTTCCATGTATTTAGGAGATATAGAAGCTATGCCTGGTTTTGGCACTAAAATTGTTAAGAGTCACGAGACTTTCACACTGTCACAGAACTTTATAGAGAGAGTAGACCTTTTTACAGTGTGGTGTGTGAATATTTGGAGTTTAAGAGAAACAGAGAAAGAGCGATAAATAAATTTCCACATACTTACCTCCTCAGAAGCATTAGGAGACCTTTTTCGGAGATAAACATTGGCATCATTGTCACTGGTTCTGAAATGTATGTAAAAGCAAGTTTTTTAAATTCATAAAGCAAAGTTAAAGGGAGCTACTGCCATTGCACATGCCAGTTTTAAGCTGTGCAAAACCACAAATGTGCATTGTTGCATGTATTAGAATATGGACTGGAATTTGTCAGTAATATTAAAAAAAATAGCTTTGGGAAAATCTGACTAATTTTCAAAATTCATATGCTCAAAAAGGAATCTTTTCTGAAAAATGCCATCTGACGGCATTTTTCCACCTTCGACATCACTAACTCACTGAGAGTACGCCCAGGTTTTATGGCATCAACATAAATTAAAAATGGACAGACCTTGCAGGGAACAAAAAGCTCCAAGGGGACAATGGGTTTTTCTAAGCAAACTTTTAAATTCATTAGAGTGCTACAGTGATGTGCATCAACAAATTACAGTTCATTGTCTCACTCCAATACATTACCTAAGAATAAACTGGAACATAAGAAAGAACAGAAGTGAATGGAGTAAAATTAGCTGAGTGTCCCCATACTGGCTCTGGCTGGGGTGCAGTTAAATTACTCCACAGCAGCCTCTATAGTGCTGTGCTTTGTACCTGTAGCTAGAAGGATGTTGGTAACATACACAGGTTTTGGCTGTGGCTGAGCAGTGCTGGAACAGCACTGGGGCCGTCTCTCCAACCCCTACCCTACAGACCAGTGGTCTGAGGCTGGACAAGAGGTTGGGAGGGGACACAGCCAGGACAGCTGACCCAAAATGACCAAAGGGCAGTGACACACTCATACTTGTTATTATATCTGTCTTCTGAAGCAACAACTACACCCTGCTTCCCAGGAAGTGGCTGGACATCGCCTGCTGATGGGAAGTAGAGAAAAAAAAATTCTTATGTTTTTGGGTCTTCTACTAATTTTCTTCCCCACATGGCCTTTGCCTTTTTATCATTAAAATGCCTTTACCTCGACCCATGAGTTCTTCATCTTATTTTCTCTCCACAACCTCATTTACTTGATCATAATCAGAAAAAACACCCAAAAAATATCTATTGGAATGAATCAGTGTCACGCTTCCATACAGTGTCACAACGCACATCGATTATTTCATCTACCTTACAAAATACTCTTTCTGTTGGAAAAGCAGTTATAACACTTCCATGTTCAAAATGTACTGGGCTTCCACATGGGCTCTGTGTACCAAAGTGTATAGCACAGTCAAGTCAAGTTCCATTGGCATGGAATCATCCGGTATGTTTAAGAGAAGCACAGGAAGAAGAGAAACACAGGAAGAAGCCAATGAGTCCCAATACACAGTTCCTAAAAGAAGACTACAAGAAACATCCAATGGACAGGGCACATGTTCAAAGACCAGTTAGGTGTATTTAAGGGAAAATTAATGTGAAATACCTGGTAAATTCCTGGCATTCAGCAATTTCTTGCAGATTATCTTGTGATAGAGTAGTAGTGGCAACTTCTGAGATCTGCAAATCTTCTTTGATCATATTTTCCCCTTCCTCCTCCCTAATACTACTTTCTTCTGATGTCTGTATGGCTACTGACAAATCCTCTAGAGGTTCTACTGTGGCCTGTTTAAGTTAAGAAATATTTTGCATTAGGCAACAAGACTGATTCTCCACCCTTCCTTAGTGGTGCAGCCTATTCAGATCGTAAATTGCAGGTAGTATGAGACTGAAAGTCTCACTGAAGAGAATAAAAAAAGCAATTAATGTCTTGAAAATCTTTCTGGATACACTGAGCTATAATGTACCACCAGTGCAACATACAATCATCATACTGACAATTGTCAGTTCTTCCAATTAAGAAGCCATGGCATGACATGGCTCTTTGAAGCAATCCACTAGACTTTTTAAAATCTATCCAAAATTAGTCTTTCAAGCTAACAGCAAACTGACTTCACTACTGTAATAAGTGTCAGGACAAAAACACGTTGAAGCAACTTGTCCAAGCAACATATAGAGCAGCATTAAATGGACACTCATTCCTGAAAAACACTGTCAAAAATTACTACACTGGAAAACATGTAAGGCACTTCAAAACTCGTGTCTCCAAGAAGAAATGCAGTAACAAACTGCCCAAACCAAATATCCACAAAATCCTCCCCTCTTTCTCCTCCTCCAGTATAGCCAAGCCTTCATTTTACCCACATAATGTATCCTACTCAAATTGGTTTTTTAAGCTTTTGTAGGCAAACTTATTTGGATTTGGACAAAAACTGTCATTGCCTTTATCCTTCCTTTATAAGCAACACTACTTTCCATTCATCTCATAACAAATTATTAAAAATACCCTCTCTGGTAATCTTTTATGCCTAGGGATTACAGAGAAGCTTCAAACTTTAAAACATAATAAAAATTCACATTTTTGTTGTACTATTAATATTAGGGCTTATTCCCTCTTTTAATGTCAGATCTCCTCAGGGATCTGCAATTCCATTCATTCCAGTAGGGGGCTGCGGCAAACAGTGTTATGGGACAGGAAACAAAGCACATCTTAAATATTTCTCCCAAACACTGCAAAATGAAAGCAAATTAAAACCTCTGAGGTCAGATGCTAATCTCCCACAAAGAAATGCTGGTAATAAAAAAAGAAAATACCTCAAGATATGGAATAGTGGAATCTTGATCGTTGATGGTCTTATTGCCATCTTCTTCAGTTTCTAACTCTTCTACTAGTAATGGCACTTCTTTTTCATCAGAAGAATTCATGTGACTGTTATTATTTGTAGTTTCCTCCTCGCCGTTCTCAGTTTCTGTTTCTGATGGAGGGGTGCTTGGCTTATTCTCTAAGTCTGGCTCTGGACCATCTTCCTTGTAGTTTTGCTCTGGTAAGCTCTTGTCATGTAAAACATCCGTTACTGTTTCAGAAGAAGCTTTGTCATTTCCAGTGTCATAACCTTCAATACAAGGCTCCAGGTAAGCGTTCAGAACTGCTGATATAGGGACATTATAATGCGGGTAATAAAAGAGATCATGGGGTATTACAGATACTTTGGAAGAACTGGGTAACCCCTGAGCTGCAGACTCAACTTCATCACAGCTGTCCAGGTCATCTGGAGTTTTAGGTACATCTGAGAGAGAGTCATCGGATGTTTCATGCTGTGTGGACAGTTCTTGGCTTTCGAGATTAGAACTATTCAGTGAACAAGGGCTTGTTTCTATTGTCTCGAAGACGGGTGATTCCTTTGTTTGTTCATCTTCTGGATGTTTCTGTATTTCCTCATTTAGAAGATGAAGAACATACTTATGTGTATCTTCTTGTTTTGAGGTATCATCTGGTAAAAGAATCGAAGATTGGGGTTTGCTCTCTTCTACTTTATTAATAGAATCATCTGTAAGTATACCTGAAGTCCAGGATAATGGACTTAAAGAAGAAGTATTGGCTGAAAGGCTCTTAGTTTCGTTGTCATATTCAGTAGGGGTTTCTTTAGTTAGTTCTTCAGAGTATTCTTCAAAAGAGTCGACAGAATTTTTCTGATCTGTCAGAACAGTTGGAGAAAGGTCATTGTTCTGTTTCAGTTGATCATCAGAGATGCCCCCTTCACCTGACATGAACTTATCACTTAGAACCTCCCAAGAGGAACTGGATTCAAAACTGACAGATCCTGTGATTTTCAGTGAGGTAGGCCTCTGAGGCTCTTCTTCAGATGTTTCCTGTGAATCACCTAACCCTTGACTCAATTTCCCATTACAATTTTCAGCAGTGGTTTCTGAGGGGATTCTCTCAGGGATGTCATGAATATGGACCTTTGGAGGAGCAGGATGACTCCTCTCATGATTAACAGTATACATGTTTTCTTCACTTTCACTTAAAATCAAGATTTTGCCTTCCTTTTCTGACGGTGTGTCTTTGATGTGGACGTATGTGGACTCAATTGGAAGCTCCTTGTCAGGATCTGTAAAGTCTTCCTATAAGTGATGATACACCATTAAATAATAAATCCTACCTGAAATACCATTTTACATTTCTCAAACACTATGGAACGAATAACTACCTAGCCCATCACCCCATTACCTTGTAAATGGCCAATTAATGACTCACTTATTTTGAAAGTAGGAAAACTAATTTGGCAAGTCAAGTGTCTTGAACAAAGCTCAGTGTCAAGAAACCACTTGTACAGGAAGATCAGAATGCAGACAAGCCTAATCCTCAGTTGTTAATGTATTCACCTCTCCCTGCTGCACCTGTGGAGACAACTGATGGCTTTTTGACATAATCCTAAACCCTAGGAATAAAATAAATCTAACAACTCCAATAAATCCAGTGTGAAATGTATTGATATATTAGATTATTTCATTCCAACAGACTGTATTAAAAGAAAGGCAGGTTTTTTCTGTGTCCATTAAAATGCCAAGAAGTCTTAATGTCAACAGATCTTACTGTTCATCTAATTTAATAATAACATTAGATTATTATAATAATTTTAATTCCAACGACTTCAGTAATGCCCACCAATTTTATCAGCTACAAAATATATCCCAACTGGAATCTTCAGTTGAGAAATGAGAGGAAATGCTTGTTTCTGCAAAAGATACTTGGCAATCCCTGGCACTGTCAGTCCCCACTTAACCCTCAACTCTTTATTTTTGCATTACAGTCCTAGTTGTTTAAGCTGTAGTTTATTTCATGTTTACAGTGAGTGTTTTGACTGTTGTATTGACAAGATTCAGCCTCTGGTATCTTGTGTCTCATACCTGCTAAATTCAGATTGATCATGGCCCTCAAACTTGAGAAGACAGAATTCAAAATTAAATGCAAAGTTCAATGAATCATCATAGGTGAATGGATAAATTTCAGTCTTATCTAAGACAAATACAGCAAAGTGGTAGAGTCCTATGAAATCAGTTCTAACCTCTGAAAGTTACAATTGGATGTAAATGTTTAAAAGCACAATTCTACCTAATGCATTTAAGCAATCACCAATGAAAGCCCATTTCACTGGATTTAACAAAAATGTGAAAAATTAAATCCGAGTTTGTTATTTTAAATAGCTTAGAAAGAAACCTAGAAAATACATATCTGACTTTATTAAGTATTAAGCAAAGCAAATTAAAGAAATGTGATACAGGAGAAAACACATACCCCTTCCAGCTCCGGGAAGTGCTCCAGAAATTGTGCCACATATGTGACAATTGACTGTTCATCAGGTGATTCCACCATGATATCTACGGAGACAGACAAAAGGGTCTTGACCACACATGGCTTTAAAACACTCTTGCAGAGGAACAGATCAGTAGACATTTATCCTGCCTTTGTGGTGAGAGAATTAACAGCTAACAAACATTTTTCTTTTTCTGACAAGTAAGATAAATGCTCTCCACTGTTAATGGCACTTGACAGAGTTCACAACATCTTGTTCACCTTAGTTTTTTCCTATTTCCAAACACATACCAAATAGTTGGGGTCCCTTTTCATCCACTTTTGTACTGTCATTTATGCTGTTGTTGCTAGACAGTTGAGTGTTGTTGAGTGACAATACAGAGGCTTATTTGTGGCAGGATGGCTCAGTCTTCTGACATGTGACCCATGAAAGTGCGATTGGGTTTTCAGTCATAACATCAAGGCCTAACACCTGTCTAGTAGAGTTCAGTAAAAAGCACTACAAGAAATCCACTTATATACATATATTTATATACACACATATGCTTACATTTAAATATATAAATATGTGTGTCTATATATGCATTGTAAAGTGAAAACTGGGAGATGCAAAGGCATTTGAACAGGTATCCAGCCATTTTCCTGGTACGGCAGCCTTGCACACTTCATCACGGAGTGACATTTAGTCTCTGCAGGCTGAGGCGTTACAAAACAGTGCTAATGCACTGAGACACCCCTCAGCACAACAATCAATGCCGCCCAGTAATGCAGATGTCACATAGCATCTAAACATGAACCAGCACCAGTGTACATAGCTAAAACCATGGTAAGATCTCTGCCCCTAAGGAGCTAACAAATATGACCAGCAGCACACAACTACAAGCCACTGACCAATTAATTTCTACTTTTCTAATCAGTAAGCTCAACACACTGATCACATCAACAGCCTAATCACTGGGAGGTTTATGGTAGGTAGCAGAATGCAATATTCATGAATTCAGTATAGTTTGAATGTTACCCAACAGAGCTGATGTAGGCGTTTTACCTTCTGGTTCGAGGAGCCGAGGAACACCCAGCTTATTCTGTGCTATGCTGAAAGCATCCTCCAGGTTTTCTCGTGCTGATTTCTCCAGTGCTTGCTTCATGTCTACCAAAGTGCAGTCTATGGCTTTTATGATGGCTAAGAAAGCAAGGCCACTCCTCCAACTGCTGGTAAAGTCCTGAACTGCAACACCGTACCTAAACAGAATTACATACAGTTTACGTGGGTGGTTGTGTTACAAAATCCAAAGTAAAGGCTCCTAAAAGTTAAAACTGAAGGTTGCTGAGTTGTACTTGTCACATTTGAGATATTTCTGGATTTCAAAATGCACAAATACATCCAGAAAACACACAGATTCACAAACTGGATTGGTGTGGCTAACAGCTGACATCAACCTGCTTGTAGGAAGTAGTTAGTAAAAACAAAGCCCTCAAGAATTCAGCAACCACAATTAACATTCACAAAACCAAATGTCTCTGTGATTCCCGTTTCTGTTGCTCTCCAGCATTTTAATGCCATAGCTTGGGAAAACTGCCAAGATTTAAATATTTAAACACATAAGCATAAATGATTCACATTCCTGTGTACTTGGCCTTCTATAGCAGAAAATTTGCCAAATGCAAATGATATCAGCATATCCAGAAACCACAAGTTTATGTCCAAAGTTTTGGAGGAAAAAACAGACATCAAACTTGCAATGAAATACAGCCCCAGAATAGAAAATTCTGCACAGACCATGGGATAACAGTATTATAATGATGCTATTACGGTTTCAATAGTGCAGTTGCAAGAACAATTTTCTCCTATTAGATGTTTTCGATTTGCACTCTTTGACTGCGCTGAAAAGTCTGTGGCCTTCACTTCTCAGGTCCTCACTTTCCTTGTATCACCTCCCTGTTAATGATGATATCAGCATTATTTTGGGACTAAAACTGTGCCTCCCCTATGGTCCACACTGGCAGTAGTGAACTATGGATCTCAATGGGACAACTTTATCTGCTTCACTGGAGATAACCAAGGGATGATGTGGTCCACAGGACTAAGCATTTAAGATCTAAATTTCTGTCTTCAACACTAGACACAGAAACTTGTGTTCAAAGGCAGATTTGGACATACAAATCAACAGATAAAAATGCCAAATAGTCATCTAACCAACCTGTATAAGTAACTTTGACCCATGCCTTCTTTAAAGCTCTCTGCTTAGTCATCGCTTCAGATAACAATATATATAAAATACAGTCCAAGCATTTGCATGTGCACTAGATATCTTACGCAACAGTTTTTTAACCTGACAGTAACTCTGGCAGGATAAAGCATTAGTAGACAAAATGCTTTGGCAAAAGAACCACTTTTTTTATGAAAGAGGAGAGAGGTGTGTTGTGCATTGGACTCAAATTTTACAAGTCTGAGAGAAGTGATTTAAGTTTCACCACCTTCCCCCTTGAATTCTGAGGAATGAGGAGGTCTAGTAGGGTCTCTGTCCTTCATGGCTCTGCAGCACACTCTGCAGGAAGAGAAGCTTCCTCAGGGCTGTTGCTTAAGTTAAAAGGCTGTTGATAACGTCTTTCAGTACATTTATCTTTTTCATTTCACCCCTTGGTTATACCTCGCCTTTAATTAGCAAAAGATATCGAACAGACTGCACAAAAGCCAGGGGCATGGGGAGGAGGGAGTGCTCCTGTTTTAAACAGTACCAAGCAGGGTAGTGCAAGTTAACATTTAACACTCAAACCATGAAGCCAGCAGCGGGCTTCAAGGTCAGACAGCTGCTGTAGACACATGGCCCTACTGAAACACCCCCTGCAGAGACCCTGCGCTCACAAACTTCCAAAGCAGAAGAAGCCACAGCACAGAGTAACAGACCCACGGGGCAGGACAGAGAAAAGAGACTCAGCTTCAAAAGGGCAGGTGGCAAGACACAGTTTTATAAAAGGGTTTGTTAGCTTACTTTCTGGTTTTCCTCTGAACCCAGATTAGAAGGGCCCTGATGGCTTTCCGCTGATCCTTCACCGTAATAGACATGTTTCGCTCCACGCTGGGAGTGCTGGGAGATGTGTCTGACTCTGGACCACTGGGCCCAGAGGACAGGCTGGAGGAGGAGGAGTTCCTGTTGAGATTGCCTGTCAGCTCCTTAATCTGTAATAAAAGGCAAAACACACAGTGCTCTGCTTTATCGTGGGCTGCATGGTGTCCTTATGTACATGCAAACTTTAAAGAGATCAGTGCCGTAACTGAATTTTAAGAGGTAATTAGAGTCCTGTCCATTTTAACTCTCGGCTTGTATTGCACAGGCGTGACAGCCAGCAGCAGCCCAGCTGGCAGCCCCAGGCAACAGAATGGGCAGGGCACTGTTCAGGCTGAACTGTGGAAATTCCTATTAAACAAAAAGCAAAGAAACATGTCCTTGAAGGAAAAGTTAGTTTAACTGAAATTGTTCTCTTCACAGGAGTTGCTTGTGTAAAATACTTTTAGTCGGAAAATAGTGATCTGCAGCAGTACTCCTGTCCTTGGTCAGCACAGACATTTGAGTCCAAATTATCCACTCTGCTGCTTTTGGGTCCCCTGTGCCCTCTGCTGCCAGGGTGACAGATCCTGGTCACAGCATCTCTGCCCGTCAGTCTGCCTGGCCAAACTGGTTCTGTGCAGCACTGCTCAGCCCGAGGAGCTCAGCCAGGAAGAGAAGCCCCTGTGCAAATTCAAGATCATTTTTTTAACCTTACAGCCATTTTTTAAACGAGACCAAGAGAATGAAAGGGCCTCACAGTCTTACGGGAGTTGCAGAACCCTCCCTCCATCTCTCTCTCTGTCCATTAGAATTTGGTATTGTCTAGAAGGTAATTTTCAAACTATGTGTAGATTAGGGCACAGTTTTAATCTAAGCCTGGGGCTAAATCAATTTTCAGGCTCAAATCAGTTTTGTCAGTTCCAGGACCTTCGAGATCTTTCATTCATCAGTTGTGAATTTTTGCCATGTTGAGTAAGTCTCCAGAGACCAGTGATTCTAAATGGAATTTCCCACCACATTGGACCAAATCCAGAAAAGGTTATTGAAAATAAACTGTGACCTGGAACCAAACCCAGGACATTGGTTCAGATCCAGGGAATCTGGAACAGAACCCTGAGAAGGCAAGGAGAAAAAACAAAGTAGTAATCTGAAGCTCTAACTCAGGTCCAAGTCAAATGAGGGTTTACATTGTCTCCAATTTACACCAAAATAGGTCCAATGAAGTAAAATGAAAGCAGCTGCAAGTATAAAATTAATGTATATTAGGAGGATAAAGCTCAGGTTTACTATGACTAATTATGTTTTTTAAGACTAAAAATCAATTTAAAAATCAGTATTCAGCTGGAATAGATTGATACCATGACGACTGTTCACTTATGAGTACAGTATTCAAATTTTATTACCTGAAAAAACAAGATTATATTCCATATTAGTCCAAGAACCAGAGAGGAATTTCCATCTGCTATTTCTGCTGCATCGATGCTAACAAGCTTTACCTGTAGAAGAGATAATAAATCCAGAGCCAAACTTAAAAAAGCAAGGATATGCAAAAAATGCACTGAGACTACTGGATATGTCCATAGCACTTCTGCCACTGATTGGCCTGCCAGAAAGCAATACTGAAATCTTGTGGTAAGGATAATTTTCTCTGATGACAATCACCCTGCTTCTGGAACTCCTATCTGAAGGCCCCAGCATAGTCTGCAGCACAAAAGTGAACCTAGTTCTGCATTCCTGGGACCGCAAATGCATTTCCTCCATATAAAAATGGAAAAAGACAGGGCCCACTCCAGTGGATCCCATTCATCTTTCTCACTTCTCATACAAAAGATTAAAATCCTAGTAAGGTCTGCTTACTTCTTTTTTGCTATGCATCTTGTTCCTCCTTGCTTATCCCACCTTACACAGCTTGTCACAGAGTTCTGATTAAATCAGTGAGCAAAGGATAAGGTTGCCTAATCCAAGCAAACTCTAGACTTTCCCACAGAGGTTTTTTCCAGCTGATAACACCAGGATGTTATTCTCTAAGACAAGGTTTTGGTAAAGGTCACAGGGGAGGGACGAAACAAGGAAGCTGTCAGTACTGCACAAGGCACCCAGTCCTAGTTTTAAGCCCAGCATACAGCCCATTTATCTTGGAGAAATCCCGGACATGGTGAATCACTCAGCAGTGCTTTGCCCTGCTGCCCCAGCTCCACAGAAGCGTATGCTGACAGGTTCCACTGTGGCTTAATATCTAACCCTGAAGCTCTTGGCAGCCAAGGCATTTTGCCAACAATTTCATCACCACTCTTCACTAACCGGTTTGGTTAAACTGAAAAAAGGAAAGCAAAATAACTTTTTATGTAGTGGTCTGCACAACATTTTCAATCTTAGCAAGAAGACACCTCTACCTGTCATATTTCAAGGCTCAGATTTCTTGCTAGGTTTAAAGTATTTGGCATGGAAAAACCTGTAAGACTTGGTGCATTTGAGTAGCACTTTCTCCACAATGGGGAACAAGTGGCTTTTATCATTAGACTGCTCAGTGTGAGCTCTGTCCTCTTACTGCTGCTTAAGCTTGTCACCCAGCTCAGTAGAAATACCCAGCTGGTAATACCAGCTGCTAGTATTATCCAGCAGCAATATTAAGGTATTGGCTGCTTACTTTTAAGGGAAGAAGAAATTCATAGAAATGGGGGTTTAGCACTACTAATTAAAAGGCCACTTGTACTCTTGCCTGGCCTTGTTCACTGAGGTCCTAGGTTGTCCCCTGGTGAGGTCCTAGCAACCAGACATGTTTCACCTGCAGCTCTGCAATGTGCTGCTACCAACAGAGAGAAAAAAAAATCTCTGCCAAAAATCTGGGTCTTAGCTGTATTTGGGTAGAAAGCATCAACCGTTAAGAAATATGTGAATATGTAAAATATTTTTTCAGCAGGATGTGTAGATGTTCATATTTAGGGCCAGATCAGCCTCTACTGATGGATTTTCCATAGGGAGACTGGAACACCTGGAAGTTACTGGACTACTTCTTGACCTTTTAAGACAACTCCTGAGGAAAAAGGCAAAGGATGTTAAACTTCCCACATCTCAGAGGTCATAAGAGATGCACTAAGACCTCACATCATGCTCATTCCTGCATTGGAATTTCCAGCAACTCTCCTGAAGAATCTCTGGAGCAAGAGTTAAGCTCAGCGCAGGGAAGCAGCAAAGTGGCATCAGTTGTGTTTGGGCATTCCATGCAAGGCAGGGTTCTACTCCTATGCACACACTCCACCTTCCCTCAACCATTAAGATAAACCTTACCGGAGTCCTTTATAGGAAATAGCTAATTTTCTGTTTCTGGAAGATCCAGGTATACCATGTATATGAGTTGTCACATGGCTGGGCCTTCTCTTGGCCCCATCACTTCTCAATATTTTTCAAGAGCAGAGAGTTTTCAATACACAGGCCGTTTCAGCAAGGTTTTGGAATAAACCCATATTGGGAGAAATAAAAAAAAGGAATGAATAATTTCAAGCTACAGGGCCTGATCAGTCTTGGTAACTTACAACTTTAGGAAGTGATGCTGCAGTACTGCCACACTGACTAGGAGGGAAGTTATATCCCCATAAGGCTTTGATTCCTGGAATTATGCATCCATGTCACGTTCCCAGATTTCATTTTCTCTTGCCTTTGACTCATTATCAGGTGCTGCAGCAGTCACTTTACCAGAAAAATTACATGATTTGTAATACTTAAAGTATTTCCCACAAAAGAAAGTCACCTACCTTCAGCATAACTAAAGTAATGCCAGTAAGACCCGGCTCATAAAAATTACTTCCATTTCTTTTTATTTTTTTTAATATTACATTCTTGATCCTTTAATCCCATTGAACTTTTACATATAAAATGAACAAATAATCCTTGTTTTAGACTCCATAGGTGTTCTTGTTGTGCATTTTTATGTGGCTTTTCAGCCTTGCTGCTGAAAGGTAAGTCATGGCCTCTTTAAGCCACGAACATGCAGCGTATCTAACTAACTACAGTTGCAACAGTTGCAACTTGCAGCATACATCAGGAGAGAAATATTATGACCAGCCTTTGCAAATACTCACATTACTGTCCTCCAAGAACTTAAGTGCTTTGGCTATGTTGTTCAAACGAAAAATGCGATGGGTTGAAGATTTGTATTCGTGCATCTAGATGAAAGAAGAGCCACAGTTTTTAAAATGGTGAAATTATTCAGCAGGTCATACAAAACTTAAAAACTTACAAGCACTGAGGTAAAATAAAGCTAGGGAAATCTACCTATGTAAAATTATTGCCATCTTTTGTGAGCAGTAAAATGCTTCAAAATTGTAGCAAAACAGGGTTAGCAACTAGCTTTCCTACTCTCCAGATGTTATCACTCTCTTGGACCTGCCACATTGATTATTTATGTAATCATTCCCCAACCATGTTCAGTCACAGGATCAAATTTGCCTGAAAATCCATAATAATAGATTTTTTTCTGTCTTGAATTAAATAAATGATCCTAATTAGGAAGTATGAGCAATTTTCATAGCAGGCACAGGCAGGTGGAAGGCAAAAGCCGTCACTTTGGCAAAAATGAAACAGATTTTGCATGCCTGTCGCCCTGCAATTCCACTTTGGCACACTGTTTTTATTACATGCGTACAGAAACACCTAACAATAAGTTTGGTCAGCTGACCTTGCCCCCTTCCCTGACCTCGCCCCCTTCCCTGACCTCCTGTCTGACCTCCTGGGTCATAGCCTGTGGTTTACCATGATGTATCTCCCCCTTAATTCCTTTCCAGCCTGGCTCTCAATGCAATCTGTGTGAAGACACACAGAGACACTGCTGCTTCTGCTACAGCTCTGCAAAACTCCTTGAATATTAAAAAATGGGTGGTTCTGAATGTGTGATCACACATTCGGGGCCATTACTGCTGAAGAACAGGCCCCTCCTCTTGTCCAAGTGTGATACCCACACAGAGGAGAGTTCTTGCTGACAAGATTGATGGAGAAAGAAAACATTAAAGTCAACTGTAACTGGGCTTTTATATTTGCACTGGGTTTTCCATTTCTGGTATGCCGAACTTCACATAGCTCTTACAAAGAAAGGAGGAGAGAAAAAGGTTCTGATTAGTGAACCTTTGCCCTGCTGATTTAGACCATATCAGTAAGACTAATGAAAACTGAGTCAGGATATCAGAACTAAACTCACACCTACAGCAAGCATCAGCAGACCTACTGAGTGTCATAATGATCTCAGACAAAACAGAAACTGAACTTATGGATTAAAAATAAAAATACAGCAAATATGTGTTTTCTTGATAATGTAACTTGGGTGATCTCCAAATGGAATATGTGAGCATTAATGTATTAAAGCCTTAAAAACCCTGAGGGGTAGGAACATTAACACCGATCACACGCCATTTACACCTCATTGTTGTGTATTGAAATCTTACAGCTCAGGACACCAGCCTGTAACATAAGGAAATTACCAGAAAGCTGCTGAAATTCTTATTACTATACCAAAGATATGGCACCAAATGCACCCTTATTCCTTGAATATCCATATATTGTTGCTCATAACATACTAAGCTCCATCTCGATGGAGGTTTCTCCCTCTGTACATACCAACTTTTGTCCTGACAGGACTTCCAGGAGCGCCATCAAGATTTTGCCATCTTGTATATCAATAAACAAGTCTTTCACTTTCAAAGGAGGCTTGCACTGTGAAGAAATGAAACCAAGTAGCTTTTAAAGCAGTACTGTTTGATAAGTCACCATGATTTCAGAGTCAGAAGGTGAATTTTACAAGACACAGATACTAAAAATAAATCATGGCCTGCAGGAAGAAAGAGCTGACTATTCTTCAACTCAGGGGCAATTTTTCCTAGGAATGTTGGAGCTAAAACTGAAATACAGAATTGTAATTGAGATCAGACAAGGACTAATTCCAGATTTCCCATAACAGAATCTAACACTAGATACTCTGCTAAGAAGTGACCACCCAAGGGTTGGGTGCTGATCCCTCAGACTAAGACAAGTCTATCAGAAGCAAATACCACTTTATACAGAAATAAGCCTGTGATCCAGCCAGCCACAATGTCCTGTCTCCTCTGAAAGGTTTCTGATGTGCCATTCTGCTTCGCCGTATTTTCTAAGTACTTTAAATAGCAACTTCTTGTATTGTGTTTCTTTCTTCTCAGCAAACTCCTCCGAAGGGAACCGCGTCCTCACCTCACCAAGGTGTGGGATGATTTGCGGCTATGAGGCACACAGCCAACTCAGCTCAGCCCTTAGGGGTACTCTTAGCTGCAGCAATTACACTCTCTTCAGGTGTCACTCACTCACGTGTCCCTAAAGAGCCCGATCTTTTTATCTTTAGATGGGCAACACTCTACTGTTCCATTAAGCATTACTCCTGGCAAACTAGGAGCACACATTTTCATTACTGGTCTCTAATCTAACCAAGAGTATTAAACAATGCTCCATGAAAGACAGCAAGATATCATTCATTTCAAAATTAAATAACTTATCTGAAAGCCTCAAACCCAAACCTTTTCTATTCTTTCAGTACTTAAGGCAAGAACAAACAGAACTCAGAAGTGCCGATTACTCTCAATTATCCCATGACCAGAAGACCCAGATCCTCTCAAAAGATGACCCAGGTGGGATGGTCTGCTCCAAAAGGAGACACACCACACCATAACTGTGTCTTTCATCTTTCCTGAAGAAGTACAAGAAGACTTCATTGCTGCCTCTGAAAGGAAGAAGCCACTCTGCAAGAAGTGCTTCTTTGAGGATAAAGGCAGAAGCCATCTTTCTCAGTGAGTGTCCTCAGGGAATCACTGTAATTAGAGACAACTTTGATGAAGCTCTCATTATTTACATGGGTATGTTTACTATGCCACTTCCAGGAGAAACATTAATATAGCAGAAGACTTTTGCCCTTTCTCCAGAAAGGCATTTTGCTTTGTTGAATCAGAGAGGAAAAAAATTTGTATGCACTCCAGAGAAAGCTGACCTGCCTGCAAAGGTTCTAAGTCTTCATATGCTTGGCACAGCAGAATTAACAGCACCCTACAGCCTTTTTCATTCTATAATTCCTTCTGTAAATCAAAGACCTCCTCTACAGTCACATATTTGACAACCCTTTCTGACGACTTCCACAACTGCAGTTAGTTTAAAGCCCTAGAGCCTGATTCACAAAGGCATCATGTAACACTGTCTTCGATCTGAGAGGCCTTTGGGAGCAATTGCTAGTCAAAACATTTCTAGCTAGCCTTATTCTGATTTTCTAGTGAGTTTTAAGAGGATCCCTTTATGCCTTCAGCAACACTCACTGCAGAATAGTGGACTTTAGCAGGTATGTGATGCCTTTCTTCTAAAATCCCTTTACTTTACTGTGTCTGAAATGCAATCACTTCCCCAAAACTACAGGAGCTAAACTTATAGTTAGTTTGTGGCCCAAACTTAGACCCAGTCTGTTCTTTTTGAAATTTAGCCACGGATACTAAAGCACTGTGAAGCTCAAACACCAGTCCAACTTAGGACTTGTCTAGATTGGGAGCTGGTCTTGTTTCTTGATCCTGCCCTAAGCATTACTACTGTCTCAGTAATATTAAGATTATTTTTTTTTCTCTTTTCAACCACAACAGCAGGAAAAAGGTTCTCAGCATGACAGCCCACTCAGGAGAGTTAGTACTAACCTGCTATCAATAAAAACAGTAAATTAGGTTTAATAGCCACGTTATGTTGTGATTAAGAAACAACTACTGCTTAAAGACATGAAGGGATGTCCAAAAATTAGTTCTCTGATGTAAGGGGATATGTGAAGATCCCATCATACTGCCCCTCACAACACGGCTGACATGGAATTAATGTTTTCCACGTTCAGATCTGTGATGAAGGTGGGTTCTGAAGAATATCTGTCTTTGACCGTGATGCCTCAGATGTTCAAACTTCCAGTCCAGGAAAGAACACGGACATCATCACCAGAGCAACCTCAATCTCATTTGATTTTATGTGGGCACATTCTATGGGAAAATTCCACCCTCATGGTAACAGTCATTAGCATTAAAGACTTAAATGCACCTAAGAGGAACTGAAGCTACCCAAGCATGGATTGTGCCAGAAAACAATTTTTAATTTAGCCAGAAACAGGCTTAACTTTTCTTCATCCTCCTCCAAATGTCTCTGCATGCACAAAAGTCAACTTTGTTTCCAAACTTTAACTCCTTTAAAAGAAGTTAGCTGTAATCTGTCTATGGCTGTATCCTTGTATCCCAATATCAAGATTGTCAGTCTTACCTTTCCCAAGTGCAGGTTTATCCATCTGGTAAAGGTCCTCTTCTGTACATTTTCCCGTTCAACTAGAAATACCAGAAACAAAAAACAGCACTTAAGTTTCCAGAAAAGGGAAAGCTGGCAGGAAATTTCAGAAGCTGATACACAAAACAGAATTCATGAGAGCCCTGTGAATAAAACAAATATATTCCGAACTGGGAGACATAAGTTTGAGCTACAATGTTTTATTCAATTTCTTTGCCCAGACATAAGCTATACACTTGTAGATGCATTTTTAAAGGCAGGAGGAAGGAATCTCTTTTAGGTTTGCAAATTTCAATGCTCAGCTTCTGAGAGGTGAACATTTATTTATGTGCTGCGCACAGCTCTCCAATGATGTCACCCTCTGAGCAGGCAGCTTGACTTTTCTATGTGAATTTATAGGATTATTGCTCTGACACCCTCATGCAAATTGAGCTGGCATGGATTCCAATATACTTAGTTGCATGCACAAGGAAACAGGACCAACAAAGCATTCTTACGAATGGAAAAGCCTCATCAAATCTCATCTTCCCAGTCTCATAACCAGTACATTTAAAATCAAAATTCCAAGTCCCTAGATTAAAGAATCATTCTATTTATGTTGGAATAAGATGAGGAGTTCTTGTTTCTTGCCAGAAGTGCTGTATGCTAGGTGCTGTACAAACAGCTCTCAGGTCAGCTGAAGAGTTTTTAATCACATCTGCCATTTCCTGAATCCATTTCCATAGTGAACTACAGCAAAAGTGCAAGGGGAGTCGTATTACTGACCAGCTTTCATTTACCTTCTAATATAAAAAAGTAAACCATATATTTAATATAAATGAAGTAGACTGTCAAAGTAATATTTCATTTTAAAGACAATTATTCTCAAGTGCTTCTCAAGTTTCACTTGAATTAAGGAAATCTGGCAATTTATGAACAAAAACCATTAAAACTACTTATATGCTGTATTTCAATTTACTCATAGAGTATATCAAATATATTTTAAAACCATTTTGTGTTTCTTCAGCTCTACAAAAACAGCTAACCCATCTACTGGGAAATCACATTCTGTAAAAGTCTGGTTTGTTTTTATTGGTCAGACTGATTATAGGCCAAGCAGTAGCTTCTGTAAATCAAATTTTAATATTGTTCTTTTTGATCATTTTAACTGAAGGGTCAGCAGCCTCTAATCATATGGATAATTGTTTTCCTTATTTTGATGCACTGGAATAGAGCTTTCAGCATGAAGCACATCTGTCACTTTTAAGTCCTCTTATTCCATAAAACCTGATTTTATATAAGATTGGTTAAAAAAAGTCATTACCCCTTAAGTGCTTTAGAAAACATGGAAAATGCCAAACTAATTATTGCTGTTGGCTTTTCTTTTCAAATGTCTTAGAAGAATGTGCACAGATTTGAAACAGCTCTCTACAAATGAAACTGTAAATTATATTAGGATTCCAGAGTATCTGTAAAACACCCACAGCATTTACCACCTACAAATCCCAAAGTACAACAAACTGAGAGACGTGTCACATATTTCTTGGGCTTCCCTTCCTTCAGCACCTTGACCCCAGGACAGGCTTTCCACGCACTCCCACAGCCACGGCTGAACAGAAGTGCTACGTGTCACCCAGGGTGTAACTTCCACAACTGATCTGCTAAAATTAACTTTTGAGGGTGGGTGGAAGTTAATGTTAAGCCAGAACTTCTCCCAGATATACTCCTTTCTGTTCAAATACAGGTGTTGGTGCAAAGGGGAAGGCAGAACAGACACAGGAACTAGCAGCAGGCAACGGGGCCACCTCTTAAACTTGTCTGAAATGCTCAGGAATGCTTGGATGGGCATCAGTGCCAGGCTTTGGGAAGGAAAGGAGACCTTATCAAATGGGCTGGATATACAGACTTCCAATGTCAACCAAAATCAAAGAGGAAACACAGAGGGTACACAGAAGCAAATATAATGTTTTCTGGTATCATCAGAGGATGGTTTCTTATCCTGTTTTTCACCAGTCACTTTGACAACATTCATTTTCACAGTAAATGAGGATGCAAAAGAGAGCTGTGTTTATTTACAGATCATCCATAAAACTGAGCATACATTGGCTCCTAATTTGGCTGCAGAAATTCTGCCATGATGCAAATTAGGAGTTGCACATATGCCTCAAAGGATGGGTGAGCCAAGCTGGTATTACTGCTTCAGGAAGCTCACACACCAAGAAAAAAAAAAAAAAGAAAAGAAAAAAAAAAAGGCACATTCAGGGAAGCACTTGCATATATGGACAGATTTCTGAGATGAATCACTGCACATTTCTACAGCAAACAGCCTCTTTCCAGGAAGCACAATGACTCCAGAATGGGCGCTATTTGATTCTGTAATAGTCTAAAGCAACAGTAACTGGACAGGAAGAGGAAAAGGGAGGAAATGTGTTTATAAAATCCCTAAGGTAGACAAACCTCTAATGCAGTCCATATGCTCGATAGAGTTAATGGGAAAGGTTCAGCACAGGTATTTACTGATGTGGTGCCTTTAACTACTATTCTTCTCCAGCTTTGTGGACCTCCCAGTTTCAGTACAGCCCCTCTTCTCCACAACCTTTTCACTTAAGATGATTGTAGAGACTCTATAAACTTTATACAGTTTCTATAAATTAAATAGAATCTTTTTTTTCTCCTTCACACCTACTATTACATAAAAGTGAAGAAAATCATTCAAGTCTAAAGTTCCTATGCTTATATATATAGTTTACTGAAACTGCACTGTGTTTACTGGGCAGCTAGAGAGTAATAACACCATTATAAAATAATTACACCCATATATAGCTGGCCTGCACACAAATACCATGCTGGAAAAGAAGAATGCCTGCTGTGAGGGTTGGATTGAAAGATCTAATGCTGGAAGGTAGTGAAAGTTAGGAATTGCCATTTTGATTCAGCTTATACCTTGACATAAGAGAAAAATTACACAGAGAAATTTTGACTACCACACAGAAGCTGGGTCTTACATACTCTTCCAATAAGCTCAACTGTAACTTGATTTCACAGGAGGGTTGAAGATGTTGCAGAGGCACAGTATTTATATCAAAGTGCATGTGTAAGTCACTGACAGGCATTAGCTGCAATAATTTAGAGCGGAAGAAACCCCTAGAGAAGGCAAAGGTGTGCTGTTAGGATGATGAACCCATTCTATATCCCACACAGTTCTTTGCCCCCCACTGTGTCCTAGAGGACAGGAATTTGGCAGAATTTGGCTCAGCTCCATTATCTGCACCTTAGGAAGTCTGCAAATAAATATTCACAAAGATACACTGCTTTGTCAAGTCTTATGGCAAAGGCAACTAATTTGTCAAAGACTAAAACTAAGCTATTTCAAAAACCACTTGGGCAGAATTCAAGGTTAAGCTGCTAATGCTCAAGGGAGTTCAGCTGCTTTCCTGTGTGGCACTATTTTCTTCCCCATCACTCTAGAAATTCCTCAGGCATTTACTAATGCCATTTCTTCCTCTCTCAAATCTCCTCAAAGGTCATTACTGTTGCGTCACCTACAGGAAGCCAATCCCTAACAGCCCCTACATTCAACAGCAAATTTGAGATAGCAAATATTGATTTGCTTTTAAATACTATTTATTCTGTTGTTGTAGAACCAGTTATGAATAATCCTCTGAGGCACACCACGGTGGGGCTGGGCACATCAAGGAACTATGAAACGTGGAAGTTGATTTCAGTGGAACACTTGTCAGTGTGTAATTACATAGCTTCAGAAAACTGCTTGATTTGCATGTATGGATATACAAAGCAGAAGGACACTTAAATTTGCTTCCAAACCTATTAGCATTTCATCTAGGATATCATCATCAGATGACGTTAAAGCCTTCACAACAGGCCAAGCTGGCTTTTAGAACCACTTTCAACTTACCTTCCGGACATCTTGCTAAGTACCAGTTTTATAATATGCACAAAAGTCAGCTTCCTTGTTTCTACCACAATTTACAACCTCTATAGATATAAGATATACCTGTTATTAACAAGAAGCAAGTTTTCAAGATGGTAAATTATGGTGTTGGCCACCTAACTGTGAGAGAGCATGCTTTAACTGCCCTTGGCTTGAGAGGCCCATATTCGCTTCATAAGTAACCAGTGGCCACCACAGAACCAGCTCATAAGGTGCATGGCTCTGGAGGCATCCTAGCATTTGCCAAAGTCTTTGATCTGAAGAAAATGGCACTTCCTATTACACAACAAAAATATATGGGAAACTATTAGTTATATGATAACTAAATACTACAGCCTAACTCCAAAGTGGAATGTGGTTCAGACACCTAAGTCTTGGGAAATGCAAATTCCTCTCCTTCTGCCTTCCTCACCCCCAAATTCTCATCCACACAGTTAAGCAATCAATCAGTTTCTAGTGAAAACACGCTAAACAATCTACTTTTGAACTCCAGGCCAATAAATAAAACAAGAACTGGATTTTAAACTTCATTTCATAGTGTTCCTGCACTGTGACTCAGCCTAGGTATTTCTGATTACTAGGCAACATACTATCAAATCTGAATACTCTTTTCTCTGCAAACAATGCCCATGAAGGAAGCCAGACTGACATCTTAGAAAATTGATTTTACCTCAGATTGCTTATTTGCCGTGATGAGAGATGCAAGTAATGGCTTGCAGGCAAATAAAGGCCATACCATTAGTTACAGTAAGTGGTCAGGCATTAGATACAGGATGTTGATGCCAGATACCACATACTGTATCTGACAGCTGTAAGGAAGCACAGATCCTTGTTTGGGAGACCTGCTACTGTTCAAACACGACACGTGGGACAAAGTTCAAATGCAAACACCAAAGATAGGGCACACGCAATCAATACATCTGACATGGGAAGACTGATTAAAGGTGTGCTGTAACAAAAATAAAAGGGGGGTGAGCAAGGAAGACTGGGTGGGGGGTAGCAACTGACAGCAAAATAACCGGAGAGTAGAAGATTAAATGTGTAAATTAGAGCAGGGAAAAGTGAAATTAAATTTTCCGCTATTGTTTCATCTCAACACAGAGTTACATTAAACACATTGAATGCTCAGAGACTTAGTCTATATTATATGAGATGAAAAAAATATCTCACAACATAAGGCAACATATAGGAAAACACACTCGTCTCATGTATATGGTGCAGGTCAACTACACTGCTCTCTGAGTACTCAGTACTTGCATGTAAAAATCTCCATATTTGTAGGAGTGTGAATTTTAAAGGCATAATCAAAGAATAAGGAATAATTTTATCCAAACTGCCCACAAAATTCATTTTACAAGCTTCTGAATTCCTGTGATTTCTATATTTTCCTTGTGCTTAAGAAACCCCCAAACAGCTTTGAAGATTAATATAAATTTTCTGTTTGATCTATACAGGGGTTGAAGGCTTTGTTGTGTACCATATGCCAATTTGATGTAATTTGGAGCACATGAAATATTAAATCTTTAAAACTCTGGTTTTCTAAAGGAAACATTAACTACACTATATAACATGAGTCTGCTCTCAAGTTACCTCCTATGAAACAGGGCCTCTAAGCCTTCCAGATGAAGTTGTTAAGTTAATTGTTTGTTGAAACTGACCCATTTATTAGGGTCCTTATTAAATTTCTATGGCAAGTGTTGAAAGCTTGAGGCTTTTTCATTCCATAGAAGTTGCAGAGTCTGAGTCCTACTGGTTCAAAATCCTTTAAAACTCAGGTTGGTCCTGCAGAACACAAACATCGTAAGATCCCAGGCGTTACAGTTTCATTAGCTGCAGCTAAACAGGTTTCTTTTGGAGTTCAGTGTCTGGTTATAGCAAAATATTTACTGCTGCAATTGGTATATTAGGATTACATGCACCAGACACATATTACAGGATGAATATGAGATTTCTAAAAAACTCTTAGTGCTTCAATCCTCGCAATGTCTGAGACAGATGTTCCTCTTACCAAAGCATTAGAAAGATGAATATACTTGTAAATTCCACTAGGCTCTGGAAGAGAAATCCTACATAAAATATTACTATTAGAGCTGATCAAAATAGCTTCCAATGAGAGGGATTTAGATTTCCCCCTTGAAAACTAATTTGGTAGTGGCAGATGGTAAAGATTCCCCTCCATGTACCCTTCAATCACAAAGCAAACATCTTTGTTCTCATGACTCTTTATACACATGGAAAATGTTATTGAGCAGATTAAAAAAATTCTCATTTACATACCAGGAATGTTATGAAACAAAAATATGACAAGGTTAAAAAAGAGAAATACAATTCTGTTCTGAACACTGTGAATTAAAACAAAATCAGTGTTTACTGGGAAGATTGCTGGACCCAAATAAGATATTAATTAGATTAAATTCAATGGGTTTGGAATTGATCTAACAAGTGACTTAAGTCTTGATCCAACAAGAGGTTTTCAGGCTGTGCAGAGCACCTCTTCTGGTTTATTACACACTGTTCAAGGATCATAATATATCCTTCTGCACAAGAAAAGAAACAGGATTTGCTGTTACCATCAGTGGCCATTAGGAGAAATGCAACAGCAACCAACATCTTGGTTCAAGAATTGCTCTTTGCCCAGAGTTCATGGTATTCCATTGCTGTTTGCTGCACTAGTCTGGTTTCTCCAAATGGTTCACCTCCTGGGACTGCTGATGTTTCTTGGAGGTATTGAGGTCCACAGCTCTGCAGCAGGCAAAATCCCTTGTCATTGCTGGAGTGGTGAACTCTGCTTCAAAGCACAATGCTTAACTTCAGATTCAATCTCCTGCACCTTTCCTACCTTCTTGAGTACATCAGGTCTGATTCTCTTCACTTGTTCAAAAATAAAATCAGGAGTGCCCTTTTGAAGCTAACAAAGTTATAGTAGCTGCACTCAGCCAGGTACCAGTTAGCCCCATCTTCATACCAGTCAGAGAAATGGCTCTTGAATCACATTCACATTGACATGGTTTTACTAGCACTAGCACAGCCCTTTCCCTCCCACATGGAGAAGAATGCCCCACACCCATACCAATATCTGCACCAGTATCTATACATCACATCTAACATGAGATTTCCATCCTCATCCTTTGGCATCTAAAAAGAAAAATACGTCTTCCAAAAACCATCCTACATCAACCAAGTAAAGGCTTGTCACAGAGTCCAGTCCATTTCATCTCCATTGCTCTGCATTTACCTTTAATTGTTGTGGCAAAGCTAGAAAGCCTAAATTGTGAAATTCTTCAAGTTTTTTGACTTCCAGAAAGGAAAAAAAATCCTTTTTGTTGAGACATCAAAATCTGAAATGCACTAAGATATTCTGCTATACATCAGATCTGAAAAAAGTGTAAAGCCTGAATAATCTGAGATGAGCAAAGAAGATAAACAAAATCCATACTATGTGTCAGGGTTATTTGGTTATTTCTTGACACTCAGAGTCAGATGAGAACTAGCATGTGTCCAGAGTCCCACTGTTTCCTATATTTGTCAGTTACTGTTAATAGGTTGGTGCTTAACTTTACTTTTATGTATTTAAAACCATTGTAACTGAATTTGTGAGCAGAATGAAGAAAATGAAGGTGCAAGGGGCTTTAACACAAAATTTGAACTCTCACTATTAGTAAGCAGGACCTTTAAAGCACCACAGGATGGGACAGAAGAGCTGAACTGACAACTCCCAGAGCTGTATAATCCTCTTTGCAATTTGCCTTTACCTGTGGCAAACTTAGAAGACCGAAGTTTCTTCTTCTAAAATCAGGTATTGAAAGTCAACTACAAATGTGTCACAGAACCACCTTGCAGGAGCCCTGAAATCACAAAGAATTGCTTGTTGGAGTGCCTGTGGTTTCCAGATTTCTCTTTTTTACTTCTCCCACTGTCCTCAAACAACTTGAGATTACTCAGCCAGTGTATCATCCAAACCAAGAAGTGCTTACAAGGCCTTCTGAACAGGACACCACAGCACTAGAAGAGTGCTGTGAAGAAGTAAAACTTAATTATACATGTGCAGTACTGCAAAAACCAGTAGTAAAAGCCAGAAAGAGTAACTCACTGCACGGACCACCAAAACCTACACCAGTAGGTGAGTTGTAGAGCCTTGTAGACTCAAGGAAGGGAGTGGCCTTGGGTGGGCTTCCCTAGTTAGAAATACGAAGAACCCAGAATTTCACTCTCTGCTGCCTCTCTCCCACTCATCCATCCCTTTAATGTCTCTTATCACAGCCAATAAGCAGCAGAGAAGAAATAGAGTGAGGAGTGTGGTAATCAGGTGAATATTAGAAACACGTAGAAATACATACAACTCTGAGAGCAAAAGATTGAAGAGATTTATGGAGATTAATATTAACTAGAGAAAAATCCTGTGGCTTTGGAGGAATAAGCACATGCTTTGTTCATTGTGGGCCAGACATGTGATCTGAAATAGAGGGTATGAGACTGTTCTTGGAGGGATGGAGGGGAAAATAAAACCAAAAACACAATATAAGAGATGGGAGCTACACTGTGTAAGGTGCTGTATTGCAGAGCAAGGCAACCACCATTTAAAAATGGATGAAGGTGGAGTGCAAGCTGCCAAAGTTAGATTAAAATGGATAAAGAGCTGAACTACAGCAGAAGTCCTTTTGAGATGCATTTTATACAATCCAGGAACCCAGCAGTGACCAGTATATACCCCTGTGGAGTTGCCATTTGTCTTAAATGACCTGTTGGGAGGCATTCTAGGAGGCTTCAACTGAGTTACTCCTGCTCTTCTGAGAAAGGGAACCTGCCACAGAAGTTGCAGGCAGACCAAGAATGGCAAACTTCTGAGTGTTCAGCAAAGTCAATCATGTAGCCACCCCCACAAGACCTTAGCTGACTCTAACTCTGCCCCCCTCTGGCCCAAACACAGGCTCCATGTGCAGCACAGCAGAAAGCCTGGTCCCCTCTGCACACTGCTGAGCGCTGCTTTTGTGAGCTGGAAGTGATGCTGGAAGTGATGCCAGGCATTATTCTGGGTGATACTATCCAGCTGCCAAAAGTTAGCAGATGAATTATTTTTCTGAAGTCAGTAGCGGTCTTTCTTTTGCTCCTGAAGGCTTTAAAAACAGGTTATAATGTGTGAAGATCATTCGGAAATAGTATTGGCACAGCTCACCAATTAATCAAAACTAGAAGGTGTCAGACAAAATCTTGGGACTGGGCTTGGATTAAGGCCTGTGGTAACACTCATGATCCCAGCTCTTCCTGAGTCTCCCAGAATGTGGCAGTGCACCCCTCAAGATGATGCTCTTGATGGAACTCCACATTTTTAGCTCCATGCCTGAAGGCAGGTTTTAACAAATCTGCCAGGATGAAAACCCAAGCTAAAAAAAATGTGTATATGGACTCTCTTGTTCTGAGGATCCAACCGAAAAATAGCACTATTTTATGGTATTAAACCAATGTCATGAAAAACCACAGCAAAGTGAGCTGTAGACATTTCACGCATATTCAACACTGACACTGACATGCCTCCTCACTTTGTTATTAAAGAGTTCACCTGCAGCCTCCAGGACAAAAGTCAACCCTCTACTTTTATGTTTTTTGCAACTCTTTTCCAAATTTCAAATGAGAACGTGGAAGGAACCATGAAAATTCACCCTTTGTCCTTCATGGCCAACATGGAACATCCACTCAGAAGGAAAGGCAAACATAAAAGAATTTGTATTTAAGTGCCAAGCAAATATTTGTGTTATTTACAGACATTTCCAGAAACAAAATTAGTCATAGCAAGAAAATTTGCTTTCAAGCAAAAACACTGTTATTATATAAGTATACTCTGTGTTTGCACTGCACCTTTAACCCAATTAGTTCTGTGATCCTTCTTATCAGACCTTCCTGTCCTTGGGGACAAGACATAGCATTGTCTCCTGTTACAAAGGAGAAAATGGGAGCACCAAGAACTTCAGGGACCAACTAGCATGCAAGCAACAAGCCCTTCCTTTAATACATGATGCTCATATGGCATCACATCATTCCAAAAGGTAAGTTTAAATTAAAAAAAAAAAAAGCTTGTGGAAGGAACACGAATTTTGTTGCTTTGAACTGTGCTTAACATGCGTAACCATCCCTTCTGAGATGGATTTAAGAGATACACTTCAAAATGGGCTGTAAGCCATTTCTTTGCTATATTGGCTTGTACTAGGAAGAAGTTAATCTGACATTCCAGAGAAAGGTGGACTTTCCAATATGTCATAGTGCCTAGCACAAGAGGAATAAAGGCACTTTGGCAAGAGAGGGAGGGCCAGCACAAGGAGGGTGTCAAACAGCTCTTTGGCAGCAGAGCTGGCCTAGTGTGTTAAGCAGCCCTTGACCCAAGAGCACTTACATATCCAAACATTATCACGTTAGCTCACTAATGCTCCCCACGTTTCTCTTGCACTGCCTTGCATCTCCCACCCCACACCCTAACAACGGGATTCTGGTTAATGTGTTCCTCACGTTTTTTTTATCCACTTGCCACATCAAATCATGAATGTTGTGCAATGGGAATAATGCAGAGCATGAGGGTTGACAGCATTCCTGTTGCTGTAGGAGTTAGAAGAGCTCTAATGAGTCAGCTTCTGTTCTGCCTCTTTTTCCTCTCTCTGACAGGCACACCTGCCAATTTCAGCCCAGAGGACTGCTGGTATGTGCTGGATATGGTTAACAGGTGATACATCCACCTTCTTGAGGCCTCCAGGTACCTTCAGAACTGGAATGTACATGCGCTCCAACAGAAAAAAATCACTATTCAGCCTCCATTTTTCTTAGTCCATAGGATGTAAGATGGATGGAGGAGCAACATAAGAGGACAGTGAGGAAGGACACTGCTGCTGTTGGGACTACACAGTCCAGTTCCTTATGGCAACTAAGCTGGACAATCCAGTAAAATAGGAAAAGACACCAAAAGCACCAGGAAGGCTGTGTTGCACATAGACTTATGTCTGCAACTCGTTGTCAACGCTGCTGAGATCAGCTGAGCTAGTACCAGCATGGACATTGCATACAGGGTGACAGGGAATGACCAGATGTTTTCCTCACTCATGCCGTGTTTCTGCTCAGACAGAGAGAGACTTCAAAGCTGTTTTAGTACTGTTTGTATATAACTGGTATATATTCTGTTATAAAAAGCCCAGGTATCTCACATAGCTGTGCTGGAGCTAGGTCAGACCCATTCTGCCTTCACGGGGCACTTTCAACTGAGCAGCCTTCACAGGTGGTCAAGGCCCTGTGCAGCAATCAGTGCCTTGCTTTGCTCATGCCATCCAGCCACTGCTTAGTTTTGAGAGCCTGGTTTTAAGCTGAGAAGCTTAACTATTGTGAGGAGTTTCTGCTCTTTACAGCTGTATGAATTGACCCAAGGCAAACGAAACAGTTCAGAAAAATGAGACATGACTCATGGATTTTGAGAGCCAGAGTCCACATATCCTCAATGTATGTCATTTTGGGATCATGGAAAGACATTATTAAGTATTCCAAGGACTCTG
Source organism: Pachyramphus minor (assembly GCA_013397135.1). Classification (NCBI taxonomy): domain Eukaryota; kingdom Metazoa; phylum Chordata; class Aves; order Passeriformes; family Tyrannidae; genus Pachyramphus; species Pachyramphus minor. The sequence continues at coordinate 447,967 of VYXB01007224.1, read as the reverse complement.
GCAGGCTTGAAGTGTGCATGGCAATGAGCTTCCTCAAAGTACTGGCAGCAAAGTCAGACCAGAGAATTAAGTAATCATGACTAAAACATGCTCATACAGTCAGTTCCCCTCAGGATCAGAAACACAATGAAATCTTCATAGAGAAAAAAAATCAAGAAGGCAACTACCTGATTGCAGCCTCTTGCATAGCAACAGGGAAACAGCAAGTCTTTAAGCAGAAGATACTACTTTGAAACTGAGGTATCATTAAAAAAAATGACTCTTAATGCCAAACAGCATTTAGACTCTGCTACAACATATTGCTAGGAAGGTCATGGATACCAGAGTATGACCTCTATTAAGAAATCCTATGTAAAGCATGGCAAGGAGAAGGCTCAAAGTCCTAAATATCTGCAGGAATTCCTTTCAGACCTCTAGGCAAATTTCCACGATGTCTGTGCTTCTCATCTGGAACAGCGGAATCATTCACACTTTGAAGGTATCTTGAAATTGAACCCACAAGCACTGACTGCAAAGTCAGGCCCCAATGTTTAGAAAATACGGAATTCATAAGATGATTTTTGTGATGCATCTATCCAACAATATCACAGCTGCTGATCAATAACATCATTTACACAACTGAGGAAGGAATGGCAATAGGACTGGATACAACAGTGTACCTCTCTTGTGCTGATTTTGTTTGCACATGTATGAAGTTTGACCCCAGTGCAGAGTTGTAAAGACAGCAACATCTCTTGCCTACTAACCCTGTGATACTGGAAGCAACAGAAAAGAAAAAGTTACAACTCAACTTCATCAGCAGACCATTCTTCCCTTGCTCACCAACACAACATTCAAGTCACTTGAAAAGTCAGGATGGGAATTATGTTTTAGTGTAACTTCATTTGGAAGAAGAAAGTGAAACTTTCCATGATTATCTTATAGTTTATTTTCCATTAATAATTATGACTGCAATTTAGCTGTAAGAATGGCTTTGAAAATATACCGTCTCCATTTCAATTTATTTCTACAGCTGCAGAATTACATTGTTTAACTTTTCTTTCTTAAGTGGATTTCCTTTGGCTTTGGCTCCCATTTAATAAAGTGACTAGTTTACTGAAAACAGCCTCTGCAGTTTCAGTGGATTAGTGCAGTAAAGCCTAACTTGATTGAAAAATAACTTTGCTCCATGTTGCTTTACTGCCAGTCAGCTCACACAGACTACAGCTGTGTCTGGCCGACAGACCAGTTATTTCACGTTTTGTTTGTTTTCAAATGGTCAGCAACAGCAACACCAACAACATGCACCCTCTTCATTTTCATGTTCTGTGGTGTGTGCAGAGTAGATGGGAATCATCTAAGTGGAGACGTTGTCAGGGGAGGGCTTTGCTGCTCTGCTGAAGATCAGCAGTTGATAAAAGCAAAGCGAACAAGTATGGACTAAAGACAGAAATATAATTACTTACAATTCTATGCCAGATGAAACACGTGGGTGGCAATTAAGTATAAAAAGCTTGTCAGAAATCCTTAAGCACATAATTTAATCAGGATTTGATGCTATGACACCACAACATGCTGCACACCTCTTTAAGGTCTGCAGAGTCTTCATCCCTCACTTATCTCCCATCCTGCAGCACTCTGGGCACAGCTGTGTTCCCCAGAGACTCTTCCACAAAGACAGCACCCACAGCTCAAGACAGGTATCAGCATTTAACTTTTATTTGTCTACTAAAACAAATAGATTTAATCCATAGATCATTTTATTGTGGTGTAAATAATAGTTGCTCTGTTCTTTCAACAGTGAAAATGTTTAATTTTAGTTTTTTTGTAGGATGGTTACATTTAATCCCACAGATGTAAGCAAACAAAGACTCTTTGACATTAAGAGATGAAAGGACGATGGGCCTTTCAAACTCCCAAGACAAACCTTATCTGCCCTCTCCTACCTTGGCCAGAAAATTAAAAATGGAGATAACTGTTGACTTTTGCAAATACTAGTTTTGGCTCATATAGCTCTGTTGGAAAAAAATTAACAGATTGATTTACTTCCACGTTCACTGAACATAGGATTTTAAAGCTTAATTATATAAATCCACTTATATGCTTTCAGACCACTCTCTCCATTAAAAATAATTAAAAAGACACAATCAGGTATAGAAGTGCAATTACATAGCAAAGGACACATTTTTGTCACAAACAACATGCAAGCAAGTAAGGACTTGGAGTTTCTGAGTAAGTAAATTAAAATTTACAAAATAATAACAAAAAGTACATAGACAAGTTCATAATATTTGCAATTTCAACAGAAATCTCCTTGGTATAAAGAACATAAACTTTGTTCACTAAGTAAGAGACAACAGTCTTCTACAGAACTTGACCATTAAGGAAGATGTGAAGGGGTTAAGAGATGAAACCATCTTGTTTCAGGAGAAACCAGTCAAAGGAAAAACTTTCTCCTGGTATAACCTGACCCTTTTCCTCTGGATTTCTAGAAACCTAGTAAATTGATCCATGCAATTTATAAAGGGGCAAATATAAGAAATTATCACTATTCTGATTTTACAAAAATTTCCAGTTGACTGATTTGTCTGATGTCACACAAGGAGCCAAGTGACATCTTGAGCCTTGCTCTTTAAGTCACACTTTTCATGGTATGCAAGGATATGCTTAGAAAACACTGATTTGATTTGAGTTGCTATGAAAACGATGGAACTTTAAACCGCAGCTTGTGTGGGCCCTTTTCTTAATGAAATCCACTGAGATACTGGACTCCACAGCTAAAATAGGTTTTGCTATACAGGTTTGAAGCGAATGAATCTGGAGCAGAATGTACTTGCTATAAAAAGTAAGGGAAAAAAAAAGTCTTCAAACTTACATTTGTCCCAAGAGTCACATAAAATTTCATGGCTCAGGGTTGTCTTCCAGAGAAAGGAATGTTTCCCTGGAAACATGTTTCTAAATACAGTTGCTCCACTCATATCTTGCACTAACAGATTGTTCTTCAAGTACAGAGACGGGCTAATCAATGACGAGTTGATATCCCTGAAACTTGCCCACTCTAGTCAAATCCCACAATTTCTCAGGATCCCCCTACTTTTAATACCTGAGAACACAACAAAAACATAACCTGTGGTCCAAGTTACTTCCAAAATGGATGCAAGTCCTCATCTCATACTTTAGCAGTAGCCCTAATGTATCTTCAACCTCTGGCATAAAAACAGAGATGCCCTTTTGCTAAATATTCTTCACATCTGAGACAGCTGGTGCACAGTGAGGTACCATAGGCATTCCAGGAAAGGGACTATATCCTGATTTCATACCATGCCTGGCACACAGGAGCACCAATCACTTATAAAAGAAGGATCCAGAGCTGTCCCAGTTAAGCTATGACTGATTACACATTTCTGAGGAGCTCCTGGTAACCAGCGGAGGAAATCTGTGAAGTCACTGTGGTGTGTGGTTTCAGGAGAAGGGTTCTGTCCTTACCCAGGCATTAATGTAAGCATTAGTCTTAGTTTCCTCATGGACAAATGAGGAATATTTCATAAATTCATAAATGCTGGTGAATACTTCACTTTTAGAGCACAAGAAGAAGGAGCTTCGTATTTCCAGCATCCCTTCTGGTTACCCTGAACTTCTTGCCAATATCCACCTACAACTAGGAGGCAGCGCTGGTCCTGGCATGTCTCCTAATAAGATCTCCAAGTTTGCAGTGGGCTTGGCAGAGTGTAATTGCTGTCTTGTGTCTCTGCCTAGGAACAGTCAGCTCTGAAAAAAGTGGATGGGTGATACCAGCCTTTGCTCTATCAACTTTATGCTTTACCAGAACAGAAGTGCTGGAAGACACCACGTTTATCTCTTGTGACTACTTACCTGGCAGATGGATTTTTTTTGGAGACAAACAATTATTTTATCTTTTGATACAAGAACGGTGGCAAGAGAAAGATTATTTGATCTGAATAAAGGAAGACTTAAGATTTAACAGAATATTTTTTTCTCCATGTGTGAGGTCTCTCATGAGTGGCACTGAAAGACTAATTTGCTGTTTCTCGCAGCAAGAGAACTAAGGAACATCAAATGAAAACATCAGGGTGCAGGTTTAAAAACAAAATTAAGAGGACTGCCTCTTCACACACAACATAGTTTCACCGTGGAACTCCTCACAGCCAGACACTCAAGATTCAACACATTTAGTGAGAGCTTAAAGGGAGACACGGTCACAGAAGGGAAACTCGCCTGGGCTTATTCACCAACAAACTCCCTTCTGGCTCTGGAAGTCCCTGGTTTGCAAATGGTTGCAAGACTAGACAAGGAAATTGTGAAAACTTCCTGCCCTGTTCTTATACTAACTGGGTACCCCCCTTTGGCCACTGTCAGACAGAGACACTTGGCTAGCAGACCTTTGGTGTGACTACATGGCCCCCGCTACATTCTCCTATCAGGTACTGCAGTGGAGAAGTCTCAGCTGTAGGACAAGTCAGAGAGAACCTGGGCTGAAGGCAGTCTGACATATTTCTAGGCTGAAGTAAAAGACTACTTTGGATAAAAGGCTCTGGGAGATAGAGAAGTGAAAAACTTTTGTAGTTTCATGCTTGTATAGCAATGGGAAAGCGAGAGGTTTGGGTTTGGTTTTCTTTTCCACTATTGCCCACTCTGTCCAATCTACAGTAGGACTTCTGCCACTGCAGATAAGTAAATGATTGTTATCATACTTGACATCAATTGACAGTCTTCTTTAAGTGATCTTGGATGGTCTCATCCTTAGATGGACTGAAGTATTAAAAAAAAAAAAGCAGGGAGAGGGAAGGATCTGAATAAGACGACCCTTTTTGGCTACCTGCTCCAAGAGCCTTTCACTCACTTTTACTATTAAAAAGTAGTATGCCTTGTTAAAGTCAACTGCTTTAACAAATGACTTTATTAATTTCAAATGTACTACCCTATTTATAAACCAGTTGGCCTTGTTAAACCAGCTGTCTGTTAATAAAACAGCCCTGAAAACTTTGCGCAGTGTATGTCTTACAGAGTGCAGCTATCACAGAGCCCATGGGTGGGAGAGAAGTATTGGCATTCAAAGCTGGACACACACAGAAAATCTCCTACAGTAAGCATAAGAACCAAAGTAAATAAATAGGTCTCCTGTCACACCCTGAAAGTTGCCACCACCCAGCGCTTGCCAAGGAAAGCACATTCCAGATATGGGGCCCCTCCTGACTGCCACAATTACTCCCAGAAACAGGTCTAATCCATCAGACTCCGGATCTCTATGGGAAATCAAAAGCCAGAAATAAAGTCAGGAAAGTGATAAAAAAATTATACTCAGACAGGTCACCACAGAGAATATTTTTAGACCAGAAACAGCCTGCTCAATGTGGGCTAGAAGCAAAGAGCAGTTAGTTTCTCTTACCCTAATAGTGAGCACTATTTCATTGATGCCAGCATCCTCTGGAGATTTATTTCTCTATCCCCTTGCAGATCTGTTTGGCTTAGCCTGACCCCTAACTGCATCTCAGAGATCAGAAAATGCCACTTCTGCCTGCTTTGCCTCGGGGCAGTCCCTGCTTTCCCTCGGGCTGACTAGGCTGTATGAAAATGTCTCTTCTTTCCCTCCCTTCATCAAGAGAGCTTCTTGTAGTGAAGTGTATGTTTGCTGAGCAGGTAAGGATATGGAAAATCCTGCTATTGAAGATTTTCCTAACAATGTAAATGCTTGACAGACAAGGTCACCATTGTATTTACTTGCTTTAAAAAGCAAACATTACAGTATCAACTGAGTGTTTTCAAAGAAACCTGCAGCTTCCAGGAGTGCCAGCACCTACTGGAAGTCCAATGCCTTTGGCCCGTGAGAGCATCCTGGGACTTCTAGAATAAGCTCTGGGCAAAGAAGTTATCATTCAAAGATAAGAAGAAAAAATTTCAAGCAAAGAATTTGACTCTGAAAAATTCTGCACATGTGGTGCTATATGAGAATGCTTTTTCAATTCAAAGCATCTCACTGTTGCCTTTATTTTTTTCTGAGAAAAAAAAAAAAGTATTTCTTCACTGGTATTTTTTGAGGAATTGCACCTGGAGTAAGAGAATGCCATAGTTATCAAAAAGGACTCTGTGTTCTTACTGAGGAAGCAGTTCAGTCCCCAAGCGCTGCAACTACCCATCTCATGACCTACACATAAGGTGCATATCCAAGCACTTTTCCCACAAAGCCACCTGTGCTGCACTCCCAAGGACACATCCCCTTCAGCCTATCTGCCACTTGCAGTTTCTGGGCAGGAACTTTTCACACCGGAGTCCTTAAACCTCAGATGATCTGCACTGGTCTTGAGACACTCATCAGCAGTTTCTTATGGCTTGGAGACTTTGCATTCACTTCGGACAAAGAGGTGAGAAGGTAGAATTGTTTTGCACTAAGGAATGCTGTCAGCAATCCACATATTTTGGAGAACACATTTCTTTAACAAGTTTATAGTTTCTCAAGTTGTAACATGGTTCAATGGGATGCTGATGGCCAGCATGGCACACTTGAATTTTTGCCTTCAGTTTGGAAGCACAACTCATGCTTTTCCTTCAAATGCCCTTATGGTTCTTGCTTCAAATTGTAAGAAAACATCCCTGAAAACAAGCTATTGTTGTTGTCTGTACTGAAGAGGTTCATGAGTGTTACTAGGTGTTTCAGCTAGCTCTGCAAACCAGTATGCTCATTCCTGGTGAATGCTCATTCCAGTGAAACCCTCTGCTCTAAATGGGAGTTGGTGGTATGAAGAGTATCAGGCATATCAATCACTGGAAATAGGTAACTTTTGTCCTCTGTTGCTTTTAGACAGTAGAAGTTTCTTCCTCATTATGAAGTTACAGACCCAACAAGGCCTAATTCAAACCCACACGTCCTCCGGGTGCTCTTGTGCTCCACATCGCTACTGTCAGTGTCCCCAATCACCGTCCCAGATTTGTACCCTCCTGCCAATTCTTCTCAAGACTGCAGAGGCACTCACTGCTAACCCAGTTCTGTCAAAATGGTCCCCCTTTGTTAGATCACCTGTGCAGCCACAGCGGCCGTGCCATGGCAGGAGGTCCCAGGGACGCAGCAGCAATGCCATGGTCAGAGGACCGTCCTGCCCAGAGCTGGGCACGGTGCAACCAGGGCTGCTCTGCAGGACTGCTGCAGCCTGGGACACATCGGACCTGCCCTCCCTCCCTCCTTTGCACCAACCTGCAATGGGGAGTTTTACTTGAGACTTTGTGTGCCCCTGTCTAACATACACACACTGGATACGATGCTACTTTTTTTGTCTTTGTTAATCTCTTCGAGCTCCTTTAATTGCAGCCTGGAAGCTTTTTCCAGACTAGTGGCTGGCATTATTTTATCCTTTTCCTGAAGAGTTCAGCTGCCTTTGCTATTTACAGGCATTTCTCTAGGGCTGAATCTCAATTATTGCTGGGATATGGAGTCACATGTTCCACAGATTATCACACCAACCATCCCCCTTCTGCTTCTTGAGTCAAGTCAGAAAAGAAAAAACAGTGTGCATACTTCTCTCACCCCAAAAAGTACATTCTATCTCATTAAAAATTGATGCAACATGTACTTTGAACAGCAGGAATAAATACCGCAGATTCACCATCTTATTATCTGCTCCACCATTCCACCACTAGACCATAATATTCAGTGAGGCACTGTAATGATTTTTTTTCCTATAGTCCTCTCTGCATTCAGGCTCTGTTCTTTTTTCCACATGCAAGCAAGCATTTTTTGCCAAGAAGTCCTTTTTCCAGGTAGTTTCTGCTGGATGTATAGTCCTTCTAGTTATTGTTACTCTGCTTTCATTTTCTATTCTTCATTTGCTAAACTGATGATTTGACTCTATTACATATATATCAAGTACCAGAAAATATAATGTTTCAGAAAAGATCAGAAAAGGCTGGTTTCAGAAAGACCTGGGCTAATCCCAAGACCAGCTTGTGCAAGGATAGCTTGTGTCTCACTAAATGCACGCAGACTCTTGTTGGGGCTCTCCAAATTCCTCCCCTCTTTAACCCAAGTTTCTTCCTCAAAGTTGAATGCAAATAGCTCCATCTTGCTTTTAAGCAGTTCTTGTGGTTCCTCATAGACATGCTACTTCTCTGGCTCTTTCTCCAGGTTTGATAATTTGACTTTCAGTAGGAATGTACCTTTACCCCATTGTGTCAGAAATTCATCTCCTTTTATTCAAGGGCAAAGAAAAAATGTAGATGCAAATGAAACACACTTTATATTTTTTTCTGCATGTGTACGAAAAGCAGATAGAAAAGCAAGCACAGCAGACCAATATCGTAAATAATTCAGAGACATGAAAGGGTCTTCTACAGAAGCATCATTATGCTTTAAACTGCCTTCAGTTTAAATGTTTTCATCCATTTGGAAACAGCTATGCAGGCTACTTTCTTTTAAAAGGATCACTCGCATTGGTACGTACAGTATTGCTCAGATGACTAAATGCTGTTTGTTAAGATTTCCAAAAGGACCACTGATTCCTGTTGTATAATTTGGGTAGGACTCCTTAGTAAGATTAAGCAGCAGCTCAGAGCTTGTGGGAAGTGTGAAGTGTGATGCATCAAAAAGAATCATACAACTGCAGTGTGATGGAAAGTAACACTTTCCATGCCAAAAAAGATTCTGGGTGAAAGAAAAGAAGAGAAAAAAGGAAGGATTTATGCATATTATTAAGTATATATCAGTCTCTAGATTTTACCTTTGCACTGGTATGAGCATCTCAGACATTTTTGTAGGTCCAGTGATGACTATCCAATTCAAGTCACTGAAGCCTTAAGTTTCTGTAAGTTTTGGTTAATGTTGCACTGTGCTGCTGATTGTTTTTTTAAAATGCAAAGTGTACTGAGTTTTACTGACTCATAATCCATTAAAAGATCTGTTGATTTTTTAAGTAGTTTATTCTCTCTATCCAACAGAAGGAACCTTTTTATTACAAGATCCAAAATTTAATCCTGTTACTTGCAAAATATCCTCAAACTGTGAATAGGATATAAGCCCTGCAGCCACATTTGCAGAGAGACACCTTCAACTCCTCTTTCTGGCACAGAAGTAGGAAAAGAATGAGGTAAGAAGGTGCCACAGGAAGACTGATGGTGTTCATGGCAAAGGACAGATATCCTGGTGCACCTGTGGAGCCCAAAGCATTGTTTGAAAATTTCAGGTCATCTATATGTTATGAACCCAAGCAATGTACCTGCTGTTTAACAAACTATTGAAATTACTCACTGAATATTTCTTTAGTAAGCTGCAAATGGTTTTGGTTGGTTGGTTGGTTGTCTTTTTTAATAGGATTGCTTCCATCACCTTTTATTCCTTTGCCAGTTTAGTTTCTATGTTGCACTCTGAAAGAGCTGAAGTATTTGCTTAATGCACTCCTACCCTTACAAAAAATGTCATTTTTTAAACATTTATCGATGTTTCAAGACACATGACAAGAAACGCAATTAGAGACTGTGATTTTCTCCACATGCATTCAATTTCTCTATTCCCCACAGTAATCTGGGTCCCAAATGTAGATTATATAATTTTTCCAGAAAATAATTTAAAAAGAGACTCTTAACGCTGGGTAGAGGCTGTTTTCCCTACCCAAGAGTTTGCCTCCTAAAACCTGTGCAAAGCAAAGTCAATTTTTAGTTCATTTTCATTATCTTCAGAGATAAACATAGTAACTTAATAGCATAAGCAGCAAAGAACAACACTGTAGTTCAGCAGTACAGTAAATCCATCCTAAAGCTTTTGGAACCAAATTTTTTTTTAAAACCCACATCATACAAAATGCCAAACTAATACAAACTTAACCTAGCAGCTTATTATGTAAAAAAAGTTGGAAAGTTTTGTATCACCACATTTCAGTTATTATCCAGTCTCCTGCAGCCAGCAGGTAAACGTAGGGCTGTCAAACTTCATTGCACATTCTGGTGACTGCAGCAGAGACGTAAATGTGAGTCCATGTGTGATCTTGATTACCTCTGAGTTGTTTTATCATACAGTAATAACATATAATCAATATTAGCATCTATAGGCTAGGTAATGTTAAAATAACTACTGGTTTTAATGAGCTGAGGCATTAGGAAACACTTCCCCCCTGGGTTAGGTTGCCACCCATTAGCCTGCGCATCATGTCCTGGCATCCACTAAAAGAAGGGAAAAATTTAATGACAAGTATTTCAGCCAGTTGCAGTCCAACCCAGGAAAGTCTCAGACTTCCTTTTACACCCACTGAGGGCACCTGAATGCCCAGCAAGAAGAGCACATTCTGCCTGCCTCGCTTTGCCCCCAGTTCCTTGTCCATGAGGGTGTGGAAGCAAACTAAAGCCCTTATACCTGTAAATTTTTGCCCAGGCAGGTGATGGATTCATTGTCCCTGGTGGTTTATGAGACTGGATGTGGCACTTAGTGCCATGGTTTAGGGTTGGATCAAGGGTTGGACTTGATGATCTTGGAGGTCTTTTTCAACCCAGTTGATTCTATGATTCTGTGACATATAGTGGCTGTGGAGCGCCTGGGTCAGAGCTTATTCACAAGGGAAGGAATACTCTAACAGTACGTAGTGAGAAACAGTTTTTAAAAGGAAAGAAGTTTTATATACTACTTTTGGTGTGAATAATGCACTTGAATAGGTTTATAACTCAGTCGTATCACTTGTTATAACCTGGTCTTGCAAACATAGGTTGCAACCAGTACAGTAAGCTACCTCACTTACTTAGAAATGTTCATGTAGGTGGATTCAAATCTTCATCCTGGGAAGCAATCAAAGCCAGAAACACACAAACAGAGAAATATCTGCCTCCAGCAGGCTTCATCAGCCACACCTAACGTATACCTCATGACTCAGCTGCAAGTCTGCAATACCCACCAGGTAGAAGAGACCCAACAGAATGACAATTTGCTTTCTTTTTCGTCCTTTAATGCTACATGACTAAACACGATGTGTAGTACCACGTCTGTTTTTCCCTAGCTTTGTCACGGAGTCACAGTTTACCTAACAAGGGCACACAGACAGCTCTTGCACAAAGATTTGCCTAATGTTCTCTGTCAGTTCACAGACTGATTGGCCTGCACAAAGTCAGAGATAGGGAAGAGCTGTCTAAATCCTTCTGTGATTCTATGGGAAACCAGATGCAGGATTTGATGCCAGATAAAGTTAACCTGGTGGACAAAAGGGTTTATTTTAACTTGGTCACTTGATCCAACTCACTGCACAGTCACACAAACACTTGTGCCAGTATGAACCAAGGGGGGAAAGGGTGTGTTATAGCTCTGCCTGTCTTGGCAGCAGCACTGGCTTATTTCTATTTAAACTGCATGTTAAAGTATGTCTTAATAGCCTTTGAGCCACTTTATTTAGTCTCTTGAGTCACACATACATCACACAGATTTTTGCTGCTGTCCAGACTGGAGACACTTCATAAACAAAGTATGAGTCCTCACACAGGAAGGAAAATTATGATATGTCTAACCAAATACTCAGTGATCCAATGACTGCATACAATGGTTGTATTTTCAGAGATAGTTATAGTTTGGTAGTTAAAGCAGAGGATTGCTGAGATATGCCACCAACATGAGAGAAGCAAATATGAATCTGTCTCCATGTCCCAGTCTCACCACCATTCGTAAGCACTTTGTAAGGTCTCAGGATGAGAGCTAACATTTTGATTGTATGTCTGTGAAAAAATAACTGAAAAAACTTCAAGATTCTTGAGATTCTTAAAAGCATTTAAAAATACAACATACAGCTGTGATAAAAACCAGGTGTGCGTAATGTATGTTAACATGGGGCTGCCCATTCTTTCCTATGTATTAGCAAGGCCTGCACTACAAGAGAAGTCTTTTCTTAGGAGTTCATTCATTTCTTCTCTACCTCATCCTTACCTTTACCTAACCAGTGATAAGTCACAGAAAAAAAGGGCATGAACGGTTGATTTAGAACATTTAAATTACACATTTAGTTACCTGCTCATACCAATCTTACTCCCAATGATGCAAATGGAGGAATTTGTTTTGCACAAGTGGCTGAAGACATAAGGATCAAGAACCACCTTTCTCCTTGCCTGTTTTGCACTTGTCATTCCTACCTCTCTGTTTTGCTGGTGCTCATTTCCCCATTCAGTCTTTGATCTTGGCTGTAATCTTGGCAGGCAGTTATCTCTTCCTCTTCCTTTCACTGTTCGTTCTTTCCGTCTCACAGCAGATAAAGTGGCACAGCTCTACAGAGGCAGTTCCCTTCCTTACCAGACAACAAGTTAGAAAACCAGAGCAATCATAAACCATTTCTGATGCTGCTCTGCGATAGCTCTGGTTAGAGGAGCATTACACATACCCAGTCACTCCAGCTATAACCTTTCAGGCCAGCACAAAATGAACACAGTGTCCCTCAGGCATCTCTGAGTTATGCTGCCCAAAGGCAGTAGCTGATGCACCATCTCAGGAGGCCTGATAACAGCATTCAATCCTCGCTCATGCATTAAATATCAGAATCACAAGGGGTTGCTACCTTTTAAATCCAGCTCACCATAAAAGGATTCTCTCTGTTGGTTATTTCATAGCTGAAGGAATGAATAATTAAAAGGCAGTAGGTATTCTGCACAAGAACTAAAGCTTTAGTGAGGAGCAGAACAACGTTTAATAGATCCAGATTTTCATATATAAGAAAGAGCTTAGACAGGTCAAAGCTCCCTTGGACATATGCAGGGCAGGCTGGCAGTGGAGGTCTGACATGCAGAACACACACTCACCAATCCAGAGACACTCTGGCTCTCAGTTGGGGAACATGTTCATGGCACAGGCACGTCCCTGCCTTCCACAGGGTCACACAAATGTCCTGTTTTCCCCATGGTCATGGCACGTTACAGGCAGATGAAAATTTCCTCTTTTTCAGTTTAATTTACAAGCTGCTCCAGGATGAAATGCGCCACATGGTAAAACAGGAGCTGGGCTCAGGGTGTGGGATTTGACTGGCATTAGCTGCAAGATGCCTTATCAGTAGAAATAAAACAATAAACTCATCTTGTTCCAGTGAATTAACACTACACAAACAGAAGCTGGTTAAATATAGACTATGCCTGAAAAATAATTTTCCACAGGTGAAGCCTACTCAAGTCCTTCTCTGAAGGACTTGAAGTGAAGCTGCAAAGCTGGCTGCAATCTGCCATCCCTGGCATACTCTTCAAGGTGGCTGCTCTGCTGGTGTACACTGGGATGGACTAGGCACATACTGCATGATCCACATCTCCCCAGGCAGGACAAGAGCTGCAACAAGTCCAGAGAGCCCAGCAATGGAGGCTGGCTCTGCTGCCCACAGACACGTCCAAAGTCTGTAGTAGAGCTGACAGCTGCACTTTCCTCCTTAACACCTTGACAGCTTTGAAGTGCCAGTGGCACAGTCAGAAGTTGTCTTACCCTCATTAGTGGAGGAAAAGTACTATGGATATACCTCAGGCTAAGAGGTAGATCTATTATTTGAGGTAAGGATGTAAAAACAAGAAAAATAAGAGAACAGCTTTTGAAGACAAAGTCCCTTTGAATGAATACTCAGCTTACTACACTGAACTAAAACACCTGAAGGCTGATTGTGGGAGAGTCCTCTGCCTCCACTTAGGAGCAAGTCCTCGCTGCCATAGGATGAAGTGTTTCAGCATCAGTCACAACCAACATTCTCCAAGGAGCAACCACACTGCAGCTGGCATTTGCTGGCTGTGGAAGGGCAGCCTGAAGGGCAGTGGGCACAGGGCTCAGCTGCAGGTCTTGCCCTCTGGAAAGAAATTCCTGAGCACTTGCAACACTGCATGTCTTCTGACAAGGATAGGCAGTTCTGTAACAGTAAGGATAGGTGGCATAAAAATCATTTGTATTTATTCCTTCAGTTCTTTTTAAAAGCTAGGCTATTTTAGACACAGAAAAGCCATTATTTTAAGGATTGGTGAATAGCCAATAACATTTTTCCTGCCTTAGCATATTAATATTTTTTCAGATCTCCTATGGAACTACAAACAGGCAGGTCTCAAGAAAAACAGGGTGAGAGCACCAGCGAATGCAAGTCCTCAGACTTGCTCAGGAATTTCTTGCCCTTCCCCAGCCAGCAAATGTCAACTGCAGTATGGCTGTTTCTCAGAGAATATTGTCTGTAACTAACACTGAAACACAGAAGGCAGTGACCTTCTCAATGTAGCCTAGAACAGAGCTTCACTCATTCCCAGTCAGGGTCCACTATTGGGTTGTTTTCAGCTTTCATATCTACTGGCATCTTTTGGCATCCACAATAATACCCACGTCCATATCAGATGGACTACAAATCACACAGTCACTTTCCATCCTCTACCAATGCGACAGGTTGGTCAAGCTAAGGCACAGACTATTTTGCTTTGTGGAGTTCTTTCTGAACTCCACGAGCTTCATGTTGCCCTAGTCACCAGGTTTATCCCTGGTTCTCATTTGCCATGCCAGTTGCTATCCCTAATTTAGTGCCATTCACACATTTGTGGAAGGCACACTCTGTGTCTTCTGTGTCTTCACCATCCTGCTGATCAAAATGTCAAGACACATGAACTCCAGCACCAAGCCCTAAATACTCCACTCACTACTTAACACCAGCTGGATGTGAGCCCTTTGATCTCCTGGAGTCCAGCCAAAGATGGTCCCATCAGTTTTCAACCCACCTGACAATCTGTTCCACCAGATTGTGACTGCTGTATCATAAAGGCCATTTCCCACTGGCAGAATCTGGCAGTTTTGAATCTTTCCTACACTGGTAAGGGTGAAAATATGAAGATGGAATGAGAAGCCATGATAGTCTGAATTAAATTTTTAAAGTCCAAAATCATCTGAGACCCAAGATTGCAATGGTCAGTGTTGAACTGTACCATGAATTTACCAGCACAAGAAAAGCCATCTGCATGGCCTTTAGCTTACTGAAAAAAGATGATGATTTTCACTGGTGAAATTGAGATCGAACACAAATACAAGTGCATTTTACAGACAGCTTGCAAGAATTGATTAATTTCCCATGTCAGAGACTGTGATTTAAGTATTCGTCCAAAACTGAAAAACATCTCCTTAGTGAGGCCCTCCTAACAGTTAACAAGATCATGCTTTCAAGAACGTCACAGAACTTGTAAAAAGAGATTTCATAGCTTTCAGAAAAGCCATTAAAAAGAAGGACTATCATGTGATCCGAAACCAAAATAAAAAATGGTAGCAAAAACACACTGACTGACTCTAGTGAGAACTGGGTGTTCAGATGAAGAGATTACCATTTTGGGTATGTGTACACAAATTAGCAATTAGGAGTAATTGCTTTCAGCTGCATTTTGCTGTTAAAAATATTAATAACTTGTAATTAACACTAATTTAAGGACAGATGAAAGCCCATGTTGGTTCTGATAGTAGACACACCTGACAGAAAACAGCTACCTCATATGCAGGGCTGGTGGTTGTCAGCTAGAATATTTCAATGTGCGCCCAAACCAAAATTATAACAGCTTTAATCTCTCTGTCTTCTCAGGCACTTCCTGCCCACTAATCTCTCCCTTTAACCCTGGTCAGATCTTCAACAAACATACCATAGGGGAAGAAACTCATTGCGCTTCCTAATCCTCTGCACATGCTGCCAGGTATCAGCCCAGTGCTGCTACTTGATACCCACCCAGAGCCTCACATCATGACACAGGACCTGCTGTGCCCATGTGAGCTGCCCAACTGAACTCCAAGAGGAAGCCTGTGAACCACACTGCCCTGCCATACGTGCTCTTCTACAGCTACACAAGAAGAGATAAACACAGCCAAGATCTAAGATTAAAATGAGTTTGCTGGAAGATTTTCTCGCCACTTCACATAATCTGCCCTGACAGCGCTTCCTGCCTGGAAATGAAATCTGTCCAATCCCAGGCAGTCCTGGCTGTGTTCCTCAGCACATCCCCGTGTGAGGCAAGGCCGCGCACGGGCAGCACGATGGGCAGGGCAGCCACTCAGCTGGCCATGCCCAGCTGAACCTCCAGTTGTGCCACAAGGGCAAGCCAGTGAAGTGCCAGGGTGATGCTGGGGAAGAAGCCATTACAGAGGTGTGGCTCTGTGGCTCTCCTGTGGTCAGTGACGAGCAAAATGAGACAAGGCACTATGCCTGGTCAGCACTTCAGCCAGAGGCCAGCTCATGAGTGCCCTTTCCACAAGTTACAACTCAAGAATATCACTTTGAAGTGGTATTTTCAAAAGTTTACCTTCTCCAGTACTTCACTCTGTAAAAGCACATGCCTGTTACAGGCTTTCAATGCATCAAGCTTGTAGACTTGTTCTAAAGAATTGTGCTACCAGCATCTGGTTACCCAAGTTGTAAAACCCTCATGCAGAGTGGTTTAGTATACACTTTTCTGGACTGAATGCTGGATCAGATCTAAATGTCCATTTGACCCAGAATCTCATCTGGGTTAAACAGAAATGGACTTCGTCTCATCAACAGCAGCCAATAGCACAGATTTGTCAATACTACAGGACAAAGGCCAGTAGGCACGGTTTCTCAGCTGAGCTCTAGATTAAAAAACACAAGGCAAGTCAAAAAAGCCCAAACCCCAAGAGAGTGAGGCATCTGTCCTACATGGCCAAGGCATACCCATTTCTATTAACTTTATTCCCTTCTGTTGACTACTCTTGAATTCCTTGGTTTTTTCCCCCCTTCAGTCTATATTTGGTCAAATAGGCAGCCTTCAGCAAGAGAGAAACATATCCCTGGACCCACGGGAGCATTATCAAGTTCTCCAGCCCTGTTTCCCTGAGCAGGTGCTGAGGTTCCCCACTGGACTGGAGCTGTGACTGAGGTTCATTGCCCAGTTTCCCACACCATTCCAGCACACGTCTGGGTTCACCAAACATCATCTTCATTAGTGGAGCTGAGCAGATTTAGGCCCTGCAGTATAACTGCTTGTGTAAAGGTCATGTGGATTCCTTAAAAAAAAAAAAAAAAAAAAAAAAAAAAGGCCCTAATAATTAGTATTATTCTGAAGACCCAACTAGGCATTCACACTCTTCTGACAGTGGAGAAGCTCTGACATATCATTTGATCTCTATTTCCTCTAACTCTTACTTCTATAATCTGAGGTTCAGGAATCTTTTGTCAGTAATAGACTAGTCTCTTATGATCACTCCAAGGGGCTCAAACAGACTCAGAATAGAATTCAGTTTCTTTGTCACCAAAACTTCACAGCAGACAGAGGTTTCACTGTATACAGGATTGGCAATATATTGTTCAGACATTTTGATGCTTTTTTGGAGCAGAGGAAACCCCAATCCTGACTGTGAGTTTCAGTTTAGCCATGGGTAAAACATTTAAACTTTTCACACTCCTTCTATCCTACTGATTTTGCAATCTACATCCCCCTTACCTGTTCCACACCATTAACAGAGCGCCCTTTTTGTGTTTCCATGGCATTTGGAGAAATGCTGGAAAGCTTTGACCCTCCTCAGACTCCACTGTCTGTTGTCCATGAGCAGGAGAAGGCAGTGTCCTCTGCCGCAGCTGAGCAGGGGTGCAGGAAAACAGGAATTTCCCTTTAGGGATCGGCTGTAGAGAATTACCTGGTTGCTTAGAAACATGAGATTAACTACAGCTCAGTTTTCCCCTTCCTTCACCCATGCACGTAAGGAAAGGCCATAAATCGGCTCGGTGGGAGGCGTGGGATGTCTGGTGGGTGGGGTGAGACGCAGGGTCACCACACAGGGTCACTGTGCAGGGCAGGTGGCAGGCACTGGGGAAGGAACTTTTTATGGTCCCCTTCCTGGGCTCATGAGCGACCTTTGGTTTGCAGTGAAAAGTTTGTCCTTGCTGAATTTCAGCCGCCTGGACAACAGTCAGTCATGGAACTCCATAGCCAAATCGCCCCTGCCAGGATTTTGGCTTTGATGACAGCTGAGGGAATGCAGCTAGGGCAAAGGAAATAAGCATCTGACAAGAAGAAGCAGATGATATTTAAAGCAAATGATACTGTAAGCATAAACAAAAGTTATATTAATTCCTGTGCCTCTTAGTAATGTTTTCTATGTGAGCTGCCAATCAGTGATTGGCAGCAATAAAGAGCTTATTTGCATCTTTCATACCTCAAGGAATTGGACAGAAAGGGTGATTAGAAACACAGAGACCCAAATACTGCTTTACTTACCCACCATCATGTAGCACAGAAAAAGGAAAAAACAATCTAGATAAAGCAGACGTGGACTTAATCTTGTACAGTTTATAGTCAAACCAGTTTAACATGAAAAAGCTCCATTGCTAATGCAAACAAGAGAGCAGAGCCCACAACGTATGCTCAAGAGCTTTAACGAAGTCTCTGTAAGAAGAATGCTCTCCAAACCTGACATAACAGGTCAAAGGACAGATAAACTGGTATCTGCCTATAATGTATTAAAATTTGGAAAGAGATACTGGGCCTAATTTAGACTCTTTCACATTCATTCACATTCACAGACATCACTTCTCAGACACGGAGCGGAAGGGATATGCTGTGTACTACGTACCTAATAGCCTTGTGGACATCAGCCAGCGGTGTGGTTATCATTATGTTGGATAGTTACTACAGGCTCAGGGTTAATTATTAGCAGAGCTTAAAATCAAAGAGAGCTTGATCGAGACTGCATAGCTATACACACACACATGCACACAAAGCTACTACCCTGAAGCACTTCCAACGTCTTTACAGACAAACTCAGCATAGTTTAGACATGTCCAAGGTGGTATGCCATGCCAAGGCAGCAGTGACAGGGAGACTGTAGCCAGGCAGCTCTTGGAAGAGTTAGCACCTATGTAAAGAGGGTGTTGTGGGGGCTTTCCACTGCTTGGTTTTTATTGCAATACCACTTCAATGGTTGTTTATAAATAGTTAACATGATTAGAACAAAGTTGTGTTTTGAGTATTACTGAAGTTCTGCACACAAAAATTCTCTCTTTGACCTTGGAAATATTTTTTCCAGGGAGGAAGGACTAGAGTTGCCTTCTGCTCCACACTTGCATCGTTTGCAATGAAAAAAAATGTGCTCTGCAATAACAGACTTGCAAATATCAGAGCTCTGATTTTGTTAGAGGTTATTTAATGATATTTAATAAATTCAGGCTAGTGGGGTGGGGAAGAAGAGGCCAAGGGAACAAAGCAAGAACCAAAAACTGAAATAATCTGACAAGCTTTTGTTTTCTCAGATTAACAGAAACTCAGATTTGGTAGAGTATTTGTTCTCTTCCAGAGCAAAATGCTCTTTGGGCCTAAATAATACATGATGGCTCTCTAGCAGACAGGTCAGAGCACTCTGCCTTGCTCCAGAGATGAACATCTCCAACATACCCAAGGTTTTTCACTTAAGTTTTCCCATTAATTCAGCATTAACCTGATTGACTCGATTATAGTTTTACCTGTGCATAAGCACTCGATACTTAGTCTGCATTCAGAAAGAAAACAAGGAATGTGGGTAAGCAGATCAGGCTGAGTTCAGAATATGCCTTGACAGGGGTGATTCACCTCTCACTGCTGACATTACAGCCTTCACCCAGGATGGTGCCGATGTTCCAACCTGGAGATTTCTGAGGCAGACACAACGAGCAAGCATCACACGTAACTAATAGATGGATCACGCTCACCATAGGAGAAAAAGGAGTTTACTCCACCAAAATGAAACAAAAATGATGAGCCAAGCTGCCTAAACAAGGCAGCGTTTGTGTAGGACAGGGGAGCTCAGCTGACAACACTGCTCTTTTATGTGCTCTCCTACCGTGTTCGGTGCATTAAACATGGGCTGACATGACCAAGGGCTCCCCGTGAGCGAGGGGAGCAACTTTCCTCTGGCAGAGAAGGATTAGTGTTTGCTGACTCTATCAAAAGGAAATCAGGGCGACCTCTGCCTCCCCTGTGCTGATCCGGCCACCCCAGCTGGTAGCTGCAGAGCTTACACTGTAGTCTGCAGTGTTTTCATTGCTGGCCCCAAATCTTTCTCTGTGTCTGCAGAGTTACAGCAGAGGCTGAAATTGAGACTAATTCTCTCACGGCAAATGAGAGTCCTTTCCCAGCCTGGCATTTGCATTTCACATTCTCATGTACTGCAAAAAAACCATCAGAACCAGAGAAAAATCATGGCGGCAGAGGAAACCTACATGACCAGCTGAGAAGGTCCAACTTCCAGACAGCGAGGGCTTAAGAGAAATGCCACTCATTAAGCCAAAATTACAAAGAGAATCCCGGGGGTCTTATGAGATAGGGCAGCTAGGTTCAGGGATCACATCCAGCCCCTGCCAAGTGCCACGACTCAGTGTTTGTCATTACAAGTCACAGCTGTGAGAAACGCACAGTTTTAATGAGGGCTAAGTCAACAGGAGGGACCTTTCAGGCGTGTAATACCAGCAGCTACAGTGACTGCAGATAGGAGTAGACTTCATCAAGGAAACATTTGCTAAAATAGTTTTGAAGTGAGCAGTCCAAACAACCTCCCCACTGTTTACACCAAAGCTCTCCCAAACACGGTGCTTTCATTAGTAAATCAAATCTTGCTTTAGTAAATTAAAATACATTTCCAGTTTGCTCTGCTCTAGCCATCATGAGAACAGAAAAGGTGAATTAAATCCTCATACTGTTCTCAGGAACATCTGATCCTGGGACAACATCGACAGCCTGGCAAGGGCTTGGGAAACACTCGGGCATCTTCCAGCCTTTGCTCATTTCCCCTCCCTCTTCAAGGACTTTCCATGCATAAATAAACTAAGGTAGGATGAACTTCAAATAGGCCTCACCCTACACAGTCAAATAAATTTAGGGAAAATGTATATATGATTTGTAATATTTGCATTTCAAGCAGTGAAACTTCCTTGTTTTGACACATTATACATGCTAGGATTACTACCAGCCTACAAACTGGATAAGTGCACTTTATGCATTGCTTTTTACCATGATCGGTGACTTTATTGAGGGATCAGGTGGAGATCAGAAAACTCGGGTTATGGCACTATAGCTAAACAATGTTCTCCTGCTTACAGCTGTAGTTTAATCCACCCATTTGCTACCTCTCAAAGCCAAATTTCACATTTTGCGGCTCCAGTCAGGTTGGGCCTAGGCCATGCTGTTCGGTTACTTGTCATTCTCAGTCAGTCACTGCTGTAATCTTACTTATTTGTAGTCATGCTATTGAAGTAATGATGTACTTTCAAGAGATTACTCTGTATAAATAAAAGAACCTAATTTTTTCTCAGTGGTCACAAATTAGATAACAAAAGCAACATAAGCAAGGCGATAAATAAACTGGGTTTACACAAATTAACACTGAATTTGTTTGTTTCATAGGTTGCAATCTGGAGACACGACCACTTGCACTAGGGTACCGTCATGGATTTCTCTTACTCAGATAAGCATGCCACCAAAAAAGTCTGAGGTGAGGCAGGAGCTCTTATAAGACCAAGAAACAGGAGCTGGAAAAACAACAAAGCAACTTATCAGCCAGCCTAGTGAAAGAAATTACCTCTCCCTACAAACCTTGCCTTTGCCATGGCAGCAAATTCACTACCCAAATATTTCTCATCCTTACAATTAAATTTTACATTTATTAGATGTCCAAGAACAACCTCAGTTTATTACTGACTTTTGTAACGAACCAAGATTTTCAGTGCAGAAGCACAAAAAAAGCACAGGAACGCTGGCATTGGAAACACAGTTTCTTTAATCTGGCCAGCACGAGCTTTGGATCTGTGAGTTCCTCCACCCCCACATGCTGCAATCCCAGCATCCATGGAGAATCCCTAGCAGAAAAACGATGGACCTTGGGACCAAATTACCTCCCAGCTGACTCCGCCCAGAATTACCATCATTAGTGTGGGTGGGTCTATATCCCAAATAACTTATCCAAGAGATGCGCTGGCTCCCTCGCAAGCATGCAGGATTCCTTGGGGACTCCCTGAGAGAGGCAGCAGCAAGCTCCTGAAGTGGCTGAAAGCCATTTTCCACTCCACATTCACTGCCATAACTCTGAATTAGGAGAGCATTTTCTATGAGGCTGGAGGAATAATTGCATCCCGTGGATCAGCAGATGAACAGGTAATGTATAGCCACAGGGCAGTGTAGGGATTTTCCCCAGAGCATCCACAATGTCTGGAGAGGACTAATAGACTGCTTACAGAAACCATTATGGGTATATAACCATTAAGGTATATAACCATTAAGGAATATAACCTTGCTTTGTCAGCTGCAGAGTAAACACACCCACACACATGTGGTCCCTTTTCAGCATCCTTGTTATTAAGAGCAGCTCAGGCATCCCCAGCAAGCTTCTTGTTGAGACAGAAAAGCAGGGAAATACTCTTGAAATTCACTCCTAGCCTATTTTTATTTGGAATAGCCACACAACTCCTCCTCCCTGCCTCAAGGCAATATCAAAAGCAAAAGCCAGAATTACAGACAAATGAGCCTCAGCCCCACTGCTCTGGCAGGACAGGGCTCTGTGCTCAGCCTTTCCAGCTAAACCACTCCTCTGCCTGCCTCTACCAGAACAGCCTCCAACACCAGCGGCTGTGAATGAGCCCGGCTCCACAGGTATTGACCCTGGTACAAAAAACACACGGTTGGCCCAACTGTCTGATCTCAGGGTCCTCTCCTCTGCTGCCCTCACTGCTTTCTCTGCACCCACCTCCGCTGCCAAGACTTGAGTCGACTTCAAACATGCAGTAACAGACCCACAACCACTAACCCTTGTCTCAAGTAAAACAGCAGCAGAGGAAAAAAGTATCCTTAATTCAGTTTACATTTAACTACGAACAGCTGAGGCAAAGCCACTTTCATTCTGCAGAGGAACACTTACACCAGCATCCAGAGTGGTTTAGTTAATCAAATTTCAGGAAAATTAATTTACATTAACTTTTGAGAATACGTTATTCCTTAGCTACACCATACCAGAGTAGCAGGTTCATGCCTCCATGGTACTGTAAATAAACGCTAAATCTGTGTTTTCATGGTGTCAGGCAGGCAGCAGCTGTTGCTGCTGAATGCCCAGCAGATTGGCATTGCTCTCAGGACTCTCAGAAGGCAAGGCACTGAATAGCCTAAAGATATTATTGTCTGCAACAAGGATTTTCTTAAATAAACACCACCTGAAAAAAACCAAACAAACAGACAAAGAGGTTGTATGTTGGGAATAGATGACAAAAAGGCTTTCCTGTGCCCCTGCTCTGGGCACGAGGCTGTCAGATTTCATGTGGGGGGAAAATAAGACATTACATGATCTGAAAGAGCATGTAAGAGAAAGGAAAGGCAGGATACAGAATTAAATGCATAATTCATGGCTTGTGAAAGCCTTGAGGCAAGACCTTTCGGACTTGCTAATTGCTTTGCTGAGAAGTAGGCTAGAAGCCATAACAAACACTCCCACACCTAGGCAAATGAACACATAGAGCTGTTACAACATCCACCCAGGGTCTTCCACATCACCCCTCTCACACAGATGCGGCTGCTGGCTCACCTGACAACACGCCAACCAAGGACGAGCGCATGGGTGATCAAAGGATCTAGATCTAATTCTGGTATGTAGTTCTGTATAGTCAGGGGTTTGGACTGCAGGCAGATATATTTACATAAACCGGCTGCAGCCACACTGTAGCCCCTGGAGGACCCTCACTGTGTGGTCAGAGCCTTAGCAAGCAACTCTATGCACATGAGACAGGCAGATGAGCAGCTCCTCCACTGCAGTAGCCAGATTTAGCCACACTGAGCTCAGTGGCAAAAAATTCAGTGGGTGCAAGATCAAATCCCAGTTGCAGGCAAAGAAATTCATATGACAAGTAGGAAGGATGAAGGCAAGCCTAACAGCTTATAATTACTGAGGGTTGCACATGTGCATGATTGGTGGACCTAAGCCATGAACAAAGCATTACAATCTCTTAGCTTCCTATGCTATAACTACCTCCTCCTCCATGTCCCCAGTGAACAGCCTTGGATTTTCTCATCCCAGGAGGCAAAATCATAGGATTTTATCTTCCTACGTGTTCAAGTCTCTGCTATTCACATTCATTTCAGAAAACGCTATCCCAGCCCATTCTCTGGTAATATCCTGCCCACCACCACCAGCCCCTGCTCTTTTAACTTTGTAAAACCTCACCAGAATTTAGCCTCAAGGACCCAAGAAAGGCTTCGCTATTGCCCTTTACAATTTGTTACTGAATCCACTTAGAGTCATTAACTGTGTCTGAAGACAGATGGACCTGTCTCCAAAGCACAGCGATCAGGCACTTTCCTGCTCTGCCAGCTTGTCCAGCTCCAACCCCTTCAGAGCAGTTGTCTTCCTGCTGTCCCATTTTTACTGTCTTCACATGTCTAAGAGAAGTCTAACCCCTCAACTGATACTGAATCCTGTTCACAACAAATCAGAAAAAAATATTTTTTAAAGCCCTTTCCTTACCCTTTCGTATTATTTACTGATGCATAAAAATTACCATAAAAACTCTTTAATAAAATGCAGATCAAAATCTTCCATAAAGCAGCTCATCCTCATGAGGTTTCAGAAGTAAAACTACTGAAAGTGCAAGAAAACAGTCTGTCCCTTAATTGTCCCTTAATATTGTGCTCAGTCGTACTACATCGAGGAAGCTACTGACGCACATTAAATTTTACTGCTAATATACTTATTTACTCACTCAATATGTTTCTCAGGGTCTAGAATATGAAAAAAGCAGAAGGACTTGAGAGAGATGAAGAAAAAGTATGATGGTTAAAGATCCCTGGGTTTGATGGCTTTCATCTGGAAACCATCTGTACCAGCTTGTATGAATGAAGCTATCAAATACATGATAGTGGAATAAAGTTTCAGAGCATATAAACATCTGTTTTGTGATACTTCAAATTATATAATGGTGAAAAGACAGACTGCTTTGCAACACCTTCTATATAAGAATCTTAAATATTATTCTGTAAATATAAAAGGAGTCACAACTAAGGCAGGAGAATTTAAAGAGCAGTTCAAACATCGGTGGAGAGGTACAGTGAAGCTGGGGATCTCCAGACTTAGATTAGACCCACAATACCAATGCTTAGCTCTGAAGGTAAATAACCTCTAAATTACTTTGTAAATTGATGTCTCAAACCAAGCTGCAGCACATTCAACGGGCAACACTCAACTACACCATTCTAAATCTGCCTACAACATTTTGACTCTTACTGTCCTTTACGCACTCCCAGATTTAGATTTGGACATCTACAAGGGGCATACAAGGAATTCACAGTTTCCCCAAGACCAGGGGTTCACAGCAAATGAATGTCAAAGCACGGAGAAGTGGGAATATCAGAAAAATGTCACTTAATCTTGTGACTTCCACCTTTAATAAATTTTTGATAGCTCCCACATTGGATGTAGGGTAAATAAATATTAGCAGTAAGTACTGTTTGGTATAGATTTATTTTGTTCTGTGGCCTACCCTTTGGTCCAAGAGAGAAGGCAGTAAAAGCAGAATGGGTCCATTGCAATCGCAACACAAAGGGCAGTCTTTCGGTTCATACAAAGAATACTAGCACAGATGGTGAATCCACATTTTGCAGGAAAATCCATGTGCTTCCACATTAATGAGACATGGGTTAGAAGAACACAGTATTATACACTTTCGTCATTATGTCAGAAGTGATTTGTTGTCCAAGCTTTAGGTGTCCAGATGGTACCAAAAATACTCCAAACTTTCTATAAGCACAAAGCTTTCACTATAATTAAAAAATGGTTTCAGAAAATATCCTGATTTTTCTGAGTATTCCTAGTTCAATTTTAACATGCCCCATTTCACTTGCAGTAGTTTAACAAGAAGGATGCACATGCACTAGAAAGCCTCAAAAGGCAGAGCTGGGGAGAGATAGCACAGGAGAGGGGAGCTGGGCAGAGTTGCCACATTCCTGAAGTGCGGAGAAGAAGGAACCAGGAAGCCAAGAGCTATATGGTGCTTCCCTGGTAGACAGACTGGCAAGGTCGCCAGAAGGGAACAGGACTCTGGACATGCACAGTGGCACCAAAGCAAAATTATGGAACTTCATGATCTATGTTCATACAATTAAAATTAGCAGCAACCAAGAGCAATGGCTTCTTCTGACTCAGACCAGGTTAACTCACTTCCTCCATGATGGGTTTATCCATATTGGAGCTGAAGCAACTGTACTTTATACATAAGTCCCATTATTAAGGTACTTTATTTTCTGATAGGAGCATCAAAAATCTTCATAAAAGCTCACAGTGAAATAATTGCTTTCTTTTCATTTCATTCTAGCAGACTCCAACAGGTTCGACTGTATTTTTTCTCTATGAAGTAAATTGTACAGCCTCTCTTAAAAGGCTCACGTTTAAAAAGAAGCCTAGAAACTACCAGGCTAAATTTGACATGTTTTTACCCAAGTTTCAAAGCCAGGGAAGGGTTTTTCTGGAAGAAAATGACACCTTTTCTACTCAAGAAGACTGAAAATCTGCTGCATAAAAAAAATGGGTAGAAAAATAAGAAAGGAATAAACTGCTGGGAGAGTATGTAGGTGGCAGGATTCAGTCTTTAATCTGACAGGTGTATGTCAGCATCTCTCCACAAACATATCTATAAGGGATCTAACTGTTTTCCTCCTTGTATTGTACTGCTTTTTAATGATACCTATTGTTTTTAGTTTAGCTTCCTGCCAGTCTCTTTGTCTGATGTCCAAAAACCTAACAGGTTAACAAAACAAGAAAAGCCGATGCCTTTCTTCATCCATGCATTTGCTCTTCTAAGTGTCTCAAACAAATTCACCTTCAAATCAAAAATGATGTTGTCAACTATGAAGTAGGCAGCGTGGTCCAAAGAGAGATTTATGGACTGGTAACTAGGGAGCAGGCAGAGGAGGTGGCTGCTCAGCTGATGGATATAAATAGTAAAATCCTAGTCAACGGGATATTATTGTTCTTTGGGGTTCCCAAAGAAGCGTTAAGCGATGGATCAGCTCCTACGCACATGCTGATTGCAAGCCAGCACCTATGTGCAGCGCAGAGGACCTGCCCAGGGAAGACTTGAGGCTATTTCAGGAGTTACCAGGCCTCAGCACTTCCCATGCTCTGGTAGGAGGAAAGACTGAGAAAGTGGTGGGAAAGTGCTCAGCAAAGCACCTGTCATTTATTCATTCCTTTTAGTATTCGTAACTCAACTCTAAGAATCATGGGACTAAATGGCAATGCTTTTCCTCTGCTTGTGCCATGAAGCCAAGCCTAGATGGAGATCACCAGACAAATACCAAAGAGCTTGAGAAACTGGGAATAGAGAACAAAGAAGGAATGAAATCTTCCAGGAGCAGGTCAGAATGGCTTATTTATCAAGCTGTAACTCCACAAGACACCAGCTTCAACTGGCTTCAAGTCAAAGCCGCTTACACTCTCAGATATTGCAGAGCTTCCATTAGAAACCACATTTCAAGGTTAGGCAATTAATTGCCTCACTATCTATGACCTTTGCACTAGGACAAAACAGAATCTGATTGCTGTCCTATTTCTAATTTTGTTTAACTCTATGACTTCCTCTCTTGCAGAACATATTCCTATAATAATCCACACCAGGAAGACATCTTTAGGTAGGTACTTGTCTACATTCACACAAGATAAAAGTTTCATCCATGCCCTAAGCAAGCTCTCCCTCTACCCCACCAAGCTCTTTCAGACCCATGCATAAGGCAGACAGGGTTTCAGGACAGTGGATATAGCACTGCTCTCATAAAATAACATTTGGATGATTCTGAGATCTGAACTGAAGAGCATGAATTGACAGCAAGTTCATGCTGGGATAAAATTTAATCTGATTCATTTATGCATGCAAGCGGAAATCTTTTATTAGCATACATTCCTCAAAGAAAACAAATTATAGTTCCTGGAGATGTTCATCATTAATTACCCTCTTCCAGCACCTAGCAGCAAGTTGTCTTCCTTCCCCAGCTTCGCTTTACCTTCTTTCTAGAAACATATACTCAAAGCAAAGCAAACAAAACTCCTGGAACAAACTCAGAGAACTGAAAGCATAGTAAGAAGAGGCAGAGCAAACACAGCTAATTTGGATCTTGACTGAGGTAATTCCAAAACACTTGAAGGAAAAAAAAGTTCTACCTGAAGATGATAATTAGCAACTCATAAAGATGATCAACATAAGACATCAAAAAATCCATCTTCACAAACAGGGAGAAGTAGAAGAAAGCAGCTTTATTTCACTCTACAAACATTTTGGTCTTCTTGCATTCTAAGTCAAGCCTAAATTAAATCTGATTGCAGATTCCCACCAACTGGTGTGTACTGGAGAGAACCCCAACAAGCGCATACAAACCTAGAAGGAAACCACCTCCCACCAAACATGGGAGCACCACACGAGGGAATGAAGAAATGGGTCTGTAGCTTCACGGTAATTATCAAGTTGTAAAGGTTTACAACAGAGAAGGCAGTATCTATGTGTATTACAGTTTACATGAATTGTTAGAGGACATTGTTGGCTTTTGTTATCACATAGTGAAGGAGGGAAGAAGAAGGTGTGAAGATAGTTGGTTGGTCAGATAGTTACAATGATCACTCTGAAAAGAGAATACCAAGGTTCAAGGCCTGCTTCACCAAAACTTTCCATGTTCGTACATAGAAAAGCATGTCATTAGGCTGTCTGGATAACTTTTGAAATAAATTCTCTGGCTTTCATGTGTCTTTGATCCTCAAGCCTAACCTAAGGGTGTCGTCCAGAGAAATACATCAAAACCATGAGACACTCAAGCACTGAAAAAATAGAAATAAATCCCTGCTAGAATGCATTTCAATTTTAGTCAAGAGAAATGTAAAGCAGTGGGAAAGAAAACCTATGGGCATCCGTATTATGTGAGTACCAGAACACAAGCTGTCCAAGCTTCTTCTCTGTAAAACCACAGTTACTAAATGCTGCTTCCACATCCATAACAGCCCCTTCATTCCTCTGCAAGGATGCTGCGTGCAAGAACACACACGTGTAGCAGGACCAGAAAGCGAAGAAGTGGGCAGCCCACGCCAATCTTTTTGTCACGTGGACATCACATTAGCACATTACGCCGTATTTTCCATGCAGCTCCTGTGTTTAGGCTCCAAAACTGATCATTAGTATGATAAATTAAATGAGTGGAAACTTTGGCTCAAAGAGCCCAAACTGCTGCAGCTCTGAAGTCAGTCACTCTTGGTTCATTAGTGAAATGAGAATATAAGAGGTCAAGTGAACATTGAGTTCGCAATTAAGTGCCTAAATGACAAAACTGTTTACTGGCTTGAGTGACGCAACATGGGGTCTCATTCAGAGCTTTCTGTAGGCATTCAGAGTACTTCTGCAACTGGCTTTCGTAATCAGTCTCAGCATAAAATCAAAGGACCCAATATGCATGAAAAAACTGAGATCCTGAATGAAAAAAAAATTGCTCTAGAGCCATCTGTGGGATAGGCAATGAAGTAATGTTTATACCTTCCCCAAAACTAAAGAGCGTCAGGCACTTGAAAGGTACTAAGATCAAACCAGTTGAAACAAAATCTGAATGTAACTTGATGCATTAATTAGTTTCCAAACAGTTTTGTTACAGATGGGTATCAGCTTTCCAGACCTCCCCAGCTACATCATGATCTCTCAGCACCTGAGGACGGCCCCTCTCAGTTATGCCTGGGACTGGACAGGAAAAATGCACTGTCCTTCTCCTGCAGAAATGGGCTCCCATCTCCAGGGTCACAACTGCTTCCTCACTTCAGAGGAGTCACACTGGTGCAACCTCCAAATTCTTAAACTAAAATAAACTCATTATGAGTGATACTGTCAGCTGCAGCTTAGATAAAGGATTTTAGAGTGTCCTTAGCTTTACTAGAAACCAAAACACGGTGCTTCCTCTTCATACATACTGCTGTTGAAGACAATTATATCCTTTGATCCTTCTGATAAACACATAATGTTTTAAGGTTTTGAATACATTAAAAAGACTGTCTACCTTTACAAGAAGAAATGCAGATTAGGCAGTAAAATTCATACTCTCTCTTCTTTCAGCCAAGGTCAATAACCAAATTAACATCTGGAAGAAGACCGAACACAAGTTATTTTAACCAATATTAGGTCCCTTAACAACTTTTTTCTTCATAACAGGCAGAAACAGAAAGTCTTGCAAGAGTCCGTAAAACTTCAAATCATTCCTCGTACTGTACCCATGGAAATCTTAAAAAAAAAAAAAAAGAAAGAGAGAGCAACAGGAACTACATGTTGTTCAGTGGCATTAATCATCAGGAAGTCCTCTACCCAGCCTGGAAGTGGAGAACAAGGAGAGGGACCAAATTCTTCCCAGCTACTCTGAAAGTTACTCTACAGTTACTCTTGGAATCACTCAGGTTTTGTACCAGAAATAGGCCTACAGAGTACCTTGTCAAAAAGGGGGAGTCAGTGGGAATTTTGTCTCTAAGAGGTCGTCATCTCTTTTGGACAGGATTTTTCTAACTCATCAAGTTCAAGTATGACATGAAGGTACTGGCCACAGTACCTTCATGAGGACCATGCTCTTCCCCATGTGCCTACTTCTGTTTGCCTTGCTACTCTCCCTGGGCAAAAAGCCCAGACAGATTTATGTTTCTTTCCTTATATCCAAGACAGTACGTCTGAAGCGGACATTTCATACTACATTATTTATAAATACTATATCTTTATTAAGTTATAACTGCAGTTCATGTTTATTGTGAACATCAGTAAGAGCCAGAAAACTTTGGTCACGTGTCCAGAGGCAGTCATATGAAGGATCAGTTTTTAACAGTTATCTTTGTTGGCATTGCTTTCCTTTGTCCAGGAGCCAGGTCTCTCTTGCCCTTCCCATTTTCCACTGAGCCAAGAAAAGCATAATCAGCCTTTAGTTATGAACTACATTGGCTGCATACACCAAACACGTATTGATATACATTAGGGGGTTCTTTGCAAAGATTGAAACAAAATGCCAAAGGACTTCTATCTGACCATGAGTGCACAACAGAAAGACAGCCCGTGCATGTAAATGCTCCCTCTGCTTTGGCTGCAATTCAGAGCTTCAGCTGGAGTCCTGTGAAATGGACAATTCAGGCTGTGATATGGCTCTCACAATGTATGAACAACACAGGGCCAACTGATCATTGAAGGGTTTAGTGCACTGTTATGTGGGTTTCTTGAAGAAAACATATGGAAAAAAAGGCTAGAAGAATAAGAATGTAGCTGGGGACACTATCTGATCTAGCTGAGCTATTTCATGGGAATGGGTAGAGCGTTTCTGAACTTATTAGGGCTCTGGATGAACTCAGACACAGGGAGCATCTAAACAGATGTGTTTCCTGGTAATGGACACTGCACAAGAGCAGGGACTTCTTTGCCCAGCTTGGGACATTACAAAATGCATTCATCCCCAGTCTTAATTATGATAGGATAAAGATTCAAGGGGATACATGCACAAAAGAGACTGGAGTATAAATATTCGTTTTTAAAATGAACCCTGTGACACATATTTAATGAGCACTTATTTTGTAAACAACTGAAATTATACTACCAATTATACTACCAAAAGAGAAAAAACATAATGAAGCAAATCTACACCAGCCTAGAAAGGTCTCATTTCTAACTATTAACAGTAAAAGAGACCAACATTAAAAGTATAAAAACCAAGGTAACTAATTTTTCACAGATACACTGGTTCTGAATTATACTGACTTATTTCAGGAGTAACTTTCAAGACACTACAACATAAAATATGTTCTAATTTATGTCTGAAATTAATTTGTAGAAAGTAATTAACAGAATCCTTCGAAGTATTACACTGTTTCAACAAATATGTCTTCAATCATGCCATTGAATTAAGTAATGGGCATAGAGATTAGACACAGAGTTATCTTTTAAATGTTTTTGATAACATCTATTCAGATTCAGTGGGATTTCTGGTTTTATAAAGAAATCCTCTGCCTGCAGCTTACAGGTCCACAGGCATTCACTCTGGAGACATCCAGGGTGTTGCTATTAAGAGCATCCTTAGAAGATGCCAACTTGAACTTGTGTTCATGGCTATGAAGCCTTGAACTACAGCTAAAACACAGCTCAGCTGTTTGCACAAAAAAATGCAGCAATTATAATGAAGTAAAATCCATCCTGCAATCCTCCGCCTACAGTCCCTGTATTTAACTGGTTGGGGAGATATAAAAATAGAATACCGGGTACAGGGACATGTAGAAAATTACACTTATTTCTTCAAAGGTGCTGCAATGCCCTTCACCACCCCAGCACTGACACAAATCTCACTGCTTATCTGATAATTCCTATTCCTGAATACATTTTTAAAATCTTTTTGATTTCTACATGACAAGACAGATTTTTCGCTCTTCCCCTTTAGACATTTGCCCTTAAGAATCATTCTGAAACAACTGAAACTTTAAACAGCTTAGGACATAAACAAATGTTTAAATGGACACTGACAAGACAAAATGCCCAAGGCTGCTTCTTCTAGTCCAACAGAAGTTTGTCTTTAAAACTGAAAATCAAGTCATCCTTTTGTAATATTTTCAAAATAGATGCTACATATACTTCAGGAGGCAAGTAGCATAACCTTGAAATTGTCTTTAGGAGAAACAAAATTGCTTGAAATTCTGTCCAGGTCAAGTGGGCAAAAGAAAAAACAAGTAGAAGAACTATGAAAAGTACATTATATTTTAAAATCATCACTAGTTTTAACACAGTGCTTTGAAAACTGTAATTTCTAAACCACAACTTCAGGCAAGTGACATGGTCTGAGGTGTCACCAGCTCTCATAATGCTGAGGCTGGTCAATGACTGAACAACAGCTCACCCAGGAAAGACAGAGAAGGTGATGTTGGCAAGTGACAGGACATCAACCCATGCCTCGAGTCAGGTCCATGCAGTTGCCAAACACAGTCTCTCTTAAGACAAAGTCTTAATACACAAACGTATGAGTTCATTTGACTGTGGAGCTACCAGGCATGACTGGAATTTGGTGTCATTTCATCCATTCAGGGGGACAGAGAGCCCAGACTTCTAATTTGGTAGAGAAATTATGGATTGACCTTGTTAAAACTGCATGCTGAAACATGTAATCTGCACTTTGCCTTACCTCTCACTGCTCCTTTATTTCACTGCCAGGGTTTCTTACATCTGGAGCAGGTAAGTCTTCCTTCCATTGCTGACAAATACTGTCAGGTATGAGGCTGCCCTTACGAAGACCAACCCCAGCAGAAAATGTATGTTTCCAGCATTAACTTTGGTTTCTTATAACTGGATCTGAGTCTTTATTGTGGTGGGGTTCACACTTAAAATTCTCAGGCAATTTAACTGCACTTTTATACAGAATAAAATCATTTTGTCGTCGTACAGGGCTTTGCCTAAGGTTCTCCAGGCAATTTGATCTTTCCAAATGTCACCTAAATCTACAAAGAACTCCACTAAATGAGCACGCCTACAGGCAGAATGAAATCCTGCAGAGTATGGTGACAAGTTTTAGAAGAGTTAAAGTAATGAACAGTTACAGCATGTTACTTTTGTCAGAATGAATAGATACATTAAAAAAGGTTTCCTTCGATTTGTAAAATTTCCATGTATTTTAAAAGCATGTCAAGCTATAGCAAACAAGTTGAATGCTGCTGTATCTTGTAATTAAAAGAAAATTATTACTCTCTGTAGTTAAGTGCAAAAGTAGTAAGAATTATGCTTCATACATAAATGAAAAAGAAAAATACAGAGAGAAATATTTTCAAGACTGACTATAGCACCTGCATTTGGTAGTCCATCAGAGATGGCTAAGCCCCCCCAGAGCAAAGACAGGTGGATACTCTCACTGCCAGAGTTAACTTTTATGAGTTAAGCATTTGTATTACCTCTTAGGACACAGGCTTCAGAACTTGTTACCTCAAAGGAAGCTGAGATTCGTACTGATGAAAACTATAGTTACTGCTGTTCAAAGCTTATAAAGTCTAGATCATAAGGATCCAAACAGGAAGTCAAGCAAAATCAGAGTGCCAGTAGTTTACGACTAAGTGATCCACCCACAAACTATGGTTTCCCATAAACCTACAAACCATGGCAAGGATGGGGAACCAATAGGGTGGTATTGTTTAGGTTATTTCTTCAAGTCTGTCACCATTTTTTCCCCATTATTTCTGACAACACTACAATACACTCCTGTGTAGCCCTCCAAATAAGTTTGAAGGCCTCAGCAGAGCAAGGCTGAGACTCAGAAAAGTATTTAAATCTATAGAAATCAATCAATAAACATCCAGGAATTTTTGTGGTTTCTGGATCAAACCCTGAGTGAGTAGTGAAATGACAAGTAGCAGGACCATGTCTAGTCTTCTGATAGCAGAATGGTACAGTTCTACCATTGTAGGTCATCTACTCTATTACAAATATACAAAATGAACATTCAAACCATAATTATTTTTACATGTTGGTAACAACACTTGTTTGCCAGAGGTGAACAAAACTTCTGACTGCACAATTATTCATCTCCACATATTTCATTCCAAGGAATGTAAGGAAAGATATGTACTACTCAACATACATTCAGACTATTGCAAAGCACACAACCAAAGTATCATCTAAAAGAGATTAATTCCTGCTGAGGATGTTGCCTCTTTCTAGCGACTGCAATTTGCCACATAAGGAAGTATATTTTTAATGATCCTAAATCAAGCTTCCAATAGGGAAGATTTTAAAATATTCTTGTGTTGTAACAAAATGTTCCCACTGGTGTTGTAATGAAAGAAAGAGAGAGAAAAAAACCCATCTCCTGGCAGGAAATTAATTATTGAACATTCCACTGCTTGATGATGCGCTCCTACATTCTGTGCAGGCTTTCCATTTTTCTCTCTCAGTATGTGGAGAAATTCAGTATGGAGAACGTAGAAACAGAACAAAGAGCACAAGAGGATCAGTTTATTGAATGCATTTAGAAAACGAACAGACCTGGAGAGAGGAACTTGGTTTGTGCATCACCACACCTGGCATTTGTTCCCTCTTTACATTTCTCTCCTCTCTTTTCCATTAGATTGTCGCTTCTGCTTCTGTTCTCTGAAATCACCTCTGTCGAGAACAGAGGTGCCTGGCTTTTAGCATTACTTAGCTGCGACACTTTTGAACTGTCATTTCCTTGATTTAAAAAATAAAATGGAAAAATCTCATATCTTGATGGAAAGGGAAAAGAGAACTCCAGCATTATGCACCTATGTCTAAATATCCAGATGTAATTCCATTTTAAAAATCATCTTCCCCCTGCCCCCGTGTCCAGCCCATTTCGTAAACTTCACCCCTTGCTTCCAGTTTTAGTCTCACCGTGAAAAAACTGAAAAACCTAAACAGGCCATAATTTCACCCATTAGTTACATGACAAAACATACAGTCCTTAAGGCTACTTCTGCACCCAGCACATAAGCCTAGAAAAACTTCTCAATTTGGTGGGATCATGCCACTGCAAAAGCATCTCCAGAAGAGCAGACACTTCCCAGTAACCA
Source organism: Pachyramphus minor (assembly GCA_013397135.1). Lineage (NCBI taxonomy): Eukaryota > Metazoa > Chordata > Aves > Passeriformes > Tyrannidae > Pachyramphus > Pachyramphus minor. The sequence continues at coordinate 412,488 of VYXB01007224.1, read as the reverse complement.
GCATCTTGGATCCTTCCTGGATGTGGAACTACCAAAGTAGAGAAGGAAAATGCAACAGACTGAAACAGCATATGCCATCTTCAAATATGCCATCTTCACTACATCAGCAGTGCTCTAAGGCATAATCAAGAAGTGTTCAAAAGAAATGAACAATTTTTGCTTTTAAAAAAGGAGGTAGAAAGGTTATGGGAAACTACTACAGCAGATGGCTATATGATTCCTGCAGAAACTTTAATACCAGTTAGGCTGCTCAGGACCCTTTTGCATGGTCATCACCATTTGGTCTCTTCCATCAGCTACTACACAGGATGGCTTGAACTGCCTCTCTCTGCCTTGCAGACCTCACATTTGTCTAGCTCTGTGCATCAGCAGCAGAAGTTACCATAGCTGCACACAGAAATTAAGTGTTTTCATGTATTGTTCATATCTGCAAATATTAAGCTGCTGCCTCCCATCCTCTCCTTACTCTTCCGGGGTCTATATTAATATAATGGGTTCCCCAGAGACCAGGAAGCACCTTCACATATGCACAATGTCACGCTGAATGGGAGCATTCTGGAATAAGACAAACCATCCACTTCATAGCACCTACTCTAAGCACAGCTGGTCTTGCAAGAGAGCACTGCAGGAGCTGGAGATGCAGTAGCAGAAGAGGACCCTCACTGCATGAGGTCCTTCATGTGGCCCTGGGAAGCAGGGCCCTGCAGGAGCTCCGATGGTGCTGATGGAAACTCTGCATCGCGCTCACCTAGTTTTTCATCCCAGACTCTTGACTTTTTAGCACATCCAGGCTGTTATTGATTCTGCAGCTGATGGGGAATGATACTAGCAGTGATTTGGATTGCATTGTTTCGAGACGAGGGAATGAATTTTGAATTATAAAGCAGGAGCAAGTTTAATTACTACATATAAACACGGAGCATATGCTGCCATTTTACAAGAAACTGTTCTGAAGAGAAGCACCATGCTCTGCCACCAGGCTCCCAAGTGACAAAAATCACACTCTCACGAGTATCAGACTCACCATCTGTAAAATGTTTTTCATCTCTAGAAGATAATGTGAGAACTATGTGTTACAAATCATATATTTTGTGACAGATATTATCACTTGCTTTGGAGCACCACCTTGGAACAAATGCTTTTTCTCCCCTGTAAGAGCTCACATGAGGCATAAAACTTCTTAAAACCCTATTTAGCAGTGCAAGAGAGGTGACAACTAATGTATGTCTCAGAATTTCTCTTGTATGGTAAGAAGGGAACAGGAGGGTTTTTTCATGAATATAATGTCATTCAAAGGAATTTGCTCTGTAGGATGACATCCTCCTACAGGACTACAGGAATTTCTGATAAGGCTGTGTGCATCTGTATAAATGTGTTCTAAGTTCCAGAAAGGGAAATGAGTTTTAAGTCCTTCTTCTACAAATGACCAAGAGGCAAAGCCAAAAACCTATTACTCTTTTTAAGAACAGATTACTTTTTTATTCCTTCTCAAAAAATGCCCATGAATTAATGATTAAATCTGCTTCAGTTTTGAGCAACAAGAGATCAGCCATGCTAACACATAGAATCGAAAGTGACTGAGCCAAGAGTCAGAAATGTAGAATTACACTGTAATGAGAGACTGTCAAAAGGGGAGATCAAGGGGAGGTCAATCTGGAATCAACAGCTCTTGCTGTACTCAAAATCTGAATTTCAGAGGTCAGGATGATGCAGGTCAAAATGCTGTGGAGTGACCCCATCAGCAGCTAACTGCATTAATACAACATCAGAGCTTAAAGAACGGCTAATTTGACCCTCTTCTGATAAATTATACATCTTCTATAATCAATCTAAACCAAAACTAATTTCCAGCAACTGCACTGCTCTGCCAGGAGGCAGTGCCTTAATATAATTATGCATAGACAGGAAGAGATAATGACCTCTGATTCAAGCCTATTATTTGTATGGAACATAGAGATACATCACAATATTATGTGAGATATTGATTAAGACTGGTATGTTACATTAAACAAATTGTTCTCCCATAAACCACTGCTGCTTTTTCCTCTTCCATCGATTCTTGCTGTCCTTGCCAATCATGACGAGTTACCTAGTGAGGGGCACACATAACTTTGGAAGAACTACTACTACACTGACACCGATCTACCTTCAGACCCAGGTGTTTGCATCCCTTCCGCCTGAAAAGCCTGTGGCAGAATAGAAGAGCATCTCGTAGATGATTTATCCAAAAGCTCTGTCCATGTTTATTCAACAGTAGCTTTTTAGAAGATACATTAAATCGAGTCTTCTGATAGCCATCTGCTTCCGCTCAAACCGCGCTGGTCCAGACCCGGAGCCGTGCCCTGACCGCGGCCGAGTGACCCCGGATCTCCAGGTGGGCGCGGTGGGAGGGCGCCTCTGCCCGGCCCCGCGGGGACCCCGCACCGCGGCTCCCGTTACCCACAGCGGCGTTACCCACCGTGAGCCCCGCACCGCCCGGCCGGACAGGTCTCCCCGGCCGGGAGCGACCCGACCCGAGCCGGAGTCCGCAGCCCCCTCCCCGACGGCGCTCGGGGGCGGCTGTGGGTGGCAGCGCCGCCCGAGGGGAGCACGGGTTGAGCCACCCCCGCCGCCGCAGCAGCATCCCCAGTGCCCGCGGAGCCCCCGCGCCCCGTCCCTTCCCCGGGCCCGGCGCCGCTCGCCCCATCGCCGGGGCTCCCCACTACCGGACGGGCCGGCGCCGCGCTCGGGGGAAACTTTG
>VYXB01007224.1:393533-409508 GCA_013397135.1 Pachyramphus minor | reverse complement strand
CGCGCCTCCCTCCCTCCCTCCCTTCGCCCGGCCGGCCAGGAGCGCAGGAGCGCAGGAGCGCTGGCGCGGGGCGGAGCGGGGCGGGGGTCCGGCAGTGCCTCCCGCGGGCATCGCCCCGCCCGCTGCCCCTTCGTCCCGGCAACGGCGGCGGTCGCGACCCCGCATCGACCCCGCGCCGGCCGCCCCTTCGGGCGGGGACCCCGCGCACATCCCGCACAGAGCGACCCTTGCGCGCTCCCGGGGGGCTGCGAACAACGCCGAGCCTGTGTCCTGCCGTGCCTGGGGACTGGTGAAGGATCGTCCCTAGAATAATTGTCATACAGCCACGGCAGCGATGGAAGAACGAAAGTATGAGCAGCAGAGGGGTTTTCCTGGTGGGGATTAAATAAGTGCCATTATACATTATAAACACATTTGCATACTTATTTAGCTTGCTCTTGCTAGTCTGTTTGGGTTGTCAAACTTCCTTTGAGGTGAATTTTCACGTTGGATGTCTTATTTACACCTTTTTTTTCATCAAACTTGGACAGTAATTGTTACCAAGGCTCTGCAGTGTCACTAAGAGCTGTTTGCTACAAACCTGGTGAACAGCATGAACACTTCCTTTGCATAGGAGGCGTTTCATTGCAATATACCACTATTTGTACTTACGTGCCTGTTTTCAAACCATGACGACTGTATAATGTAAACAGCAAACTTTGACATGATCCAGTCAAACCAGTATAGCGTCAAGAGTTAGACCAGCAGAACACACAAGCTGAGATCTACAAAGTCAAATATAAACAAACTGGGATCTAGAACTTGTGGCTCTTTGAAGTTGGAAGTGTTTATGTGATCCCAAGAAAACACTTATTCCATAAGACCAGTTGTTTCACCCAGCTCAGGAATGCTGTGCTCTTCCCACTGCCTGCTCTGGTGATTTCTCTATTACTGCTCAAAATCAGATGGAGATGGTAAGGAGGCAAAGTCATCCCTTAAGCATCTAATAGGCATTCATCACCACTATAACATGCAGCAGCCAGCTATCCCAAAATGTATCTCCAAGAGTGGAGCAGTCTTCAGCTGCTTATATATCCAGACTGGAAAGTTTTGCACAGGTGTAAGGACAGACGGATGCCATGACAAAGAATTTATAAACCTGAATGCAAGGAGCAGAAAAAACAGCTTGTGAAAAAGAAAAAGCAACTCACAGACAGATCTGCAGAAATCACAATGCTGGGCTTTGACTTTATTTTGCACTGGGAGGACCTGTTTTTTCCAGGAGTTATCTGAGTGGGCTGAACGCATTAATACTACATTTAGAGGTGGAGCTGGAAACTGAGCCAGTGTGGCTGTGGGAAAAACAGGCGAATGACTTCACAGCATCAGTGAAATAGTCTGCAGGAGGTGGCTGGAGGTCCCCAATCCTCAGTGCAGCTCGAAGCAGGACTACTGCCGGTGCCACATGGGGACAGCTGAGGCTTTGTCCCATTGTGTGTGGGCACCCTCAAGGAGCTGGAGTGTCATGAGCTCTCTAGATAGCCTGTCCCAGTCTGCACTGGCCTGCTCTTGACACCTCTCAGTGGCCATTTGCTCTGGTCAGCATGCCATCTGGAGAAAGGGGCATGATATGAGAGGAAGGTAAATGAATGAGGAGTAATGAACCTGTCTGCAATCTTCATCAGCAGACTCCACCACTTCTCTGGGTGCCCTGTTCCAATGCTTGACCACCCTTTCAGTGAAGATATTTTTCCTAATATCCAATCTAAACCTCCTTGGATACTTGGGAGTATTTCCTCTTGTCCTATCACTTGTTACTTGTGAAAAGAGAATGACCCCCACCTGGCTACAACCCTCTTTCAAGCAGTTGTAGAAAGCAATAAGGTCTGCCCTGAGCTGCCTTTTCTGCAGACTAAACACCTCCAGCTCCCGCAGCTGTACCTCATACAACTTGTGCTCCAGACCCTTCACCAGCTCAGTTGCCCTTCTCTGGACACACTCCACCACCTCAATGTCTTTGTTGCAGTGAAGGCCCTGATAGTGAACAAAGTTCGAGGTGCAGCCACAGCAGTGCCACGTACAGGAAGATGGTCACTGCCCTGGTCCTGTTGACCACACTGTTTCTGCTGTAACTCCTCCCTGCCAACCCCACCTGGGGTGTGATGTTGCAGCTGTGGTTCATTATTCTTGCATATTTTCCTGGAATTAATTACTGCCTTCACCCTCCTCCCTATCCTCATGCAAGAGCTGCCCAGCTCCACTGTCATGGTGGTTGAGGGTGCAGCCCATGTCACTGACGTCTCCAGGCCTTCCAGGCTTTTGGCCTGCACAGCCTGGATCTCAGAGTCAGGCTGGGTTTAAGATGTAGATGATTAACACTGTGAGCACAGGGAACTTAAAACTTCCACTTAGGGAGAGGAAAAGGACATTAAACCTTTCTTACCTGGGAAAGCACCTGCTCTGTGCTGTCCTGCCCTCTGAAGGCACAGTGGCAGAGGTTGGTGTGGTACAGTAGCAGCACAGGAGCTGCCTGCTCTTCCTGTGCCAATGGAGGCAAGACCATCAGCACAGCAGCCACCTCTTCTCCTGTCAGAGGGTCAGGCCGGACCTCAGCAGGGGGCTCAGGCCCATCTGTTAGGTCTGACCACTCCAGTTTCTAGCCCCTCACGTCAATATAAACTGCAATGACCTCATCTTAATGCACTGGGCTCCAAGGTGCTGTGAATGAAAGCCCTGATCCAGTTTCACTTAGCAGGTGTGCAGATCTGTCCAGGGAGGCAGCAGCCACGTCACCTGTGTTTGTCCATCCGAAAGGCTCTTTAGCACCTTCACCAAACCAGCTTTGTGGTTAGCAGAACCCCTCAGGTAGAACCTCCTCCTAGATAATAGCAATTGTAAAACAAATTGCAATATATGCAGAACCAAGTGCTCCAGAATGGAAATGTAAGCCTCAAAAATTGTAAGGACATTAAATAATTGTGAGATCCAAAAGGGTATCCTTTATAAACATTTTTCTTATATTTTTTTACATACTTCCCTGCAAGCTGGGGTCCATAAATCAGCTCGTCAAGAAAGTACGAAATCTGAGATACTCACATAAAGCCAGAATGTTACTTGTTGTAAAATCTGTAAATGCTTGTGGGAAATGATCTGTGAAAATGCTATATGCCTTCTAAGAAGTAACTGATTGTATACAGAGAGGAGTAAGGAACTCTTAAACAAAGAGTGATTTCAGATTTTATTAACGAAGTCCACTTGCCTTTTGATGTTTAAGGACTATTCTATAACTGAAAAAGCAGGTTACATTTAATTAAGTCCCTTGGCTCAGACTTGTTACTTAGGGCAACGCTGTAAACACTTGGCAGAGACTCTGAACTATAATAACAGGTTTATTAAAAATAGAGTTTGGTCACATATGAGAAGGCAGGGAGTCTGATAGGAAGTTCATGGGGAACCTACCACTGTTCTGCATTACCTTCATCATTTTTTTTTAGTGCATGCAGAATAAAGATATTAAAAATCTTTTCATTTCCCGTCCTTTGCATATCTTACCTGTAAGTGATTTAATGAGTTGAATTCTCAGCTTGAGAATAAAATGTCTACTTGTAGATTGTGTGATAGTAGGAACAAAACAGTCAAATCCTACAGTTCAGCTTTGTGCCTGTCCAGATGGAGGGTGCCTTGTGGCTTCTGCTAAAATGGCAAGAGAAGGTATCTGACACAAAGGATGCTATTTCTGAAATTAAGGAAGATATTTATGCCATTGTAGCTAAATTGCTTTTCCTTTATAAACAGGGTTCCCCATATGAACACTCATTCCAGGAATGATTTCTTTTCTGGCTTTGTTTAAACCAGTTCCAGACCAATAGTAACCAGAAAAAGATGTTGTCTCTTTATCTTGCAATAGGTACATTTGTGTGAAAATATTGTGTATGGTCAACCCAAATCTCAGAGAAGTGTAACTTCCTATCCTTAGCCATCCATGGCTGCTTTGGCCAAAGAGCTACAGGTTCCCACTGATCCTTCCTAGACCTCCTTCTGCCTACATTCCCAAAACATCCTTGTTGAATGCCACAGACCTGAAACGTGCTTCTCTGTCCACGACTAGTAGTCTTTTGGGAAAGGTCGTGGGCATTTGAGTTGTGCCCCTGCACTACTGGCATAGTCCTCAAGCCTTTGCATGATCTTATGGCTTGTTAAAGAGGCTGCAGAGAAAGTGAGAATCTCACTAATTTTTTAATCCTTTTAGTCTTTCTGAAGCCTTCCAGAAAGAGGATAGAAAATCTTACCCTATAGCTGAATGAGAAAGAGAAAGTTAAAGTCTGTAACACAGGAGAGTAATCCACATTCTTATTCAACTCTCATATTTTACAGATACAAATGTAATTTTACATTACAACCTGACCTGAGCGGTGACTCACTTTCAAGGCAATAATCATGTCACTATAGGTCTAAACAACACTTTGTTTTCCTTGCTTAGCCCATATCTGAAACACCAAGGAGTGCCAGCCATGAGAAAAGACTCATTAGCTCTCCCAGATGAATAGGTAAGTGAAGATTTCATTTCTGTTACCCTGTCTGACAGCAGCCACCCCTTAGTCTGGCTCCTCTGCCCACACACATGTAAACAACGGGAGGGGTACCATGTAAAACAAACTTTCAAAGCAAAAAACCAGAAAACTCAGGAGAAAAAAAGACAGTCCAATTCAACCAAGTAAACAGAAGACGCTCAGAAAAAGGTGAGAAAGGAATAAGAGATACTGTAATAAGAGGAGGAAGTAAGGTCATGTACAAAAAAAACCCAAATAAGCTATGAAATGTAAGTGCTTTAATGACTTCTTTAAAGGCAAGGGAGAGTATTCTAAAATGTGTGTTCTACTTCTCCAACCAAAGTTTGATAACAAGCAGTGAATGAATTTATAAAATTTATACAGTTTATATAATCAATAAAATGAACACCAGCTTAGAAACGGTAGTGCCATGCCCCACTAGACCCTTGGTCCCTTTCAGATGCTAAGAGAGGAAGAGGGGTGATGACTCTTGGCCCTGCCTCAGTGTACCACTGAGCAGAAGTACAAACTCTGGATGTTGACCAACCTCCCTTCCATTGCTCTGTTGTGTCTCCTCCTTTCTTGATTCCCAGAAGTCCACCATGTAGGCCACACTGATGAACCACACTGATTCACAACTATTGCCAGGTAATGGCAAGAAATAGACTATGGAAATTGCAGTTAACAGTTTATCAATAATGCCAGGAGTTACAGTGACTTCTGATATGGGAGCTGAATTTATTTTATTTGTTTTCTACCAAGGTAAATTTTGTTTGAACCAACTTAATAGCAAAATGCACTTGCTATTTTCAAGAGTTGGTCTTTTGGGGTGATGGTGTGACATCACAGGGACAGCTTCCAAGTGCAAGAGCTGTGGAGGTGAGGTCCTTCTGATCCTTCACCAGGGCAGCTGGTGTGGTGGGAGCAGGGTTGTGTGGGTCACTCTCAGGCCTTCCTCTGTTGTTTTTTCATTTGCTTTGGTAAGCATAGTTTATTTTGAGATGTGATTTATTGAGAACATACATGTTTTATTTGACAGAGGCAATGGGAAAGCTCCTTCCCTGGCCTTCAGGATGGTTTGCTTACATTCTGTTTGGTTTTGTTCTGTTCTTTCAGGCAGATGGAAGTTGGAAGAAAAGGAGAGTAGTTATGTAAAACTCATTTGAATATTATGTACTTGTGGAGCTGATTTGTTTCTGTTGCCATGAGCATTTCATTCAAAATCTCCTCCCTTACTTGGGCAAAACCCTTCCTTGATTCAGAGAGGGCTTGATGCAGGAAAAGCTCCATCCAGTTTTTGGAAACTTGTTTGTTTTTTTTCTCCTTTATTCCCCTTCTGTTTTTCCTCTGTTTCTGATGGATGCAGGATGCAGTTTTCTCATCCATGTGACAGGATTGTGTAATTCTGCCCCTTTGAGCCTGACTTGCTCTCAGTCGTCTGTGACCAACTGAATTCAGGACTGTCAGATTCCCTGCTGTATGCTCCAGCACGCCATGAAGATTTGTTTCCCCAGTAGATTCTGAACAAACGATATAATGTTTACCAGTAAAGGAATCATTTTCCATTGCTAGATGTTGTGTAGTACCCTAAAGACCGGGCAAAAGACTCAAGAGGGTCTCAAGGCTTTCACCGTGAGAGCATCTGAGTGTCTCCTAGGCATTTCCATCTCTTCACAACTGCTCCCATAACATGAACTTCATGGTTTCATCCTATCTGATCCCCATACAAAGGTAGAATTGCCAGTCTGGTGCAAACAGAGCCTTAGACAAAACCCCATGAAACAGAGGGGCCCGTGCTGTGTCAGGGCTTACTGTGTGGAAGGAGGGAGGGACAGTAGAGTGACTTGGTGTGGTGGGTGTCTCTGCAGACCATGATGCCTGACAGTAGGGTCCACAGGGCTGTGTAAGGTGGTGAAGCTGTGCAGGAAGAAGCAATCCAGCTGAAACTTGCTGAGGGTCAGCCCTCCCTGTGGCACCATGTTCAGCTTCAAGTGTCACTGGCTAGGCAGGCTACCTCCTTCTGCCTGAATTATCTTGCTTAGAGAAACTTGTGGTACTTTCATTGTATTCCCTAGAGATATAAGTCAAGGCCTCTGCAATAATATTCACTGGAAAGACTATTTCTGGACATAACTACAAATATTTAATATGGGGTAAATTATAAATCAGACTGCTCCAACACCAACCAGAAATGAATGCTTCAAGTAGAAAATGGAGATTGCCTGGTCTGTTTTTTACCCCATGATATTAGGATTGGAAGCAGGGCAGCAGGTTGTTATTAGTGTTCAAGCACTGCAGTTGCATATGCTATAAAAATCATGCTACCATTACTGGCTTTTATACACAGATTTCCACCTTCATATTTCAAATCTCTTGTAATTTTCTGTAATTTCCTGGCATAACCTGCCTGAAACAAAAATTACAAACCCTGAAATATTATTTGATATTTTAAAAGACAACCAGTATATCTTTGCAATGAAATGTTTGTGGAAGAATGAATTATGTGTGATCTATTCTGCATACTTCATCACAGTAACAAAATGAATTAGTTTTTTAGAACCCAGCAATCAAGAAGGCTCCTTTTGAACTGCCTGACCTCCTTCACGGCACTGGAGATGTCAAATATTCTACAAATGCAACACTCAGCTAACTGCCTGTCAGTGCAGCAACCTACAGGAGTAATTAAACCTTTCTCCGATTTGTTTGAAGAAAGGGTTTCAATTTTACATCCAATGTCAAGTCAGCTTGCCTGTGAAAGAGATGTGAGAAGAGATTCCTTCCCTGGCCTTCCCAAACGATATTAGCTTTGGAAGTAAAGTAGCAGAAATATATAAATGCTTCAAATGGAGGGCCTGTTCCCTGTAGCTGATAAATAAACTGAATAATTTTTTGAGGTAAGAAGTGGATGATTCTGATGCATAACCTGCCAGGAAGAGACTTTTGCAGTATGAGATGCACTAACGGTTCCAAGCTCTTTCAGAGCAGGCATTTTCAACCCTTACTTGTATTTCCCTGAATATTTAATGTCACAGTTCTGCCAGAAGCCTCTGAAAATAGGGAGAATTAAAACCCATCAGTTGTTCCATAGCAGAAGAAAGTTGATGATTTAGAAAGTTTCTCTGTACTATATTTCAAAGTGTGACCTTGAGGATCTCTAGAAATGTCAGACATGGCCTTGTGGTGTCTCTAGAGGCAGTTTAGAAGTCATGGTTGGTGGTACTTCACCTGAGCATAGTTAACTGCAGGCATCTGTCAGGGTTTATCAACCTCTAACCAATATGTCATTAAAGACTAATCACTTTAAAAGTCACGTTAGAGAACACACCGTGGAGCTTTTGTTTAACCAAGTTTTGATGTCCCTGCTTTGGTGGGGTCAGCAGGGCCCTCAGGGTTGGTTTGGAGACCAGCACTCCAGTGAGGATGTGCTTCTAGTGAGAGGGGACTGCCTGCTTTCTTCTCATCTGTTGTTGTACCCTTTTCCAAATGCATTTTCCAAAGCAAGGTCTGGCTTTCAAACACACCCTTGAAACAGAAACATCTGGAGATAAAACAAAAAGTGGTATCTGGTGGGTATGGGTTACCAAAAAAAAGTTTCTGTGCTCGGTGTGTAGGTATTTGTGTGTGCATGTGCATAGAAATGCAGGCTGAAGTGATAACTGCCAGAGATTCAGCATGGGGATTTCATCAAAGTTGCCTCTCCCCATGTCCAACCTCCCCCTGCATCATCCAGTCACACTTGTGTGAAGGTTTAGACTTGGCACTCGGCCAAATGTCCAACCTACAGAATAGGGTCCCCCCACCCCTCCTTCTCCACCTTCTCCAGGGGAAAGGAGAAAAGGAAAAGAAACCAAATTGTATCAAAATATATATATATATTTACGTATATCACAGTATATACAATTAATGCAATATATACACAGTTAAGGGGGACTACCCACCCCCAGAGGGAGAGGGTAAGGGAAAGGGAAAGGGTAAAAAGGGGCAAACGGAGGGAAACTCAAACAAATATACACTCTCAAAAACCACAAAGTATTAACCAAGTAAAATCTCACTACTTTCCTTGAGATAGCTGGATAGCGCCAACCATACACTGGCAACCTCCGCCTCCCAAGGCCTACAAGGCCGCACCAGGCCTCACTCCTCTGCACAGGCAGAGCCGACAGCAGGGAATGTGCACCTTCGGATCCACTGGAAGGAAAAAGGAGCAAAGGCTTCTCCCTCCTTCTTATTTATACCCTGAGTTATGTAAAAATCGTATGGAATACTGGGAGCAGGGTCACTTCCCTGGTAACAAGCTGGTCTCTAGCAGAATTCTGCTTCAATCCAGACCTCTCACAAGGGTCACAGCCTCAGTAGGCACTGGTCTGTTCCGGGACAAATCCCTCATTAACTGCTGGGGGGGTCTCTCTGCACCCCAGTTATTTTCTAACAGTGACAGGGGTTTGCAACTTTCAGTCTCTTCCCCTGCTGAAGGGAGGGGGGGGGCCTCTCCCTGCATCTCAACTCTTCTCTTGCTAGAACTGACCTTGAAGCTGCTGGTTATCTCAAGTCGTCCTCTGCTCTCTGCCGGGGCTGGAATCCGTCTTGCATCATGTTTCAGCTGGGCAGTTTCTTTCTGGAGTTTGTTTCTCCACTGTTACACGTCCCAGCTGGAGAGACTTCAATGCCATGCCTGCCCCTGGCTCAAGGCCGGGGGAGTAGGGCCTGGCCCCCCACTTCGGGGGCGTGCTGCCTCCCTCTTACATGGTTGCCGAATTTCTTACTGCGACAACACCTTCTCTTCTGTTTTCTTAAATATGTCATTAGCAGAGGCGTTACTAAAACTTTTGATTGGCTTTTTCTCCGGAAACCTACCTGGACCTGACCATTTCAGCCAGGGGGGCTGGTAACCCACGACACCTGTATCACAGAGATGAGTTGAGGATCGATTTTTATGTATTTATTCATTGTTTTCCCATGTCTAATTACGTCTTTGTAAAAATGAACAAAAGTTAAAGAAGAAGGCAACAGTATGAGCAATCATCACTTGGCAAATATTATTAGGTCAGCTTTGATCGAAATATCTATACTTCTGAGAGAGGTTCAGGAATGTATCCATTTATGTTGTAACTCCCTTGACTTGAACTGGCAGATGCTCATAGATATCATAGTATATCATACTACAAATTTCAACTGGTGTAATTTGAAAAGAAAGCTCGCAGATGGCAAACACTCTCATTCTTCTCTTAGAAGAACACTTTAAAAACCCACGTGGTGCAATCTCCTACCTCTCAAAACCAACAGAGTAGTAAGTGATAGGTTTGAATGGAAGTCCCAACAGCAATAACTGCTTCCAATGCCGAGAACTGCTGAGGTAAAAATGTGACAAATCTCCTAGGTTTGTTAAGATCTGATAAGGCAGTCAAATTGCCCAAAACTTGAACAATCAAGGATTTTCTTTGGTATAGCTCATGTGTTTCTATACAAATGGCTTATCCCATTTGATCCAAATGAACTTTTATGGGAACTTTTCAAGATTCCAGGGTAAGGTGAAAGTGTGACCACATGTCATCATGCTGGAGAGTTCTGCCTTTTGTATTCAGGGATTTTTACCAGCTTTTAAAAATCCTGTTGCATTTTATTGCACAATTGATTTAAAAATATGTGTATGTCCAGAAGTTCTTTCTTATGATCATTGGTGAGAAACACCACTGAAGTGTTTCATGAAGAGGCAAAATGTTCAGGGCTCTTCATGCATACAGTTAATTTTCCTCTTAGAAAGAAAACACCAGGCCCCAAGGGTTTTTTAAATACACTGGGGAAAAGAAAGACAAAAACCAATGGCCAGAAGCTGAAGCCAAGATGAATCCAAATGAGGAGATTTTAATAGTGAGTCAGTCATCCAGAGAAATGATGATTTGCCAACTCTTAATGTTTTCAGAGAGAGAGCGTGCCTTTCTAGAAGATGTGCCATACTCACAGTACAGTGTATTCAAAAGTGGGTTAATTGAGTGAAGTATAATGACTTGTAAAATAAAAGCCATATCACAGGATCTGTCTAATGGTCCTTTGCCCTTAGTTTTGTGAGGTTTATCTTAAAAGGGTATTGCTTTTCTTTTCATTTTTCCAGCTCTTACACAGACTGGCTCAAAGAGTTTTAATTCCATTCCTTACAGATTTCTACCTAGGAAAATGAAGCCATTGAGCAAAGCAAAAGTCATAAGAGCAACTGTGAAGTGATAACAGTATGCAGTTAGTGCTCAGCCAGTGGGAACTAATTCACTCATTCACAAAGCTACAAAGCTGCCGTCAGACGGTATTTTTTGTTGCTATCAAACAGATTGCGATTAGATCCACTGACAAAGGTGAATGGTTTGATAATTATAATTTAATCCTCTTCTATCAATTCAGCAAGAAAGTCACTAAATCGCACAGTCCATTTTGTGTGGTGTTATCTGAATTTATAGTCAAAACCATTTCCACAACATTTGAAAATATATGTTGCTAAATATTTGTTGTAGCACAGTTCATACCTCTCTGTGTATCTAACCTGTATGGCCTCTCTGCTACAGGTGTGTATAAAATAATCTATGTTCGTACCTATAAATACAAATACATAAGGAATTAATGAATATGGGAATACACAGAAGTGGTGTTGGAGCATGAACATGTGAACATTTGATTTGTTCGGCACTATTTCTGCTGGTCATACGCCCCCGTGCACAAGAAGCCACTGCCTCGTGCTCCTCTCGTGCAGCTTCACGAAGACTTGTAACATTGACGTGGCTCAGGAGAGGAGAGGCTCAGGAGAGGAGAGGCTCAGGGGAGTCAGTGGGTACCCTGCTACTGGGTGATACTTGTCAAGGGCTCATCTTCCCCATTTAGGTGTGTACTGGGAGTTAAAACACAAATAGTGACACATCTGAAGGATGTTATCCTTGTCATCATTCACTCCATTCAGAGCACCTGAATTTGGAAAATCTGGACATTAGTTTGGCTTTGGCTGTGCCATAGGACATATATGGTCATGTGTAAGACAATTTCTCTGAATTCAGGACTGAATTTACAGGACTGGATGCTGTTTGTTTACTAAGACCTACTTCTACCAGCTTATGAGCTGCTACACTCATATAGCTTCATGTGGAGGAAGTTTCAGGAAAGCCATGTGGTTTCATTATTGCCTGTATAAACAGAAGGCAATGCCTGTATTTTGCCTGGTAAGAGTGAAGCAACAGTGATCAAAGTTTTTATTTATTCATATTTTGTGGTAGGGTATCAGATATACCTGTGTTCAATTCTTTTTTCTTATGTTCTTTTTGAGCAACTTTTGGTACTGGACATGCTTAACGCCTTTACCTTCACCAGGAGTGGTTCCAAAGTTCTTAACCAAAGGCCATCAGTAACCCCTCCAGATTATGGAAGGGATTGCACATCCAGTATCAGAAATGCTCAGGCTTCTTGTCACTGCTATTGCAAAAGATATTTGCTTAAAAGCCCCTTTTCCTGCTAGGAAGAAAATTTGGGGGAGAGATGAAGTATGTTTTTGCTTCAGCAGTAGTGGAAGAAACCTAATAAAACATGCTTCAATTGTATCCTAGAGGTGAAACTGCAAAAAGGGATGGGGGGGGGGAGAGGAATAAAACAAACAAACAAACAAAGTACTACTTATTGTTTCGAGAAATCTCATCATCTCTGAGCTGACTTCAATGATTTTTGAGCAGCTGCAGGCACAGGGTTGCTCTGCCTTTCCTGCACAGCTGAACACTTAATATATCAGTTTTAAATCAGTTCCCAGCTGATAGGGAAAGGATTGCAATCTGCTTAATAGTGCCTTTGCTGCAGACAAGTAGATGTCCTTTCTGAAGGGAAAATATTGGAAGCACAGCTATTTCCTGAGACCGAAGTAGACAGGCCTGCAGCCTGTCGGTTATATTTGGGAGCACCATGTCGTGTGTGTGTGTGTGTGTGTGTGTGTGTGTGTGTGTGTGTGTGTATTCCACCCCGGAGCAGAGGCCTTGAGTGCACAGCCACAATCAGTGTCAGCTCTCACCTCATGCATTTTATGTGCTGTAAAAGCCACGGCTTTATTCCCTCCCTGGTCCTCAACTTCTAACAGCTCCTCTTTCTCAGAAAGCTGGAGGAGCAGCACACAATGCACAATATAACACCTCTCTCCCTGTTTCTTCCCACAGACCAGCCATTGAGCACTGGTCAGAAGCCATTAGCACCCAGTTCGAACACAATGTAAATTCTATGAGAATTCATTGTTTTTATAAAGATCTCATGCAATTTGCTGCCAAGCAGCCTCCACAAATATTTAAAGCCTGCCTCTTTTTCCACACAATTTTTTTCTTAAAAAAATGCAACACAACAAAAATAACAAGAGCTTTTACTTCCATAAAGGCTGAGACATAAGTAACCTCTTCCTGTGCAGAAACCAGACACTGGGATGATGGAATTACTGATATGTGCATGTGTTCCATGGGGATGACTTTGAGGCTGTATGTATTATATGTTTTGCCAATATCAAGTAAATCTTCCCGATTTCCTCTTCTCTTGAGAGGTAACATATTTTTGGATAACCCTGATGTAATTACCTGATTTCTAATGACCACCTCTTCATCACAGATATCTCGAGGGTCCAGGCCCACCTAGGAAGAACAACCACATTTGATCATGTTTTCCTGTCTCCTTCCATCCCTGCTGTCGTTCATATCTAAACACATGCTCAGCTGCTCTGCTGAATCATCAGGCAGGAACAATGTCCATTCTGTCAAAATGTTATAGGAGTGCCAGCTCTAGATTTCTGTGTAGAAACTTGGAAGTAGACAACATATTTAAAAATGCTTGTTATTATTTTTACTCCTATCACACTTCAGTTTCACCAATATGAGTTATCAGGCTGGGTTTTTCTGTCTGTGGGAACAGTGTCCAGACACAGAGCTGTCTAGTTGTGCAAGAGTTATCATCAGTATCACACAGGACAGACTTCATGAAAAAACAGACCAAGTATAAATACAAGCAATGGCTCAAATCCCAGCTGCCCTTTTTCATAGGAACGAGCCTTCATACAGTATGTACCTTTGTGAGTGCAGCTGCAGTACTCAGAAGGAGGCAATTCCCAGCCAAACGAAACCTGTATCAGTGACTCCAGGGTGTGATTGCAAAGAGATGTTTGTGACCTCTGAGGAGTCAGGATTATGAAGGTGATGAGCATGGCCCTAAGAACTTCAGTGAAAGTTTGCCTTTCATTCCAGCCATACATACCTATAACATGAGAAAGACTGTTTCCAGAACATTTTCTGATCAGCTCTTTCTTGTATTTTATTTCTAAGGTTCAGGTCTTATTCTGATTTTTTGAAACCAAAGTTTCATGCTTAGAGCAGAATCACATAAATGCAATCTGAATTCCCCAAGCTTGCAATTTTTAATGGTACATCTCATATAAGTTTTAAATAAAAGTTCCTCCAAATTGATTTCAGAATTGCCTGAAATGCCATTTAGTGTGGCCTGACCTATTTTTTGCTAGACAAACTTTGAAACTGGTTGGAAAGTATCCTCATTTTAGCAGTGACCTCGTTATTTATAATCAGGTCTTGATCCTATAATATCTATTGGTTATAATAATTTTCCTCAAAATCCACACATTCATAAGGACATAATATCCTGCACCTTACCTAACTAAGGTAGAACTGAAAGATCTTATCATGGCTTCTTATGGTGGCTTTCTGTAAAAAAGCAAAAACCTACAGACAACGGGCCACAATGGTATTATCAGGTTGGTAACATTAATTATATGCATAACTGCATATAATTATATGCACTAAGACATTAGTGTGTAAAAGCACAAACAATTTTTTAATATTTTTCTTACTTTTAACTGTATCTACGAACTGTGATTTACTGTTTTTTCCTTCTGTGAGAGCAAGAACCATAGATCAATAGAAAAGTTTTTCTTTTGTTGCCAGTTTGCTTCACCTGTGGTTCTCATGCATTGCCAATGAGATCTGCAGTAGACACAAATGAAAAGGATCATTTAAACTCCCAAGAAACAACAGAAAGAAACCAAAAAAGAGCTGTTTAGAATCATAGAATAGTTTGGGTTGGAAGTGACCTTGAAAGGCCACCTAGTCCAAATTCCCTGCAATGAGCAGGGACATCCTCAACTAGATCAGGTGGCTCAGAGTATAGTCCAATCTGACCTTGAAGGTTTCCAGGAATATGGCATCCACCCACCTGTCTGGGAAACCTGTGCCAGTGTTTCACCATCTGCACTGTAAAAAATTTCTTCCTTATATCTAGCCTAAATTTACCCTCGTTTAGTTTAAAACCATTACCCCTTGTTCTATTGCAACAGGCCCTACCAAAAAGTTTGTCCTCATCTTCCTTCTTGGCAGGGCTGCTCTCAATCCATTCATCTCTCAGCCTGCATTGGTACCAGAGATCCCTGAGGGGCACAACTTGTCACCGATCTCTATCCGGACATTGAGCTGTTGACCATTACCCTCTGGATGTGACCATCCAACCAATTCCTCACCCATCTAATAAATCCCTCTCTCTCTAATTTAGAGAGAAGGATGTTGTGGGGGACTATGTATAAAAGGCTTTACAGAAGTCCATATAGATGACATCCATAGCTCTTCCCTTGTTCATTGGTGTAGTCACTCCATCCTAGAAGACCACAAAGCTGGTCAGGCAAGACTTGCCCTTGATAAAGCCTTGCTGGCAGTCTTGAATTACCTCCCTGTCCTCTGTGTGCCTTAGCACTGTTTATAGGAGGATTTGTTCAATGGTCTTTCCAGGTACAGAGCTCATAGGTCAGTAGTTCCCAGGCTCATTCTTTCTACCCCTTTTAAAAATGGGTGCAAGGTTTCCCTTTTTCCAGTCATGCAGGACTTCACCTGACTGCCATGACTTTTCAAATATCATGGAGAGTGTCTTCACAACCATGTCAGCCAATTCCCTCAGGACTCTGGGATACTCTTGTCAGGTCTCATAGATCTAGATATGCTCAGGTTCCTCAGGTGGTCATGGACCTGATCTTCCCTTACAGTGGTAGGGGCTTTGTTCCCTCAGTCCCTGTCATTCAGTGCACCTTTTAAGAGGAGTGGAAAGAGAGATTTCCAGTGAAGGCCAAGGCAAAAATAGTTGTTGAGTACCTCAGCCTTTTCCTCATTCATTGTTACTAGATTGCCAGTGCAAAAAAACATACATGGCAGCTTTTCTTCACTATGGAAAATGGGAACACAGAACTGGTCAGATGGGATCAGCCAGGAGGGGCATCTTGTCCAATGTCTTGTCCTGAAACTAGCACTGGGAGAATCAGAAGATGCAAGAACCTCTTGCCAAGCAGGCATGAATTAGTCTGTCCTGTGTTGGAAGCCTTCCTGGTTTCTTAAGAGAGAT
This sequence comes from Pachyramphus minor, assembly GCA_013397135.1. Classification (NCBI taxonomy): domain Eukaryota; kingdom Metazoa; phylum Chordata; class Aves; order Passeriformes; family Tyrannidae; genus Pachyramphus; species Pachyramphus minor. Next base: position 393,594 of record VYXB01007224.1, on the reverse strand, counting down.
TGGCATAAAAGCTGAGACATTATTTGAACGTTGCTTCTGATTTTTTTCCTTTTTTTTTTCT
>VYXB01007224.1:305762-393502 GCA_013397135.1 Pachyramphus minor | reverse complement strand
TTTTTTTTTTTTTTTTTTTTTTTTTTGTGGTTAATGGTAACTAATGCAATTCTGGATATTAGTGCTACCTATGCCTTTTCAGGTAAGATATTCTCTTCTAATATTACATGATGGGAAAAAAACAGTGCTCCAGCAGCAGCCTTGATCTGTAGTTAGCTTTGTTATATCCACCCTATAACCCTTTGGCTGTCAGCCTGGCTGCTCTTCTGGGAGAGTGGTCTTCATGCTGGCTAAACATCGCTTGTTTTCTCTTTCCCTCCTCTGTTGCTCCTTTCCCTGGTCTACACTTGCACACACACTTTCACTGGCTAGGAATGGCCAACCCAAGCTGGTGGTAGCCCTATGGGGAGTAGAGGACATGCTGTCATGAGGAGAACCATCACACGTCCACTAACTCAGGGGAGAGGCCTCCACTGGGCTGTGTACTGTTTGCAGGCATCACGATCCAAGGGTCATTTCAGACAAGAGATGGGACTGCCTCACTGTAAAGGTCCCTTCTGGCCCTAAAACCTGCACCTCCTTAAGAAATGGCTTGTACTGCAGTCGGGGGATTGAAGATGCATGCCTGTGTGTGGTGGTTTATGTGCCGTCTGACTGCCACGGGAAACACGAACCGCAGCCAAGAAGCACATTTAAGCCCCGATACAGAAAATCTCCTTTAATGCCCGTGTGTGCGCACCCGCCCTGGTTCGGGGCCGGACGGGGGCGGCTGCGCAGAGGACTCTCCGCAGCCCCCGCAGGCTCCGCTCGGCGTGCGGGGCGCGCACCGCGGGCAGCGCCGAGCCCTGGGCACCGCTGCCCTCTCCTGGCGCCTGCCCGCATCTCGGGATGCTTCGGGTGGCCTCTGCACACTCTGGGATGGAGCACCCGGGGGTGGGTGGAAGTGTGAAAGCCACACCACCTCGTGAAACCACGAGGAACGGCGCAGAATCAAGTGAGGTTCCCGGGTTACAACGCAACTCACCGGTTTATGAATAACTACAGGTGGGTGTTAAGGACAAAGACTGTGGCAATACTCAGAAAGATGGTTTTAGTGCTTCCCTGCCTTAGGGGACAGTCCCACCCATGCTCCCCTCCCCACCTTCTTGCCCTCCCCAGCAGGACATGCCAGGGCAGCCTGCTGTCCTGCACCGAGAAAGGCAGTGAATATAAGAGCTTTCCATTAGTCAGAGCCCCTAATTCGGGGATTGTGTAAAGCATTTTCCCATTCATCTAGTTAATCCAAAACCTCTAACAGGTGCACTGCCAGTCTCAGTGGAAAACAAATCATATGTTGAGTGTTGCAATGCTCCACTGAGACTTCGGGAAGAATTTGTCAGCCCAGGATCATAGAGATATACAGGGCCTTTTTCTTATCTCGACTTTGAGCAGTCATTTGTGACTGAGTCAAGAGAGCATAAAGCTCTGGCACCCATGTTTTCCAGGCACTTTGCACAGGCGCCTTTGCCTGTACAAGGTGCAGGGATCTCAGATCAGGGCACTGCAGACTGGTCCCCTGTGCTCATCCTCTGAAGGACAGGACTTTGATTTTTACCACATCTCTCCCTTTTCTCATCAGCCTCCATTCCTGGGGAACTTCTGAGGGTACAGGAATGCTGCACACCTGCAAAACACTTGGTGACTTCTATCCTGCCAAGCCCATCTTCAAGGCTCCTGCCCGGCCTGGGGCAGCTTTTCCTTCCAATACAGGGAATAAAACAAAAAGAGAGAGGAAAGTCCCTTACTCCTGGCTCTGGCCAGGGGTGGAACCACAAGAACTGGAGCAGTCTGTGCATTCAAGAAAGATCAGAGGAGAAGGCGAGAAAAGTCACAAATATGGTACATGGCTCTTGAGAGCACCTCACAGCCCTAACCTGTTGAGTGGTAAAAGAAATGTTCTCCTTTCCTCTGCTTTTATTTTCCTTCTCAGGGAACTTCACATAGCTGGAGGAGGAAAAGAAAAATAACCTTCTTAGATATTATTTCAGTACTTTAATTTCTGTTTCAAAGAATCCAATTTATTAAGCAGCAGTACCTGTGATTATACTCACCAAACAAATTCTCAAAGGAAACCTCACCATCTAGGTGCACTTTTCATTACACAGTAAACTCTGAACTCTACCAAAGGTGTTTTCTCATAATGTTAAACTCAGTGCCTGACAATTATTGTCCAGCTCCATTTGGTGCCAGAAGTGCATTCAGTGAAGAAGTAATAAATCCTTTCATGCTGTTTAATAAAACGAGAAAATGTGTTGCTCACACTTGGATGCTAGACTTTATTACACAAACACAGCTAAAAAAATAAATGGAGTATTTCCTGTTTAGAAGTGCCTACAAGTCACATGATGTTGATTTTCTCCAGGTGTTGCAATTCTAAATGAAATTTTCACTTAAGTTATTCTTAAAGAAGTGAGTTATTTCAAAACGCAATAATCAACATGTTGTTAAAGGTGCAAAAACCATTGTAAAAAACCCCCAAACATTCAGTGTGCTCTAATGAAATTAGATGTGGAACACTGCGGTTGCCAAATTATACAAGATATTTGTGAGACACTTTGCCATCCACTTGAGTGCTTTTCTGAGTTTCCACTGAGAGAAAAAAAAAAGCAAGGAAAAATCCTATGAGGTCTGAGAAACTCTTTCAACTCCTCGGTTGATTTTTTCTCTTTGTAGGGATTATTACCTACTCTGGTGGCCTGGCCTTGGTTAGAGGTGCCACTGCCATTGTAAAATAAATGCCTGATCAAAATAGATGTCTTCATCAAGGTGCTCAGCACTGCGTGGAAACAGGTCCTTAAGCAGGATTGTCTGTTCCTTCATTTTCACTAATTTAAATGAAAAAGAAGTCAGCCACACATTGTCTTTTAATGGATGAATCCTACACTTTTGGATGTGTTCCATACTGCTCATATTAGCACGGCCCATGTGAACCCCATTCAGTGATGCTTTGAAGAAGGTGATGAATATCTGTCATATGTGCTCCATTCCTCCTCTCTCTTGCAGGCTTGTGTGGGTGAGTCTCTCCCCTTTGGGGATTTAGTGGGGGGCATTTAGAGGTGCCCAATAGTCTGTATTTCTGTGGGAGACAGCAAGATTAAACATCCTAACATGTGGAGAAAGAAGTGCTGAGCATTAGGATGGGTCTTAGATCTTGCTGTAGTTTCTCCCACAGCTTCTGAACAATGACCAGAGTGGTGACTTTTGCCCAGAGTAGCTCTATCCACACTGTAAATTCTCTGCAGACATGAGAAGGAGGGATCTCACCCCAAAACTTCAGAGACATCTAGATTCATTCTGAGCCCCAAACAGCTGTTATCTCCATCCATGATAATTTTTGATATAGCTTTATATGAACTTAGCATTGCCTCTTTTGTATTTAATAGCTGAAATTGTATCTCTCTTCTGTTTACCTCTTGTTCAGATCTTTTCCAGTTTAAAATGGTTTACATCACTGGGGTTAATAACTCCTACTGATGTTTCTTGTAGAAAAAGAACATCTCTGTTATTGGGTAGCTCTCACCTTCTCTTCAGACTAACTGCAGCTTTTATAGCCATAAGAGGCACTGACACTGCACATCTGTGAATCTCAAAGAACAATATCTCTTTAGATATCCTCGAAAAATCTCTTCTACCTGAAAGAATGACTCAGAGAGCCACAATTTCACATGCAATGGAACAGATCAGAAGTGACTGCAAAGACTTTCCAAATGATATGAACTTTGCAACAGGCTTCAGAGCACACAAGGTTTCCCTACCAGCTCGACCATCTGATGACTGAGCCACCCAGAAGAGGCGGGATCAACCCATCCCCTCACACCTCCCTTTTCTGGGCCGATGCCTGCCACCAGATGAGTCAGGGAACACACCCATCTGAAAAGGATTGGGTTTTTGGGGTATTGGTTTTCCTCTAGATCAGTTTGCTGATGCAGTTGGCCAAATGACATGGTTGGTTGCTGTGATAGGGAAGCATGTCAGAGAAAATAGGTGAGACGTGCCTTTTTAATAATCAGATGGCTGGAAGCGCTTGTGAAACCATCTAGCATGGTGTGCATCTCCCTGGGTCCTTTCCTCCCAGAAGCCTCAGTTCAACATTGCATTTAAATGACTGAATTTCAAGCTCATGAGTAGTTCCCAAGGCATTTCATATTTAATTTCAATTTAATTATATTCTCAACTTAAATTCAGTGATAAGCACTGATTTACTTGCATGTGCAGAGCTAGGCATATGCTCATGTTCTTCTCAGGAGGGATATCACAATTGCATGTATAGAAAGTAATTGATTTTTCATAATGGGTTATTCCAGTTACAAATTTATTTGCCTCATTAGTTGAGAACTGATTTATTCACTCTTTACTGACAGCGGCAAGTTTCCTTCCACCTGGGTGCAACTCCAGGACTCAGAACTTTCCGTTTAACTCCCTCCACAGATTTAGTCAAACACTCTGTTATCAGAATTGATCTTACAAGAGGGTTTTTGTTGCTTAAAAATTTCCAAACACAGCAGGCTCAAATGTAGGCTTTTAAATCTGCATTTGAGCTCCTCCATAGACTTTGGCAGCTGAGAGCTTCCCTCATCATTTCCAATGAGAGATAAAAAGGAAAACCTCTGAGTCTCTCCGTGGGAGCATGCGGACCAGAAGGGCCATTTCACAGCATTCCTTCCTCCTTGTGGGCAGTGGGGTCATGGCACAATGCAAAGAACATCCGCATACCCTTGTGGGGTCAGATGAGCACAAGTGAGGAGGGGAACAGTGATAATAATAGAAAAAGAAAGGTGAAAATAGTTGGGATTTAAAAGGGATTTCAAAGACACTCCAGGAATACTAACTATTGGGTATTACACAATTAAGTGAAACCTTCTGCTGGTCTAAAATATTTTAAAAAAATCGGTCTGTCTGAGTTGAAGTGTGATGCCATGCTGCTTACATTATATATGAATAGTAATTGGAAACAGGACATCTGCAGAAATTAACCACTAACTGTTGAGCACTAAAATCTTTAATTGAGTTTGTAAGCCCTTAATGGCACAGTTAACCTTAAACATAGCTCAGTGCACACACTACCTGGTTAACACTGGTTAATAACTCTAACAGCTGATAATATTTCACACCCATGAGAGCACCAGATTAGCAAGAGACTTGGTGGAATGAGCTCAGCTCACCACTCTTTTGGACCACAGACATAACAGCTTAACCTTTCTGAACTTAACCTTTCTGCTGTAACTGGTCTTTTTGGGTTTTCTTCCTTCCAGACCTGCATGTGATGAGAGCACCCCTGCACGTGAGGGTTGGTGAACTGCAGACACCGCCGTGTCCTTGGAGCACTTCATAGTGAAACAACGGATGGAAGCGAGGGATTGAGCAAATGATTGAGCCACATCAGGTGGGCTGGAAGAACGGACTATAACTTGAAGTCTCCTTGGCAGGGAGCGACACTGTAAATAACCCAGGAAGGGCAAAATCTACCCCAAAGTATCTGTGGGAGCTGAAGAGATCCAAGCTGTGAGGAACAGCCCACTACATGCTTGGCTGAAGATTCACACGTGTACCTGAACACCACCATCCACTGCCATTAAACCACGTGTCCAGCAAATCCTGGGACTCTGCAGCCCAGGCAGCCCAGCTCAGAAAGGACAATTTCAAAAGTGTAGGTGGTTTAAAGTGATTGGTGCAAGGAACAGAGCTGACAAATAGGTGGAAGGACAGTTGTTGAAAAAGCACATACTTCTTCGTGAGCAACAAAAAATAAAACTTTACAAGTGGATTCATGGGTCTAACTTAGCACTGTCAACTTTAGGTTTCCTAATAGAGAGGTGTGTAAACAAAAAGTACTTTGCTACTGCCAACTTCTAGCACATTTCTAATCAAATTAATTCTGTTCAAGAAGTTTATGTTTTATTTAAAAACAAACAAACAAAAAAGCAAAACCTCTCGATGTATATTGAATAAATTTTTGAAGAGACTCAGAAATCTCAACTGCAGACCTGTGTTAGTCATAGCACAAGTGTGTGCCACATCTCCTCCAAGGCTGGAATTTATCTGGAGGAAAAAAGGTGATGTTTGCACCTCGTGTTGTCCTGAGGGCACCCCTGCAGAATCCAGGCAGAACTGTCACCCACTGCCCTTCCCCGCTGTTGATAAAACCAGAAGTGATGAGAAATGTCTGTGGCAGACCTGCCTCTGCAGGATGCTGCACTGCCAGCATCCAGGAGGATGTGCTGCTGAGACGCCAGCCTGGACCTGTCCTGTCAGTGCAGGCTTTCTATTGGCCGGGCAGGGGTGCAGGCAGCAGCAGAGCCCAAGAGAGCAGATCCTTGCCTTGCGACAGGCAACTGCTCTTTTATGGTCATGACCTTCAGCGTGTGACTGAAGCCAGGAAATGAAAATCACCTTCTTTCTCAATTTTCTCATTTGCCTTAATAAAAAAAAATCTTGCTTGATTCTACAAACCCTTCTATTTTAAAATTTTTTATTAACAGTATTTAACACGACAATGACTTTGACAATAATTACCCATTTTTCTGGCTGCTTTTGTTGTGCATGAAAATTCACAATAAGCAGGCTCAGATTGAACCCTTTGAGTGAGTGGACATCTCTGAAACCACTTTTACCTATGCACTTATGATAGAAATTTTGTAGCATTTTTTGGAACTACCAAAAAGTTTTCCTGATCAAGATAAATAAAACAAAAACCACAGCTCCGTGCAATGTGGGGTTTGCATTTAAAATAAATCTCTCTCCAATGCAGAGATTTAGCTCCTCTGAGGCCACTGTTTTGTCACCTTTTACAGCCTTGTCTCCTAGGCACCCTCAGAGTTTACTGCAGCTGACATGGCTTCCTGTGGACTTTCGCCTACGCGCTGCCCTTAGGTACCTGCAGGAGTTGATCACTTTGCAGCCATTACTCTTTTCCTATTTTCCCATGTGTTTTTATGGCAACTTGTGGTGATTTTCTAGACTAGCTGGGGTATCTGGGGCTTCTTTGTGCCTTTGTTAGATGTTTTGTTTTTCTTTCTTTTTCCCCAATGGCAGCTATTTTATTACATCCCAGACTGTGTCTCCAGGCCTTGTGCTCTGGGATTCTTGTTTGGTTTTCTCATGTAGCAGCCCTTTTCCCTTACCATTTCCCTGATGCCTTGTATTGCATTTTTATTACAGCAGAGGCTGTGTCTACAGGTCCTTCAGGCTATTTGTTCTGAGACTTTTATTAGATTCTCAATAAATATGTTTGCCATTGGGGGTCCTTAGCTGGTTTCCTTACCTATTTTTATTGAAGCTGTGCTTCCAGACAAAATGTTAACCAGCTATTTCAACAGCAATCTGGTTTCTCTTCTGAGTCCTTGCACAGTTTCTTACATGTTTGCATTGGCTGAGCTACATCTCCTCTTTTTTTTTTTTCTTCTGTTTTTATGTTTCCTTCATGTTTAGGACCTTTTGTTGATGCAGTCTGGGTGCTTTTCTGCAGCTGTCTCCATTTTACATGGCAGCACAGCTATAACTTTGTGGCAGGCAGCAGGTGGAATGAAAGCAGTTCTCAGCAAAATTGAGAAATCCTCGTCTTTGGGTAAACAAAGACAAGCAGGTCACAGTCCTGAAAAAAGCTGCTCTTTGCTAAATTGACCTGATGGTTTTTGCTTGGCCAAGCCCTGCTCCACTGGAGTATGTCAGGGTGCATCATCTTCATTCAGGGGGATGTATTTGGTGTCTCACAGGCTGGTGGGTTTGTTGTCCTGGGGAAGGTCCTATGGGGAAACAGTGACATACCCTTGCAGGCACGTCACCAAGGTACTGATGCTGGAGGCTCCCAGCTGGCCTTGCCATGAGGATTTTGATCCAAATTTTGATAGAAATTCCTATCCAAGCCTTGGATTAGTCCCATTTCCATGGTTATTTGTGGTATCAATATATGCAAGTTAGGGAGCAATGGCATTCTGTAGAGAGGCTCATGTAGAAAGAATGATGTAACAGTTTAGCTACACAGGACAGGAACAGCAGTTTTTCCTCCCCAAAGGCAACAATTGTACCCCTGTACTAGTCTTTTGGGGAATGAGGTTGTGGTAAAACTACCCAGTGTTCACATCACAGAAACCATTGCCAGGGCTGGTGGCTTACCCTGAACCCCATCAGCATGCTGAAGCTGAACAACCAAATATTGATGGATAATAACTGTGGAGAGAAAAAAGTCTGTCACCAGCCTAAACTTTATTTTTAAAGCAGGGTTTGAGTATTTCACTGGTTTCCTATTTTTGACTTGGGTGAAAAGGCTCATGTGATCACCGTGCATGTGTGTGTTTGTGTGTCTCTAACTGCCCTTCCCATAGTAACTTTTGAATTCATGGACTGGTTTCTAACAGATTTGACCAAGAAGGAGAAATCACAAAGATAGGAAGGTCCTGCAATTTCTATACTAGATGAGCAGCTGGATAGAGGAGAGATACCAGAGAATCCACACAGGAAAGAGCCATTCTAAATACTTTAACTGCAGGAAAAGTTTAGATCACAGTTAATGCTTTATTAGACATAAAAATCCACCCATCATTTAAGTTGTCTTTCCCAGATGAAGAACGTATCCTGTGTGTAGTAAAAGGTAATTCTGACTGAGCTTCTTCCAGTGCTGTGGGCATTCATAAGATCTTCTCTCACAAACACATGCTGCAGCTTTAACTTACTGCAGTTTAAAAAAAAAATAAACTACACAATGCAAATTCACTTGAAATCAAGATCCTTATGATACATATAGACATGGATATTTGCCTAGAGTTAGTTATAAGGCATGTTCTATGCATTTTTTAATTAGTAGTCTCAAAAATATCAATAGAGTTTTTGCATGTAATGTGACACATATATTAATAAACTTTTTTTTGAAGGGACTATTTGTATTTCGGGACCAGGGGATTTGTCTCAGAACAATGAGACATTGATGGAAGAGAAATGAAGACAGTCCATATCAAATGAGTCCACTGTTCTACCTGGAAGACCATTTCTCCTTGAGCATGAAGCTGTTTTCCAGGCATAGAGAAAGGTGGAAGTATCTAATGCTACATTATAATTTACCTCAGAAAGGGAAAACTAGAACACAGTGAGACTGATACCCTTGACTTGCTTGGAGTTTACAGGTGATCTGACTGAACCATTCCCAGGTCAGCAGTGAGATTGGAAGGATCCTGGGGGTCACATCCACCCAGATGAAGCTACTGGGACATTACCAGTAGGGAAGAAGCTCATTAAAAAAAATAATAATTTATATGCCTATTTTACAAACAAGAAAAAAAAATTGAACTGATCAACAGAAATGAAAACAGAAGCTGTAAATGCTTAATTTTTATCCACTGTATTCAGATCAACCAGGAGAACTTTGGATGAGCTGCTGGAGACTGCTTGGCCCAATAAATTAATGGCTCTTCAACATTTTGCCCGAAACCCCGTTCCTGCAGAAGCCATGGGCTTGATTCCTTCAAGTGAGTCAGAAATCAAATTTGTTTTGGCCATGGCTGGGGGAGATGCAGTCTGCAGTGCAGCACAGGGGGCAGGAGCATTTCACATCCAGGTACCATCCCAGGCATCTCTTTTCCTAGAGCATGAACTGCCTGTCTTTCTGGGGCAACATTGGCTCAAGAGGGATGCTGGGCTCAAGAAAAACTCTCCCAACTCCCAAAAACCGGATTCCTTCTGAAGGACCCATCACACCATCTTGTCATCCTGAGGTCCTTGCACTGCCAGGTAACTGTCTGCAGGGCAGCCTGTGGCTTCTCTTTGTCCCTCTGTAAGTGAGGACGTTGACACAATCCTTGAAGGGTATTTTCTCTCAAGTATTCATGATTATCTGTAGCAGCATAATGGGTTAGGCAAGGGTCACTCCAGTGACACTGCAAAAGAACTTTCTGGCCCCATCTGCAGTGAGAAGCGAAGGGCATCCTTAGTCATGCCAAAGCCAAGTTATTTGCTGCTGAAGTGGACTGTTAGTCCATATCAAGCTTCATTTGTCTAACCTGTTGAATAACAGCCTGGACTTGTATGAAAACATGGTCAGATGTTGCCCTCTTTCCATGTGCCAAGAGGATGGGTGGGAGGTGAGGCTGGAAATGGGAAGAGCCATGAACTTCAGCCTGGTGATGACACTGGACTTCTTAGGCCAACAAAAGCCTGAAACATCTAGTGTGAGTCCATGCAAAACAGAGCAAGTCCAGCTTGCTTTGTGTCAGAATTTGGGGAAACCATGAAATGGCAATGATAACATGCCCTTCTCTGGGAGTGCAGAGCTCATGGGACAGCCATTAATGATCCTGGTGTGAACGTGAGGTGCTCTCCAGGACACTGGAGAGGTTACTGTAACTCACAGTTTGTAGCAAGAAACATCTTTAAAAAAAACCCAGAATATTTCCCTGCATTTCTTGGACTCTTTTATTGCAAACACTTTTTGTTTTTTCTTTTTTTTCATTGCAAACCTGAAATTGTCTGATAGAAAATGCACCATGCATGGATGGCTGGTATTCCATTCCTCCATGGGGCTGAAATACCTGAATACTTTGGAGCAACAATAAACACCTAAGTAGCATTATGACTGAATAAAATTTGGGACACAATAACAATAGCAATTTTAATTTTTTCTTAAAGTAGCAGTACTCTTAACGGTACAACTTTAATGTGTGAGCTATTTTGAGCAAACAAAAAGCTCACTTTCTTAGCCAAAAAAAATGAATATTTTTTTCACTCTTAACAAACCTATAACCTTTTATTATTGTATCACTTAATGTATCATGAAGCAAAGGCCTCAAATACAGGTTTTTACATCAGAGGCCAACAATATTTACTTGAATTTGGGACTCTGAAATGCATTTATAGTGCTACTTTTTGCAGCAACCTTTCCTACTGTGTGGTCATCTATGTGGACAACCTGTTAGGACTGTCCATGGCCTGGTTGCAGCTGATGCCAGCAACAGTAGTTGGGCTAGAGGGAGGGCTGGTCATGACTGTCCCCTGAAGGCATTGGGATGCTGCTGCCCCATTTCAGGTTGCTTCTAGCATTTGGGGTTTATTATTTACCAGGAATTATTTTAGTCTGACTTTAATCTAACGCTATTCCCTAACAGAGACCAAGGTTTCATGCTGTAAAAGTTGTGTAGCAGTGCAGCTGGCCAGGACAACTTGAGCTATGATGCATTTTTAAATTTTTTTTAAACTTTTTGAAGTGCTTGTCCCAAATGTTCATTTTCTTTTTACTGTTGATTTTGTGCAAAAAGACACTTTGGGTGGTGTGAATTAGCATAGCTCTGGAGAGACTTAGTCTCAACAACTATTGTTTTGTGCCTTCATGGCTTCCATGAAATCAATAGCAAACCTCAAACGTATTTCACTGAGAGGAGAAGCAAGACTAACACATGCCTCACTAGGGAACAGGAAAGCAATTCTCAAAGAACTCTAAGTTTTGCTTACTGAAGTAAATTTGACATGAACTACTGAATAAGCAGAGTCCCATGACTAAAGGCATCCTGAAATGTGATAAGGGAGACAGAAGAGAACTTACTGGTTTTCAAAAGAGCACACTGGAACTACACAAGCAGAAAATGTATTACTTGATAATGGATACGCTTTTTGGCAGGAATATCTCATGAGTCTACAAGGTCATTTATGTTCTGCAATAGTTGCTTTATAATGAAGCGGGAGGAAAAAGGAGTAATTATATCCCCATGCTTCAGGAAGGCAACAGATCCCTCTTTACTGGCAGATTTCAGATTCTTTTATCCTCTTGTGAGTGCCTAAAATCCTCACATTTCTTTTATATTAAGATTCTTCTCCTCATCCCTTCCACCTTTTCTCTTACAGGAAAATGCACATAGAACTTTTATCTGCTTTTGTCTGAGTTGAGCAACTTTATTTCATTTTTTGTGCTACTGACAGCTGTGCGTGACACTCTGTAGTTTTGGAGTGCATGGAAAATGAGGACTTCATCCCACAGATTATCTGTGACACTCTCAAGAATTAAAGTAAACACTGTTTTGCTTTGCTATTTCAAACAAAAGAAGAAATAGCAGCTGGTTTTGGCTGGCTGAAACAGAAGAGGTTTTGCACGATGTGATGGAATTTAAACACAAATGTTTCAGGCTGTGATATAAAAGGGGCAGAGGAAATGGAGCCTGCCACCTTCCCTTGGGAAGCATGCACAGCCTTGTGAGTTCATGCACACACATGTGCCCCAAAAGATCTTCCCATAGCAACACTGCAAATTAGAGATATAAACTAGGAACCTGATTGCATCCAAGGTCAGTACATGGGCTCTCTGAGGAGGGTCCTAACAGCCAAGTCCTCCAAACAAAAAACATTAAAAAATCAGATCATCTCTTTTTGTGCTGATCATAGTCCATTCCCAGCTGTTCTCATTTGGCACCTTTTTACTGAGTGAATGCCCAGAACTATGGGAATCCATCTCTGTGAGGGTTCTGAGCTCCCAGGTGGGTGGCCCCAGTCCACAGACCTTGGGGACTTCTCAGCTTGTGAAACTGCCCAGCTTTTCTCACTGCTGCTGGCTCATTCAGGCTGCTCAGGGGTAAGAAGCTAATACAAACAGGTTTAAAAACGGAAGTGATCCTTTTTCTGCCTGCTGCTGGAACTCCTAACTGCACTTGCCAGAGCAGGGAGTGAGCAGCACCATACGGGCACACGGCTTTTGTTTGATGCCTTTTAGGTGCCAAAAGAAATGTTCTGGCTTTCTTCTCTCTCCACTATCAATAGATTTGCACAAATGCGAGAGCTGCTTGTGCCCTGAGACAGCTAATGTCGATTTTTATGGAACCCAAGTTTTTCCCCAAGAATAGGCAAAGACATCCAGTACAATGTGACATCCAGATAGTGACAGCATGCAACCTGTGTTCCTGGTAGCTACCTTGCTTTACCAGCTTGATCCAACACAGCTCTCCAGGACGTTGGCTTCCATTCTCAGAGGCTGGGACAAAAATGGCACCAAAGAAAATGCTTATATTTCTCCTCCTACTTAACACAAGTCTTCTTTTCTCAGCCCTGTTTTCTGTCATAAGAAATTAGACCCTTTTTGCTGTCTCGAAGGAATGGCCCAACAATGCCCATATTGTCCATTCCCACTTGGGTGACCCATCTACCAGCTCCCAGGGTCATGTACTTTGCCACATCAGGTGAGTAGGGAATGGTGCTGCCAAACACACCATGAAATAGTGTGGCACTGTGTTGGTTCTTTGTAATTGCTCCATTTAGCTCTTCACACAGCAAAACCAAGGTGGCTGGCTAGTAGTTAAAATGTCATAAAAAATCTCAGACAGGGAATGGCTTTTGTCAAGGACAAATAAGAACCATTTGTCACTCTCTGAAAGGCTGTGGCATACAAGAGTGCGAACAGTTCTTCTCAAAATTTGGCCCCAGGAAGACAATTGTGGCCAAGCTTGCTCATTCTGAGATGAAACCTTGCATTTTGGGACTGCTCTGAACCTAAAGGAGATACCCAGACTTACCAGCTGCCCTTCTGTCACAGTGGGCATGCAGGTTAACTACTTTCATACAGAAATTTAACCTTACTCTCCATCAGACCTTTCCCCCTAGCTTTCCTGAAGCTTTGCCAGGTGCCCTCTGGAGAGGACTGCACTGCTGGCAGGCAGCTGTGCTGCCCCTCACCAGACTGTCCAACGCAGCTGGAGACAGCCCAGGAGGCAGGGACACAGCCTCTTGGGTGCCCTGTGACAATGGGCATGGCCAGCAGCTGATTTCTGTTGGCCTCTGCCTTCAGTACAACACTGGAGACGGTTTTGGAGGGAAAATGGATATAACTGCTGGTTATAAGGATCCCTTGGGTGTGGGTTTTGCCAAACATCTGATGGAGACCAGCCTCACAGATTCCCTGCCAGCCTGCCTGCCAGTGGGGCCCGGGCCAGCTGCTGTGCAGCCTCCAGCTCCTCTGCAGGGCATTGGGCATCCCCCTGTGCCAGGAGCACTTTTTTCCCCACTAGTTGCCGAAAGAGAGCTGGAGAGCCAAATACAGCAAGACAGCGACAACATGAAAGAAGACCAGTTTGGAATTTCTTACCATGAGCAATGTGATTCCTGATTGAAAGGGTTATTAAAAATGATATCTAGACATGATTATTACAAGAAGGCAATTTGGCTTTTCTGCTGAGCTCTGAGGAAACAAGCTGAGGCCTGGGCAGCAGATCCCTGGCATGGCTGTGTCTCTCCAGGTTGATGGCTATGCTCAGGCAAAATCCTGACTGCCTGAGATGCTGCATCCTCTGCCCTTGTGAAACCCAGCGCTGCTTCAGGGCATGGAGGTGGGGCTGGAATTTGGTCAGACCCATAGGTCTGACCATGGAGTCCTGTTTATCCCCTTTTTGCACATCAGCTCCCCAAGGTCTCACCATATTTTAGCTGCATGGACTGGACAGGAGGTGGCACTAGCAACACCTGGCAGCACCAGGATGCAGCTTCCATGCCCAGTGGGGCACCTGGTTGTGCCTGAGACTGTGCCTTCACTCTGACTCAGCCCTGTCCCTCTTGGGTCTCTTGCAAGTCAGGTACCCACAGCTGGTCATAAAAAGCACCAAGTCTCCCCCAGTTCCTCTCTACTTTTGTGAGCTAGATTGCTGAAGTGAGCAATCACTATTGCATTGTGAAATCAAGGAAAGCCCAGGGGAGTTCTAGCAGTGATTTCCTGGAGAGAACAGGATTTGCCCCTGGTTCCCCCTGTAACCAGAGGACACCCATGACACAAACGGAGGCAGAATGAAAACCCCAGCCCCATCCAGTGCCTCCACAGGAGGTGTGTCGTGGCATCAGGCTGTTACCTCTGTGCCACCCTCCCACTAGGCCAGCCCTGTGCTCAGTGTTGCGTATAGCCTAATCCTTCCTGCCCCATCCCACTCTTGCTCCCACTCCCACTTCTGCTCCCTACCACGTTTTTCCTCTTACCCCTGGCACAGCATTTCCATCCACAGCTCAGCCCGCTTTCCTCTTCCCTTTCTTAGAAAGCTGCCACTTCATTTGTCATTTACTCTTTTGTTTTCCATATATAAATTACATTATTCTTTGCTTTTAAACTTGCAGATGGATGCATCTTTATTTTAATTTCCTTGACTTGGCATTGGACAGGTTGGGTTTGGAATGATTTTTGGTTTTCTTTGAATTTGATTTTAGTTTTCTGGGACCGAATTGCCCCTCTGTGTAAATTAAGTGATGATACCAACGCAGTCAGTCATGTTTCTCACCATCTTCCCATTTTTCGAACAGTAGCAAGCAGAGCTGAAACAGGAGCTTACAATGGTTTTACTTACTAATCTCTTGCCTGGAGTCTGTATTCACCAAGACAAGCCTGACACTACAAATGTTGCTAATCATGGGTACCATTATATATATATGTAAGCATGCAAAAATAAGCTTGTTGCATAGATATAGTTGCACCAGTAAAAGGGTATTTCTGTCTTAGTTCTCCAATGGAAAAATAAATTGTTAAAAAGATACAGTTTTGCCAGTGTTTACCAAGTCTGATCACCAAATATTTTGCCAGTATTGTATAAAAAAAATACACTCAGCATTCTGGGCATGCTGCAAAGTGTTTTATCTGCTATAGATGTGAAAGAGTGAGCGAAAAAGAAATACAGTCGTCAATTACTTCATTCTTAATGAGCTCTGATGGTCATGTTGAAAGCAGTAATGTAGCAGTATTAGCAGTATTTGGCTCACTCAGCCCCCAGGTAAGCGCACTTGGCTTGCTTTGCACTACTGAGGAGCTGTGAATCCTTCTCCAGAGGCTGGAAGCCAGGCTGCTAATGCTCAGCTGTACCTGCTCTTCCCCAGGCCTTTCTCAGTTCATACCCCAGAGTGCCCATATGGGTTAGGTGAGGTGAGTGTGTTCACAGTCCTTTGAAAGGGAGGGAGAAGAGAGTGGTTGTGTGTGTCTTCTTCACTGCTGCACTGGCTCAGAGAAAGGTATGTCAGGGCATTATACATTAGGAGGAAAAAGCTGATGCTGGCTCTTGCAAATGCCAGGGGCTGTGGGTGGAGGGCTTGGTGCAACGCCTTCCATAGATTTCAGACTGGTGACAAGGTAAACTGCTCCTTTGGAGTTTTGCTCCTTCCCTTGCCTTCTCTCCACTCCTCTCTGCTCCAACATAGCCCTTTAATTACTGTGTGGAGGTAAACATTTTCCTTCTTCAGCCATAGCTCTTGATCAGATGTGTACAGAAAACAATTTTTAGAAGTTCGCACCGTTTCCATCTTCTGCATGATATCACTTTATGAAGAAACACAGAACCTAGTGCAGAATGAAAACCCTCCAGTGGGTACCAACATGACCCACAGAGTAAACACTGAATTAATTCCTGCTGCAGCTTCAGTGACATCCTTGGAATTACTCAGGGTGGAAATCTAATGCTTACAGCCACATAACCAATTGGCTGTTTGTGAGGATGTGTTGCTAATTACAATTACTGAATATTAACAGCACTACAGAAATATTGAGAGTGCCCTACATATAAAAATATTTTTGTAGCAGCTAAAATCGTAATTGAACATACTAATTTCAATTTAAAAGCAGAAGCCAAGGGTATGTAAGTTTGCTGTGAGGCCTCTTGTGGTCTAATCCAAATGAGGTGGGGGCTGTTGGCACTTGCAAAATAACAGATGAAGAAGAAATGTAATTGCTAGTCTTGACATGTCAGAACTGCTCCTTAGTGCACCGTGTCCAACTTCCCCTTACACTTCCAAGTTATCTACAGCAAATTTTCTTCCAAACTAAACAAAATCAGAGGCTTTTAGGAACTTAGAAATGTCTGCTTAATTTCAGTGTCGATAAGCCCCTGCTCCAACTCATTCTTAATGTATCAAAATTAAATGTTTTAAGCATATTTATCTAGTTGCTATGGCTTTGCCTGGTGTGTCAGACACTTTATCCATCAAATATGACAATTGAATAATATTTTTACTTTTAGATATGGATCACAGATCCTTCTCATCGTACTATTCCCTTCCCCCTTTCCCGAGTTTTGAACTCACTGGAAAATCTGTTCCATAATACGGTGGGTAAATGAATTACAGTCACAGATGGCCTCTGGAGATTTCATACATGCTGCAATTCATTTGTTCAGGAATGGCGGGGGGTGGGGAGGACACAGACAGGGAAAGAGGGACCCTTGCCTTCTGAGGGTATTATCAGAGACAGCAGATCAGACACTGTAATGCTGCCTTGCACTCTGATTCGACCCATTTCCTAAGCTTTTATGACTCGGCATTTACTATTCCTGGATTTGAAATTTTTTAAGAGGAACGTCAAAATCCTCAATGAAAATGATTGAATACAAGGAACTATGGCCATTAGATGTTACAATTTATTTTTACAGTCCTGAGCAAAACTTTTGTGTGCCATCACAGGGAGACGCTCGAGAACAGCAATGTAAAGCCCTGGCAGTAGTGTTTCAGCTGTAACTAGCAAAAAGAACTTAATGCACAGATGACTGTTGAGAATTAGTCAAACCTTGCAGTGGGACTTGAGATCCTCAGGAGGAAAATGATAGAAAAATAAGAAACATAATCTAGAAAGCGGTATAGGATTTTACTGCTTGCGTGTCTTGCTCAGCATAAGTTATAAAGCCTATTTGCAGGCAAGCATTAGGGTCAAGCCCCAAGACTCACTTTTGCCTCTGAATTTGGGCCAGCGATTACAGGAGAAAGGGATGGGATGGTTGACGCATCAGCCATCAGGGAAAAATTCATTCTGCAATAAATGCAGAGAATTCAGCTCAAGAGTGGATCAGACAAACTCATTTCTGTTTACGTAATGATATAAAAAGTATTACTATGTGGTCAAAAGTAGCATGGTGATTTAACTATCTGCACTCACACACCGTCACTTCATTGCAAGGTCAAGCTTCAACAGACTGAAAGAGGGAACATTTAGTTTGTCTTCATATTTACTCTGCTCTCATGAGACTGCAGCTGGAGTACTGTGTCCTGCTCTGGGACCTCAACATAAGAAGGATGTGGACCTTCTGGAGTGAGTCCAGAGAAGGGACACAAAGTTGATCAAGAGGACTGGAGCATGTCTCCGCTGAAGACAGGCTGAGAGTGTTGGGGTTGTTCAACCTGGAAAAGAGAAAGCTCTGGGGAGACCTTAGGGCACCTTCTAGTACTTAAAGGGGGCTTATAAAAACGAGGGAGAGGGACTTTTTACATGGCTAGATAGTGATAGGATAAAGGGTAATGGTTTTATATAGAATGTGAGTAGATTAGATATTAGGAAGAGATTCTTTACTGTGAGGGTGGTGAGGCTCTGGAACAAGTTGCCCAGAGAAGTTGTGGATGTCCCATTCCTGGAAGTGTTCAAAGACAGGTCAGATGGGGCTTTGAGCAACCTGGTCTAGTGGATGGTGCCCCTGCCCATAGCAGGAGGGTTGGAACTAGATGATCTTTAAAAGTCCCTTCCAACCCAAACCATTCTATGGTTCTATGAGTGTTTAGCCCTTTCTGAGTGACATTTCACACACTTTGTCTGACGCTGCAATTAGGCTTCACAGCTAAAGTAGCCCATTGGGTGCCATAATGAAGGCATTTGTCCAAACACCAGATAAACCAACCAACACCACAATTCGAGTGGAGCAGTATCACCCAGATACTCTGTGCCATGGTGTGCTTTGGATTGGAAAGAAACTGCTCCAAACCTTCATCCAGCATGTCCACAGGTCACCCGAGGGGTGATTACATATTTCAGGGAGGCTCCTGACCTCCTCCTCACCTCTGCCCTGTGGAAGGAGGTCCCTGTGTGGAACTGGGTCACCTACATCCCTCTGGGGTAGGGCAGCACCTGCTACCGGAGATGCTGAGTGCCCACAGGAATGTCTTCACTCATCCAGCTCAGTGGGAGTTTAGGGAACTAGAAGGTTAAAATGTCGGCTGAACCCTCCCAGAGCTGTCGTCCCTATCCCTGTAAAGAAGAGGTAATTAAACAGACTTTTTGCCCCATCGTTTAATGGATGGCTCTGGCTGCAGTGCTTGGGGACCCTCTGACAGGGCGCTGTGAAAGGGCAAAGGGGGACTAATAGCTGCTGTGTTTTCCAGCAGCCCCAGCCAGAGATAGCTCTCTATATAGCTGACAAGCAGTCAACGTCTGCTCCCTGTCTCTGTTTGCACTTCATCGAGTTATCTCCTTGCAAGCAAAGAAATCCCAGCTGATTGAACAGCACATTCATCATCTGGATTTCCCCCGTATCTTTTCCTGTATCAATGGTGCCATAAAAAGCCCACCAGAAAAGTCGACGGAAATCTGCTCTATCTTCCATTAAAAGCTTTTGCAGAGATCTGAAGTAAAGAAAAAAAAATAAAAACAAACCCCAAACTTTTTTTTTCCCCTCCTTGAAATGTCGATCAAGGAACATTAAACAAAAAGATTAGTTCTGCTCTTACTTGTTTCTAAAACAAAAAGCATGAAATATTTAGCAGTATTGTAATGAAAAGCAGATGGCAATAATGCTGGCTTTCAAGGCCGCTGGTAACCACCTCCTTTTCATGCCGCAGCAGCAGCAGGACGAGGCAGGCAGCCCATTAGGACAATTTATGAACTGGACTTCCACAGAGGGAGTTCTAGCAAGAGGTCCACAGCTCATACAGAGCAACTCTGATAACATCTGTTAGGGTTATTCATTGAAGAGGATTATATTACAATCCCTCTTAATACTACGAGTGCTATGGTAAAACCGGATGAGCCTTCAGTTTCATTTGCTCCAGCTATATGTGTTTATCAGAGCATTTTTCTGATGTTGGAAACCTAGGCTGCATTTACGGTAACTCACAGAATGAAATTTAGAAAGCTTGAAATATTAACCTAGAGAAAACCTCAGTCCCTGCTTTTAATTCCTCATGGCCGTAATGCTCAGCTTCTTTGTGCACCATCAACACAGCATCAGCCTTTTTCCACAGAAAGCCACTCCCCATTAACTCTCCAGGGCTGAGATTGATTTTATTTAAATAGTTCTCACTCGCTAACCTTGCTCCATCCTTTATTTAAGACTTTGCTAATGATGTTTTTTTTTCCCTTTAATTTACCTAAGCATATAATGAACACTCACATCCGAAATGACCTCATTACACCAGCAAGGACTTTCATGCTGATACGATTTAGCGCACAGGCAAAGGCAGAGGAGAACTCTCTAAATGGAGAGGTTTTAAACATTCTGAAAAATCCCTGTTGACTACAAGCCAGATTCTTACTGCTGTAAATTGACTTAGTTCCAACAGCTTCAATGAAGCTGCACTGATTTACTCCACTTGAGGGTCTTACTCTATTATTCTTATTTATTGAACTTGCCACCTTTTGCTGCTACAACCTAAACTTCCATCCTCTAGCAGCAGAGTTGCTATCTAAAACAGGTGTTTCTCCAATAATATATGACTTAAGAGATTTATAACTGACTGGAGTATTTCACTGTCCTCTAAAAGTGTTTATAATAATTCTTGTTGACTGTCTCAGCTCCCACCAATCAGCTGTAGAGTTGTTTGCACGCTGATCTGGTCAACAAATATTCATTCTCCATATAAGTGTGAGCTGTTCTATCTGTTTGTGGGCAGTTTTTCTCCCTGCTGGATGAAGGTCTTTCCTGGTCTCTGTACAGTGTCCAGGACAAAATGAAGACCAGGTTTTTCTGCTGGTTCCAGAGGAACCCCAATGTACACAAAGCAGTCTACTTTCTGGCTCCACAAAACATAAAATGCAAGATGAAAAAAGGCATTGCAAAGGAAAAATAAAAACCTGTAAGAACAGAAATTTCTTCTGTGCATCAGCCGTAGCCCTGATGGGAATGCAACTGTCCCACCATGACAGTCTGCTGTTCCTACAGCCCTGGGCTTGTTTCACCCCAATCTCTTCTGGGAGGGATTCAGGCTGCTGCTCTGACCTTGACACAGCTATGATCAGCTGAAGTGTCTGCATTTGTACTTTTGGGGGCTTAGCAGGACACAGCTCATAGGAAAGCACAAGATCACATAGCCCAAATACTGGAGAGAAGTCAAAGACCTGGATAAAGCTCAGTGTGTTCATAAAAACAACAGGGAACCCAGCCCACAGGTTCACCAAAAAATTGTAGTGGTTTTATACTTGTCCAGAAATAACTGCCTATAGAGCCCTTTGATGTAAGGAATCCTGGCAGTCTCTCTCTCATAAAGATGCAGGAAAGAAACCAGCAATTACCTGGATGTTAATGAGAGTTGTGCATCCACACATACATGCTACAGTGATTACTCTTCAGAGAAATCAGCAGTGGTTATGCTGATACACTGCTTGCTTGCTACATGTGATTGGTGTTAATTTCAAATCTGAGGGTCTCAAAAAACCTCCCCTTTGCCCTAGCAGCTTTGAAATTATCAGGTTTGGGATTTAGGGGAATCACAGAAAATGTCACAGGACAATGCCATAAGAAATCTACTGAATCATAATATGATTTAGCAAATTCACATTTTCTTTGAGTCCAGTAAAATTCTATTTAAATAACTGAAGGAAAAGCTGACATTTTCTATTAAATCTCAAAAGACTAGAGTGAAGTAGGTACATTGAGTACAACCATCTTCCAGTTTTACCTGAGCACAGATGCAGGCAGTAGAAAATTTTATCCTTGCTTCACTTGTTCTGGCTGTTTCTAGGTCAGTCCAAATACTCCGATGATAAGAAATAAGCACAGCAAAAATGTGCAACCACCCCCCAGAATAATTTCAAAGTCCTTAAAAAGAAATGCATATGTGTTTATTTACTGCATTATAACTGCAAAATCAAATACAACTATATTTTCATTTCAAAAAAGGACACATGCAATAAAATACTCTGTTTTTATACTCTGATTCAACATAGTTCATTGGTAACAGTGGAGCATCACAAATCAGTCACAAGGCTTGGGGTGATGAATTTCCAGTTTCTTTATCCTACTTGCAAACAGCAAAGTCACATCATATTTTATTTGTCATCGAGGGATAAACTTTTGGAATAGTGTGGCCAGATCACAGAAGGTTCCAGCTGCCCCTTAACTCCTGGATGAGTCTTGAAGAATCAGACTTTTTTACTTGAGAAAATATTATGCTTTGATGAGGATGAGGAACAGACAGTATTCTCCAGGCAGAGAGCAGAAATCCTTCCATGTTACACCACAGCTGAGGTATAAAGCAAGGGCCTCTGCTTCACAGGTGCAAAGAAGCCAAGGCTGCAAGTTACTTTAACTACAGCTCTGAAGAAAGAAATCAGGCCATTTTCTGCAATATTTCACCACAGTTTTCTATTATGTTCATCTGCACATGGGGCTTCAATCAGTTTAATCTCGCATTTCAGTTATGGAGTAAATCCAGAATAAACAGGAGGAGGCCACAGCTTAGAAAAAACCATAAAAATTTGTCCTGAAATACTCAAAACATGGCCTTTTAACTAGTTAAAAGGCCCTGTTCTTCACTGGAAAAGGTCCTTATTCTATCACAGCTATTCTCACATCATAGGCTCTTATTTTTAATGTTTCCCATGAAATTCCATGGCACTAATTTTGAAATAAGGTTCTAAACAGTGTGAAAAAACAATAGAATCAGGGCCCAACATGGTGCAATTTTTAATGTAAATTCTCCTGCTTTCAGTCAAGACTTTTTAGGAAGTGTCACATAACACTGTCCAGCCTTCAAAACAATGACCTGATTTCTTTCTGCAAATCTCACGTGGCATAACACTAAGGATGACTTAGCTCTAACAATTCACATAAAAAATAAAGTCAGTCTTTTTATGCAGCTGCATTTTTATAGAACTTCATAGAGTCAGAATACAGAAGCTTACAGCTTTTTGAGCTAATTCTAGCAAATAGGAAGATATATATGAAAACAAAGAGTGCCAAAAGTACACGGAAATCTGTAGAGTAAAATATATATCTATATATCATTTCCCAACACAAACAATAGGCAGTTTAGAAAAATATGATTGTTACAGTCTTTCTGAATCAGAAAAGAAAGGATTTAAAAAATAAGTTCAGCTTTTTACAAAGCCATATTTTTAATAAGAAAATAGACTGGTACACATTTTCCTGAATAAGCCAGAAAGGTTACAGAAAGGTCCAAGCAAGACAAGGAGTCTGACTTGAACTTGATATCAGCTGTGATAACATGCACATGTACAGAGGCAGCTGCTCGGCTCCAGTATTGTTTATCTTAGAAAAGAGCCTAATTTATCACAATTGTATTTAAAAATCATAAATAACATGACAGAAGTGGAGCTGGTCCCTGCAAGGCAAATAATTGTATTCATACAAGCAAAAAGTGACATCAATCCAGTTATTTTCTTGTGACAGTTAAAAGGTATTCTGTACCCAACTGTTACATTAAACAGCACATGTATAAACACAGATTATTATTGCAGACTCTGCTATCAGCTACTATACATAAACAAGAAGAGATGTTCATGCTGTAATTGCCTCTAAGGTTTTTGTTCTACTTGAATATTAACATTTACAAGAAGCTGAGGTGGAGACCTGAATTCAAGCCAGGATTTCAGCATGCAAAATGACAGGGTTCAAAGGAAGGTTTCTGATCTTCCCCATCACTGACATTTGGAAGTGGATAGGAGCTCTGAAGAATTTTAAAACCATTCATAACATGACTTTCTCTTGTGAACAGCTTTTGTTTTTCCCTCTGCCCAGAGGCGGGTGATCTAACATGGGACATACTGGTGCAATTTAGATCCACATCAATAAACCTCCTGTTAGGGAGGATTCAAATTTTAATTTCAGGCAATTTCTAAAAGAAGGTGGTAAAATATACCTCAGTATTTGCTGATTTTTAAATTAAAAGCAGAGAACAATTTGATTGCAGAAACTTCACTCCAGGCTGTTCTTAATAACTTTTTAATATTTCAGTTAGAACCTCTTATTAGTTCTGTTTAATGTGAGAGCAAATCCCCTAATTTTGTTGTAATTTTTGTGAAACATATGGGATATTTACTCACCCTACATGTGAGTCTTAGCACATTTCTTTAAACTTTCTTCTAGCTTGAAACTAAACAAAAGCACAAAAACTGATGGAAGCAAGATTGATGGAGTGTTAGTGAAGAGATCCAAAACTGTTTATAATCCAGCCTTGTGAATTAAATTGGGCCTGAGACAGCCAGCTGCTCTAAGGAGTGAGGACAGGCCCTCTGTAGGAACACTGTGCATTGGTTATATTGCTAGTAAACAACAATGCAGCTTCTGGGTTTCCCACCACTTTTCAATGTCAGTGGAGAGTTGCGTCTTACAAAAGGCAACAACAGAAAAATGCAACACCTGCGTTATTGCTTGTGTAATTGCTTCACAGTGGTCTAGTACAGTCAAGTAAACAAATGAGAAGAAGGTATGTTGCTGGAAGGGAAGCTCGGATGCTGGGCAGATGGAGTGTGCCTTCCTGGAATCACCCGATAAACTTACTTAGCACAAATTAAAAGTTAAAAAAACGGAAGGATCAAAAGAAAATATCTGCTGAGGCAAAAATTACCATCAGGGTCTTGGAGCAAGACAAAGGTGTGTCTTTCACCTCCCAGTCAAGCCCATGTACAAAAGGGAGGCTGACATTTGAGGACAGACATGCAGTTAGCACATGAAACATCCAAATGCCTTCGGGAGCAGCCAGTGCTCAAGCAGTGCCTCCAGGTTAAATTCTTACAGGATATGATCTGGGACGGTGATGGGAAAATCATCTTGGGTGTTTTTGCCCTAGAGACTGAAACCCAAACTCAGAGCTTATTAAAGCTCATTAAAACATATACGTCTAAACTCTTTCAGCTTCCCTTTAAGACACAGTTTCTCTTAAAAGCTGCACTCGAAAGTTACATTCAAGTGGAATGTCACCTTTCTTTAAGTAGAACAATGATTACACTCCCCATTACATATATATATACACATACATACATACATATATATTTCATAGCAATGGAAAGTACCGTATAGAGGCATTCATTCATATCTGTAGTGAAACAAAATCTGTGGTGTTCAATGCTTATTAAACTTGACAAAAGAAAAAATTTGATTTTGAAGGTGGGATTCACCTCAGGAGAAATAACAGCTCCTATCCCCGAATTCTAGTGGGAAGCCTCTCAGCAAAGTGCTGGTGAGGGCGGGTGGCACCGCATCCGTCAGTTCCCAGCTCCTCGAAATTCACCTCTCCCTTTTAACATACAGCTTTTGATGGAGCAAAAAGGAGCTAAAATTAATGGTTTGCTATAGGGCTTGATAAATGAGTTGTGAAATCAGTTTGTTAAAAGCGCCCATACACATTTTCTTTTTTCTTTTCTCTTTTCTTTTTTTCCCCAGCTCAAAAAAGGGTCCTGGCTTATTTAGAGTGTATGACAACAACATTCAAACACTCCTGGCAGCTCAAGGGCACAGACCTTGGAGCACTCAGCCCTGGCCCAGCAGCACATGTAAGCACTTACACTGGCAGTGACAACGTGAAGATAATAGAGCTGAAACTGAAACTCTGGCCCTCTGCACTGATTAAGGGGCAATTTTCTGCACTCAGTAATTGGATTACACATCAAAACCTGCTTAGAGAGGAGAAAAGGGTCTGGGCAGGCTATGAACAATGCTAATAGCAAGGCTTTCATTATTAATAGTTGTTTGTTAAGCAACACTCTCACACTCCTGTCTGCAGATGTGAATATTAAGGGCAGTTCCTGAGCCAAAACAGAAGGCAGATGAAGGCAGAACATGGCCAGGAGACTTGGAAGAGATGGCTGGCCAGGGCCAGAGTCCCCTCAGATAGTGATGAAGGCTGTTTTGACACATAGGGCAGCAGAAACAGGCAGGATGAACTGCAATGGGGAAAAATTGTATTGAATTTAAATTTATTGAAACCTGATCAGGTTTTTTGCTCTAGGTATTGAGGAAGAACTGCCACTGGAAACACTTAAGATAAATGATCTAGGATCATAAGAGGAATGATCTGGGGAGTGGAAGAACTGTAACAGGAAAAAAAGTATAAAAGACTGGTATAATTTACTTTGGGAAGGAGATAAAGCCAAACCTCCTCTGCTCTCATAAAAGAAGGAAAGCCAAAGCATCCTCTGGAGAGAATAGTGCTGGTCTTTCAAAAGGGGCCAAAGAAGGAAAATCAAAACATGCCCACCTCCCAAACAAAAGGTTTCTGATTCAAAAACAGTTCAGGGATTACCTTTTCCACACAGCTCATAGGAAGAATGTGGAGCTTGCTGTTACAAACATCTCTGAAGCCAGAAAGCCGTTTGCATTCAGTAAGGCACTGAACAGGCTCACCCCCCGAAATCCAGAAGACTAAAGACAACACCTGACATTTACTTGCAAAGCAACAGGAAAACTCCCACTTCAGCTCTACAATGAATTTTTATCTCCTGAGGATTGAACAGAGACCATCATGACTTGTTTTCTATCTACAATAGCATTTCCTGTATTCTTTTCCTGGAGCATCAGGGCCTACCACCTACCATTAACCTGTCACTGAGGGGTTTAATTTAGCAGTTAATTCTGTATTTAATGAAAAGAAAAAGCTACTTCCAGGGCTCATATCTCAACTAGAGTGAATCACCCTGAGGGGGGACCCTCCTTTCACTGTCAAGGACATGAAACTGAATGGTGCTGAAGACCACTGTCAAAATTTTGCTTTACTTTTACCCATGCTTTACTAGGAGGAGGGTGGTCAGCTCACGGTACAATGAGGTAAAATCTGGCAGTTGCTGAAGCAGTTTAGGGAACACAGGTGCCAGTTAGGCTATGCCACTTTGTATATTCCTGATATAAATTCCTTTTTTTCCAAATCTACTGATAACTCTCTTGTAGACACATATTCATATTTTAAATTGGATAGACAAGAGATAATAACAGAGAGATAATAAAAAAGCAACTGTATGACAGATTATTCCATCATGCTTTGCTGTTTGCTTTTGTGTTTTTTTTTAAATGCTACATTCAAGAATCTTTGGTTTGTTTTGTTTTACCACAGAGCAAGTGCAACATGACCCACAATTCTTAAACAGACATGTACAAGTCAGAATGTCTGGTGTCTAAAACATGCCCAACACAGTTACCCAACACCTACAGCTAAACTGTTTATAATCCAGTACAATCAATAGATATCTTTGTTTAAATATGGCAAAAGTAATGAGAGTGGTTTCTGAGTGAATCATGCTGTCTGTAACAGAAATATTACCTTTGGTATTTTAATAAACTGGTTTCTGAGAGCTGCCAAACATTGACAGATCGATATGAATGCAATAAACTTGTAATGGCTCAGAGCAGGTCAATGATCTGCTAAGAATATCCTCAACAGCCCCCAGCAACTCTGGAAGAAGCTGATATAGTAGGTTGGGCACATGAGTTTTCAGCTGCAGACTAGCAAATGATACTGTGCTGGGGATACTGAAGTCTCCAAAAGCAGTTCTTACAGCCAGCTGGGTACACAACCTATGACCTGAAAGACAGACATGATGCCTGGCAAAGATATGTTTATTATCAGCATTTCTTGAAAGGTAAAACTATTTCTTCAGTTTCCTATGAGGGACAATTTAATTTCAGTCTGTAATCTTCAGTTATTCCAAAAGGCTTTGTTTGCTCTGGGAATCTCTGTCACATAGCAGTTTTAATCTTTTTTTTGCATAAAAGAGGAAATGTACTCTCTTGTCGACACAAGTTAAAACAATTCTTGTACATGAACTGACTCTTCAAATCTCCTTAGCGCTAATGAGATGTGTATGCACACACATCAAAGTAAAACATTCCTTATTTAATATTGAAGAGGAGATCAGATGGAGCAAACTCCTGAGGTCCTAGAGCAATTAAAGAGAACATACTATTTCCTCTGATGTGCAGAGATTACCATCTGTCTATCTAGTGATGGCCATTTTTTGGAGACATTTCTTCTCTCTGTCTTCAATTATTCCAACAACAGGAATCAAGGAGAAGTGTAAAGCCATTCTGAAAGCTCTTAGAATTATTCAGTGATCATTAGGTGGCTTTATTAGTTAGGCTAGTAGATTTATTTACAGCCTCAAATGTTTGAGTTTTCTAAGTAGCTCGGTCAGTACAAATAAGGTAGCACTTGGTAGAAATCATGACTGCTCTGGAGATTCAGTGCTAGCAGAGGAACACAACATTTATAATGTGTGTGCTTAGAACTGGACATGTTTTTCATGCAGAGATTTCTGAAGAGGGTATATATAAATAATATTTAATGCCACTTAAATTGCTAGCTGGAATTAGAAAAAGGGCTGTTAATAGACATGTAGCACAATAGCAATTTTCTACCTCAATGTACTGCTGTCATGGAAAATTCCGTTGAAAGCATCTGGCTTCAAAATCAATTACAATGTACAAATTAGGCTTGCTTTCTTGCCAAAGGTTGTGTTTGAAGTGTGCCTTTGGGGTTGTGCAGAATTCTTACTGTAATGCATGGGCAATGGAGTGCAGGATTCTGCCTTCAACCCTTGAAGGGTCATTAATATGGTCAATCAAATACTGTGTCCCACAGTGCAGGCAAAAGAACTGGGAGAGTCGTGTAAGGGCTCTGCTCTGTGAACAGACTGGGTATCTGCATGGAATACAGGCTACGTGGCCTGAACTAAGCACACAAACAACTTACAACCTCAAATATATTTTATATATTTTAGAGTGCTTTAGTACCCCTTAACAGTGGTTGGATCTGGATTAGGGTAAAGTAGTTTAAGTTTTGGATGCTTATCTATTTTGTGCATCCCACGTTTTGGCAAGGAATGTCTTAAGGCAGTGGCCCCAGTCTGAACCTGAGCTACAACACACCTCAGTTATGACTGGATGTCAGAGATGTATGAGCTGGGGATTTTATAGGCTCAAAAGTGAAAGTATAACCACCAAATCATCTGTGAGCAAAGATAAAGAACCGTGCTCAAGATTTTCAGGACTGATTTGGAAACAGTATGATTTAGTTTGTGTTTTGAGGAATCTGAGAATTGTACAGTTTCCTGGAAGCTGGACTGGGCAGTTTGTTTTCATTATTCCAATTACTGACTTGATTAATATTTACATATACTTCCAGGAATCAGTATCACTAACTTTTCAGAAAAAAATCACAAGAGAATAAAAGGAAAGTAAATTTTGCATTTATATTCCAAGCATACTTTTGTGATTTTTTTTTTTTTTTTACTTCTTTCTTTCTTTCTTAGAAAAATCTTACACCTGCCTTGGACAGCTAACATCAAATGACATTATGGAAGAATTAATTGTTTTCAGTGACATGAACATTAAAATCCTGTGCTTTGGATAGTTTTCATGGCAGAGAATAGAAATATTCATCACTTATGTGAGATATTTTGATTACTTAAGTTAATGAGAATGGATTGACTGAGATTTAAAGCAAAAATTTCCAAGATTATAGACAGGGGACCTACAGAATAAATTGATTGCAATCCCAGCAGCAAAAGTGTGTTTCTAATTTAGGTTTGTTTTTCGTGGTTTTTTTTTTTAAACCTGCCACAACACTGAAACATCAAGGTGGTGATGCAGTTGTTCTCTCATGATCCTCGGTGTAGAAATTTTTCCCCCAGTTGCACACTCCTGTGGTGTCAAACGCATTTCTGAACCCATACAAATCACCCAGATCAGAAAGGCTGGGGAGAAAGAAACCTGAAGTGAGATTTTGTGCTTTCATAGAAAAAAATTTTTCTATCTCCCTACTGATTTCCACTTGCAGCTTTATTACTCCTCATTATTTTTACTTTCTCACTGGTATTTTCCTTTCATCACCTGGAACAGCTCAGCAAGACCCAGAGAAGTGCAATGTAGCCACGTCACAAAAAAGTGTGTGCACACCTACACGTATCCACAACCACACAGAGCTGTTTTTGTTACTGCCCCTCTTCCCCCACACTTCTTTTCTGCTGGAGGATTTAATTTGAAATAGAGATGTGTGTCATGATTAGCTCCTTGCTGGGCAACCACATGGGTTTCTTCCCTCAGGGCTGACAGCAATTTTTAGAGGAATGGTGTTGGAAGGTGCATGGCACTTGCACAGATAATCAGAGGAGAAGAAGAGGTATGTCCTCTGCCACCAGAAAGAACAATTGCAAAGAAAGAATTAATTTTCCCCATTCTCTGACAAATTATAGCTCCTCTACACCTGGCTCTGTCATGAAAGAAATCGTAGGCCTTCCTTTGCTTCCCTATGTGAATGTTGTATTGCTCAGCACACATCCACTCTCTTCATCTTTCTGTTTCCAGTCCCCCTCTGCCTGCTCTGAGAGCTCTTCTGATTCTTCCTGACAGTCAGGTTTTAATCCACATCAGCTCAGCTCCTCTTCATGCTGTCCTTGTGCTCTGACTGGTCACCATCTCCTTTAACTTCCACTCTCCTTTACATTTTTAGCAGAATTTTGTCATTTTAATCCAACATTGGTAAACCCAGTGTAGTCAGAAGCATTATTAGGAAGACAGTGACAGGGTCCTGGTGGTGGAAGAGTCTCCTCAGAACACTGGCAGCGTCCCTGTTACTTGCCCCATTTTAAATCTTGCTGGAGAAAAACTGTTTAATATGCAACAGTACCAATACTGTAGCAGGGAGAGGGAACCAAAAAAGATTCTGAGATTTTTCCTCCACAGAGCCTTTATTTTTGTCCTCTGTGTTAATTGTGACTCCTTTTCTTAGGCTTTATAAATTGTTGCACACCTCTCTTCTCTATGTTTAGCAGCTCCTCTTTCACACTGCCTATTCTCCCTCATTCTGTGCCTATAATGAGCTCCTTGCTGCTCCACCTCCCTATTTTACCCAAGTTTGCTTCTTTAGCAAAACTTTAATGGTTTTGTTAAATAAGTGACTTCCTCCTTCAGTCTCTCAGCAAGTACATAATTTAGCTGCACAACAGATTTTATATTATTTTGGAACCTGCTTGGAAAATAACACAGAATACCCCATACTGATACTCAGAAGACAAGTTCTTCCTGCAACATAGCCAGGAGGCTGTTAATTTTTTTTTTTCATGATTACTACTGTGGCTAAAAACACGAGACAATAAGGGTTAGCTCTCAAAAATGGCACACATTTTTAGAAATTACTTTTGCTTTCAGGAATCAATCAGTTAAAACACCACTAAGAATGGCTTCAGCAAAATAAAGTGAGAGTTGTTTTTACATTAAAAGGCAATGTTAAAATGTACATTCAAAAATTTGATAAATCAGGCATAAGGTTAGGTAAATAAATGACAAGTTGTCATAATTTTAGAGTTTAGACTATATGGAAATTTATACTTGACTCTCTTTGATACAATCAGTTTGCATCATTTCAATAAACCAGTAATATAAAAGCATCCTAGGAAAGAACTGTGTTTCCAGGGTGGCATTATTAAAGTACTTCTGACTTTTGCTTTGCTGACACTGAGCCAGGCTGCATCCCACTGTTCACGCTTTATGATCCATTACGAAATGCCTCTTTATAAAGTAAAAAACCCCGACAAACCAAACCACAAAACCCCACAAACAACAGAAAAAAACCCATTGCTTTTTATATGCAAGATAGCTGATACAAGGTTTTGTTCAGTGCTCACAAATTTGTTCAGAAAATGATGACCCGATTTTAAAAGTTCTCCTGCTAAAGAGATGCCAAAAAAATATATTCTTTTTTCTCAGCTTTCTTCCTACTGTATTCTACCTCTCCTGATTCAGGTGGGCTGGAGAACACAGTAATTGGAAAAGAAATCTGGTAAAAAATGAGAACAAGAGGAGGTCCACCCCCACTCCAACTGAAGTCAGTAGCGACATTTCCATTAGCTTCTGGAATCCCTGTATCCAGATACTGAAAAAGCAGCTCAAGATTTCAAACAGAATAGTCCAAATCTTTCTTTGGCTGAATGTCAACCACTGTATTCAAACCCGATTCTACTGTGCCTGCTCTCCAGTTTGCACTGTGGTACATGCCCACATCTTCCCATACTTGCTTTGACTTCAGTTGTAAACAACAAGAATCTGATTTTAAAAATTGCCCATAAAAGCCCACAACAAAACCACCCTTCAGTATTGCTTGCTGAAAGATGGCAGAAACAGAAACATCACAGGATTATCCTTAAAACAGCAGATGGATGTTAGTTTGACCACAGATATGCATTTATACATATATGTACATACATACACATACACAGTCTCTATATACATATTATAAATATAATAATAAAATATTGTAAAAAATATTAATTTTGCTGAAATACCTGATTAAACTGGACTAATCTTATGTTGCACTTATGTAACCTATCCAGCTGATATGACGGCCTTGTTAGAAGCCCTAAAATCTACAATAGTTGCAATTGTTAAAAGCAAAGAGTCTGTGTTTCTGCCAGTCACCTCATGCCATGCCAAGAAGTTAGGTTGGGGGTCGGCCCTCGTATCTCAGCATCAGCTTGAAGGACCGAGCGAAGTTGTTGGCCAGTGTGCAGCTGTGGGTCTCTTCTGCCAGCGGCAGGAGGAAGGCCAGGAGCAGGAGGAGCAAGAGGAGGAGCTGCAATGGCAGTGCTGCCCAGCACACTCGACGCAGGTATGAGCACACGCCTCCAGAGCGCTTCTGAAAGACACAAACCAAAGAGAACTCAGAAAAATAAAGTACTGGGGACACCCATTTCAATTACATTAAACTGCTGAGTAGAGGGTCAGAACAACCCTTGTCCTTGCCCTAGGATGCAGCCTGGGTGCTTGGCACGCTGAAGCTGGCTGAGGCTGGGAGTTAAATTATGTCTTTCAGGAAAATATTTCACTATCTTCAAGAATTCACTGTGGCAAACCGTTGTCTTCTAGAAGGAAAACACTGCTGACCTTCTAGAAGAAAACAATTGTTTCCAAGTCCATTTTCTAACTACAAGGTAGTGGTTACAAATGCTCACTCCCAAGCTGCTGACTGGTTCCTTCCTAGCCAGCATATGGCACAGAAGGTCTGCTTTAATCATTCTCCAGTCAGTAAAATGAGAATGCTGATTCCTGGAAGAGCGGAGCCAGCCTTCTGCTCTCTGTCAGCGGGAAGGAGCTTCTTTGGCAGCTCATGCAGCTCATAGTCATCTCCCCAGCTGCAACATGCTCTGGATCCTGGCTTTGGAATCTACAAGGCTGGAGGTCAGAAAAAAGGCCCTGTAGTGCAGCCTGACTCAGTACCTCTTATATGTTACTAGGCCCATCTTAAAATTTTATATGATGCAAAAGAATGAGAGAAGCACAACACTGACAGTGAAGAAGACAATAAAGTCACATCTATTGCTGTGCACTCACAGGAGGAACACACAAAGAAGTCCCATTACACTTTCTTTATGCTGGTGCAAATCTAGAGTAGCTCAATTAATCTCATTAATCTAATCTGGATTAGCATGACCAGGAGATAATAAATTTGGGGCTACAGAATTCAGAAAAATTTAATTAAGAAGGGAGATTTCCACTGGCAAGATTCCTGGGTAACTCCTGACAACAAGCTACACTACATGAGTTTCCCCCCCCAAAAAAAAAAAAAAAAGTCAAGTATTTATAAGGGAATCCTGAAGAAGAGGGCTAAAAACCCATTCATTTCATCAAACAAGGAATTAAACTCTGAGCATAAATGCAGCCTTTAATGCAGCTACAGCATTAGGTACCAACCTACATCACAAATATCAGCATAAAACATCCACTGAAATGGAACCCACATTGTCCACAAAAGGAAGTGAATTTGTGTTCAAGACACAGGAAATGTCCGTGCTGCAGCAAAATTGCAGCTTTATATACATATGGGATGCTTAGCAGGCAATGCCTTTGTCTCACTACAGCATCACCATGCATCACCATGGATAGTCCATGGGAAACATCAGCAGAGAAGATAAGGAGGAGATTGATGATAGAAAAAAGTAATTATGCCTTTTGCTATTTTTAACAACCTGCTTTCTAAATTACCCAGTCCCTTGTAGTGCTATATAAATGCTTACAGAACTAATTATGAAGGCAAATATATAGCTGCAGTTACACAACATGAGACAGTTGTGCTGCAAAATCCTTCCGTTTTAGTTGGTTTGCCTCCATTATACCAGCTGATGAGATTTAATTATTGTGCCAGGCAGATGTAGAGGCAGCAGAGCAACAGCTGCTTGCTCTACCATTTCTGGCCCACGATATCTGGGTTGTAATTTGCTCGCTGAGGCCAATGAAAACTCAGATCCCCAACACTGGAACTGTCAGTGGGTAAGTGTACATGCCAGGATGCAAGTGCGACTGACTTTGAGTACCACTGGGCAAGTTCCCTGGGTACAGCACTCATTCACCCACAATATCAAAGCTTCAGCAACCTGTCTAGCAGGAGTCCTCTAGTAGGGTCCTGTGACTGGCTGTTCAATGGTTTATTATGACTGGACGTCTCAAAAATGTTCACACAATGGGAATTAGGAGTCCATCACCCACTGATACAGTTGTGAGGACTGCCGGTCTTCCTAGCAGCACCTACAGCTTTTGTTTTACTGTTGTCAATCTTTTAGCATTGGTTTTGAAAGTTACTTTAATCTGAAACTATTATTTAATTGCCAGACCAGCTGCAACACCTCTCTTCCCAATTATCTCTTTGTACCTATGAACTGGTGGGAAATGTGGACTGATTCAGTTGTGCCTTGTCTCTGTTCCTGCCACAGCCCAGGGAGCAGATATCATATGATCACTCAGGTCTGTTGCTGGTTTCTTGTGATGACCACAGTGCCTGTTAGCCAAGGACATTTTTTCCTACCCCAATTCTTTTACTGATACAGCCTTTGATTCAGAGCATGTCACTGACTCTGCCTGGATTTCTATAGCAAAGTCGACTAACCCAATTCTAAGAAATGGGATGAGATTGAAATGCTATTTAAGTGCCTTGCTTTTAGATATACTGGAAGGACCTGTAAAATAGCACTGCTTTTCTCAGCTCATCCTCCAGAAAGAATTAACGTGAAGTGGCTTTATTAACAAGCTATTGTTTGCTCTCCTTGGAGCTTTCTGCAGGGGAAGATACTTATGCTAACCATAGCAGATCCTAGCATGAGAAAAACCTGTGGAGGGACATTTACCTTGGGGCAGAACTTCAGAGAAGGAGAAATATTTTGTCTTTATCTGCTACTTCTCTCCCACCTGCTTGCTGGGTTTATAGACATTTGTGTTTGATGAACTTTTGTCTTTTTTGCCAAGCTTCTCTGTTTCGTTTGATCACACAGGAAGGTCAGAATCTTGTATTTCTGACTCCATTTGTTGTCATGGGAATGACTCAGTTATTACAAACATGGTACTATGATGTCTCTGCAGGACCAAAAATGAGGCACACAGGAACAGTGAGGGTTTGGTGCTTTCAGCAAATTTGCAATAATAAACCCTTAATATATAAGGGCCCCAACCTACACACACTGAAATGCATAGGAGATTTATCATTAACTTCAGTGTCTGCAGCAGGATTATGCACAGAGACAACTAAATATAGTCAGGATTGGGAACTACTTGTCCATGGAGTTCAGCAGATACCTTACAACTGGATTCATTACTTATATGCCCAGGCTGTTGTGACATGAAACATACATTAGTTCTTGCTTTGTGCTTGCTGGAACAATTGGTGATATCTTTTTGGTGTAGTACTACAACAGGAGTTAATGAATAAAAAATTTTGAAGGAGATGCAGTGACTTTTATTAGGAAAGAGAATAGAGCTGGAAAAAGCAGGGTAGATTTAGGGCACTGACTCCTCCCTCTGTGAAAAATGCAGCCCTTCAATTTTATTTAGTTAAGGTATTTTTTAGGTCAGTGACATAAAAAACAGATACTTTCAGGCTGTGGTGACCTGACACTATGGCATCAACAGGAAATTCAGGAAGCCAAGGTTCAAACTTCTGCTCTCCTGGGCTCAAAGTGATCAGGGACTTGGAATCAGGACCACACTCCCAACCCTTTAGCACATCATTCTGCACTAGAAAAGCCCAGCCTAACACAGTTCCACCTTTGCAAGAGACAGTTTGAATATTAAATTTGCATAGGAGATCAAGGGTCAGAATGGCAACCCTTGCTACACTGTGGAACTTCCCCAATCACTCCAGCTACGGGCTGGAGTACAGTTACTACCCAGGACCCACAGTGCTTGCAGTGCATATGTCAGATCTAGGCTGCACAAAATATTCTGAAATCAAATCTTCCTCTGAGAAAAACTGGCAAAGCTCCAGTGAAGTCAACAGAACTTTAATTTCCACCATCTTAGAATAACAGCTGGAATACCTAGGTACTGAGCCAAAGTGTCAGAGACATTTTTGAAACACATATAGAAAAGGAATAGGTTGGCATTTAAAAAGAAAATATAGTTTTAAAGTTCACCATCCAGAATAAATGTCCTCCCACTTCTCCCTCAAAATACCAGGACAAGCAAGGACTGTCAAGGGGTGGAGGGCTGTGTTTTGTGTAATGCTAAATGCATGGTTGTTACCAAATGAACTGCACTGGCTGTGAACATTCACATTTGTACTTGATTCACGTTGGGGCATTTGAATGACAAGCATCGGTTTAGATCTAGGGAGTCCTCAGAACTTAAATCTGTTTGCAGTTAATAACTCCTCACCAAACGCACCATGAAAAATCACTTGGATGGGAAACAGCAGAAAGGCACTTTAGAACTTGCTCCATAATATTCCTATGTAAGTTGCTGAAGCGTTTTACTAAAAATCATTGCTCTCCCTAGTTTGCTATTGACCATGTTCCAGGGTATAAGAAAACACACAGTTAATCTAGCTATTTGAGGGACCAGAGCAATATAGCATCTTGTACCAAGCTCATTAGTGGGGTTTTGCTGCTGTTTGTATGTCACCAGTGTGCCTGACAAAAATCATACCTGCACCACTTACTCAGTGATCCAGCAGAGAAAAAATATTTAGTCTGGGTTTATTCCTCTGACCTCAGAGCATTTTCTGAAAAATGCACTGCTGCCTTAAAACTCCTGATCTCCCCAGAGATAGAGACCAAGGCCTTAGTGTCCTACAGACACTATACAGAAACACCAACAGCCATTTCACTTCATGCCAGTGCTGTATCCCAGCCCAACTATCCTCTATCTTCTACAGCAATAGGCACAGATGCATAGGTACTATGGCAAGGATAAATAGTTTCTTCTTAATACTCTCAGCCTCCAGCTACTTTCAGCTCAGGTAGTTTCCTGAGCCTGATGCAGCTTGTACATCTATTTAACACTCAGGGAATCTTTCTTCCAGTTTCCCCTTGAACCTACACAAACCTACACAGGCCCGGTGCTTCTGACACAAGATCCCACTGGATTCTTATTCAGTTGTCATTCACAGAGACAGATTATTGCCAACAAGAAGAGATCAGTTCCAGGGAGATCACAGGCTGCTCTCTCAAACCCAAGCAAATTGGGTTTTTACCTCAGTGGGAGGTAGTTTGGAGCTGGGCTCCTCATCAGTTCTCAACTCAGAGTCATGACTGTCCCTCTCTAAGATAAACAACCTACTGCAAATCACAGCTGGTCTTTTCAAGAGGGAAATAATTCAGGGAGGTTGGATACTACTGTCACCACAGAGCATCCAACATGCTCTTGGGCAAAGCACAGTCCCAAAACCACAGCACCAACTAAGAGATGGATACTGCTGATCAGCAGTTCTATGGCCTCTGCAAAAGGACAGTGAGCCACTGGGTTCAGAACTGTATTTTCCTAAATTCAAACACTGCCCAGGTTACGTCACCAGCAGTGAGGAATAAGTAAGGAGGGCTGGGGCCCTGCTGAGTCCTGTGCTTATCATTCTCCATCTCATAAAGAGCTACCAGAATGAATGTGCTGAAGGGAGGTTAACTGCGGTCATTCAAGCAATTTTAGCTCTGACATTTTCTATCTTCAGATTGCTTGACTTCACAACCTTTACATTCCTTTTCAACTCTGAAGAGCTAAGCATACGTACGTAAATAAGTAAGTATATAGGCAAATTAAAGACTTTGTTTTCTTCCTCAGAGGGGATTCTTGGGTCCTTCAACACTTCCAGATGATAAGTTAGAATCTTTGGTGAAGGTTTCATTTAAAAGAAACAGAAAACGAGGAAGAGCCAGCAGTTTGTATCTGAGGTTTCAGCAGTCACATAGAGCAGATATTTCAAAATTTCTGCTGCAAAGTCACTTAGACCTAATTACTGTGCCATATGCTACTGTGACACAAGCAGATTTATAAAGGTTAGCTTCTGTGTGCATATACAACATGACACATTTTTAGGAGAAGCATGTCATAGGACAAGTTGTTAAAGTAGCACTGATTTCTATAATTCTCCAGACCTAAGCAAGGAGAAAAGGTCCCTAGTTTGGTCTCATCTTCAACATATAAACAGTTGTTGAACTCCAGATGGCAACTAAATACCACAGAGCCACTTACTCTGCCCCCCTTTCCTCACCCAGACAAAAGGGGAGGAGAATTGGAAAAAAAGGTAAAACGCTTCACAACCTTTACATTCCTTAATAATCTAAATAAAATAATAATAAAAACAATAATAATAATAATTTAATTTTAATGAAAAGGGAGACAACAGAGAAAAATAAAACCCAAGAAAGACAAGTGATGCACAACACAGTTGCTTTCCACCCACTGACTGACGCCCAGCCCATCCTCCAGCAGTGATTGACTCCTCCCAGCTAACTCCCCCATTTTAAATATTGAGAATGATACTCTACACCATGGAATACCCCTTTGCAATATCCCCATTTGCAAAGGGTTCATAACAGGGTAAGAGGCTTTTAAACCAGTTGTACTAGTTTTGGCTGGGTTAGAGTTAAAAGGGCAGTTTGCATGGGGCTATGTACTGGATTTGTGCTGAAAACAGTATTGTTTTAGTTCTCTCTGGGCAGTGCATGCACAGAGCCAAGGCTTTTTCTGCCTCTCACTTTAACCCACCATTGAGGGGACTAGGGGTGCACAAGGAGCTGGGAGGGGACACAGCCTGGACAGCTGACACCAACTGACTCAGGGGATATTCCACACAATAGGACCTTGTGCTCAGCAGTAAAAAGGAAGGGAGTTTTATTAGGTCTGCCCTTGTCCTGGGTGGGTATCAGTTTGCTGGTAAGGAGCCAACGGGCTTTCTTTGTATCACTTGTTTTACTTTGTTTCCTTCTGCTACTTATTAAGCTCCCTTTATCTCAACCCACGAATTTTCTCACTTTTACCTTTCCAATTCTTCCCCATCTCACTACAGGGGCTGAGATGCTAATTGAATTTATTTGAATTCAATTAAAAACACAGGAATACTCCACCAGTTTTTAATATACTCATAAGCAATACAATTTGTCCCAACAAATATATCAAACAGAATCACAGAATATGCTGAGTTGGAAGGGACCCCCACAAGGATCATTGAGTTCAACCCTTAGCCCTGCACAGGATCTTCCCCAAGAGTCACACCATGTGTCATCTACACAAGAATATANTCAGGCTCCTCTGCTCCCGCTGAACACACCAAGTGCCCTCAACTGCTCCTCATACGGCTTCCCCTCAAGGCCCTTCACCATCTTCGTTGCCCTCCTTTGGACGCTCTCTAATACCTTAATATCTTTCTTATATTGTGGCACCCAAACCTGCACACAATATTCAGGGTGAGGCTGCCACAGTGCAGAGCAGAGCAGGACAATCCCCTCTCTCAACCGGCTGGCGATGCTTTGCCTGATGCCCCCCAGGACACGGTTGGCCCTCCTGGCTGCTGACTGACATTCAACTTGCCATCAACAAGGACCCCCATGGCACTGCTATGTGTTTTAAGAGCAATGCTGTACTACTTTTAGGAGAGTTTTCAGCAACTGGTAGCTGGATGACATTTTAATCAGTATATCTGAAATTTAGTAGAAGACTTCAAGTTTCTGCAAGTATTCAGGAAAGCAGAGAAGTAAAGCAACTTCTCCCAATTTCCAGCTTCCACTCATCTTTGCAAGCTGAAATAAATCTAATTAAAATGAGCGTAGAAAGAATAAAAATTGAAACAAAGACAAAATGTTCTGGAACTTGTAGAAGAAGTTAGTTTATCATGCCAAGAATGTATGCTTCCAGCTGCTTTACCATTGACTTCTCTCAAGTCAACATCAAACTTCTCTTGATTTTCAGCAGCCATTATACATAATTTGAATATTTGCATTTTTTTAAATAATTAAAAAATGTGATGGCTTACTTTTCAAAAACTAATACAATTTGAGGTAATTATTTGAAGAGGTTTTCTTACCATACTTTTTACAGTACTGTCAAAAACATTTTTCAGGAAGATACTGAAAATTGTTGCATTCTGCTATTGCTCAGCAAATCTCTCTCATTATCTTTCAGTGAGGAGGTAAAATTATATCTGCTGAGAAAACCATTCTGAGCTATCTCCTTGGTGAAAATCTGCAAACACTTCACAACATGGCAGGCTACGAAAGGACACATCTCTGGAAAGAGAGTAAGAACCAGGCGTCCAGGGAAGCAAGATATCTTCACCGCTGTGCACCAGCACTACTGCAGAGAGAGCACTGGTAAGGCACAGATGTGGCAGGACCAGGCAAACAACAAACAAAGAGCCCCTAACATTTGGGAATACTGCAATGTAAATTGGTAAACAACTGAAACCTACAGAAACAAGAGCAGACAGGCAGGGAGTCTCACAGGTGCACTAACATGAAGGGAAGCTTGTGAGCCTACTGGAAAAGGAGGGGATGCTGCTGCCTGGCTCAGCATGCTTAGCAGTGGGTCAGAGTCAGGAAGAGGCAGTCGGAATTTTCAAGGATTCTTTTTTTTTTAAAAAATAAGTTTCCTTTAGAACAAACATCACTGTTGAGAGAAAATAAGTCTATCTGCTAATTTTTAGCACTCAGATCCTCTTCTTCCTGTGTTTAGGTCACAGTATAATTCCTCAAAAAAAAAGGTAAGCACAGGCTTATAGGCTCAGAAATTAAAAAAAAAAAATAAATATATTATCTGTACCTATAAAAGTGGTCTTGAAAACTGAGGGAAAGATAACTTTTAATAAGTCTTTTTCATTTTAACAAGAATGTAATTGTACAGAAGATTCCAGGTAGCTAACACCTAGCAGGACTTCAGGAAAACAAACGGGTGACACACTTTCAATAGCGAGGCACTACTAACACAAGCACTAACTCACAATGATGTGCTTTTCTGTAGTGTGACTTTCTGCCACGAGGAACTCATGTCATATCTGCACTTGGGCAGAGCAGAGCACATTACCGTGTTCTTCCTGGCAAGCTGTGGCAGCTCCTGCTTTGCACAGTTTCCTGAATAACTGCATTAATTTGACTGACTCCAGATCAATGGTATCTCTAAACGAGATTAAATTACATGTTCCTTCTGTCTGTATGTTATAGGAGATTACTCTCAGCAGAATCTCAAAGGAAGCAATTAGCTGACCACTGATGTAATGAATTCTAATTATTTTGTTTGTACAAACAATAAAGCCAGATTGTTTGTTTAGCAAGGAAGGGTAATTACTCTGAGCACTCAGGAAAATAAATCAAACAGTGCTACCTAGACCTGTAAATAATGAGGCTCTGACTTCCTATTTGTGCTAAAAATACTCTTGGAATATTTTCAGGTAGCTGGGAGCTAACCTTTTAAAGTAACATTTATCATAGTTATTATTGAGCATTTGCTTGATTATGTTCCTGAGTGTGCTAGGTACCCTGCAGAAATATCCATCTACATTGCCCTGTCACTGGCACCTGCTAAAAATTCACTGCAGCCAGTGCAATTTCCTGCAAATGTTTTTTGTTAATCAACAAGAAGTTGCTCACATTGCAATCATTAGCCTGTACTGCTCCTAAGGGCACCAGTGGCTGGGGGCATGTCCTCAGCAATGGATGAATGATTTGGAAAAAAGCACATTACTATACATGGAGCAGGCTCTATTCTGCCCAACATTTGGCCATGTAGGCTAGAAATTGAATAAAACTGGAAGGCAATGGAAGGAAACTGGTTGCAGCTGGGTCTTCTGCTTCTCCAGACTGATCTGCTGCTGCTGCAAAATATTCACAGCTCAAACAGGAGAGACAAGCAGAATCAGTGGGGACCTTCTGTTGCAAAAAGCAGAGATCTGTCCAAACACCACCTGAAATTCTGACATTTCTACTGATTTTGTGTGTCTCAAAAGCATGAGGGAGTTGACAAATTAGAGACAACCTGATCTTATTCCATGCAAACTCATTGGATGTTGCAAGCACAAGGATGCAGCCCCCAACCATGTGCAGTTCTTGCAGATAGTAACTCTGAGATCAGCTGTTTTCTCAGGGTTTCCTTCACCACGGCTCTGAAAGGATATTCATGCATACAAGAATATTTTGCCTAAACCTGCTTTCATTTCTAGCAACACTTTAGGTGTTAAATCTGAATTTAAAGTGAACTGCAAAGCCATAAATTCTGCAGTTGGCTTGCTTTTCCTCTTCTCTTAGCCCAAACAGTGACGTATCCAAAAGGAATCAACATTATTTTCTGGCTCTCCTAAGTGGTGCTCAACTATCTTATGGCAATACAGGCTCACAGCCTGAATGAAAAAGAAAAAAAAAGACACCTCTGCTTACAGCACTTGGATTCTCATTGTAGTGACACTGTTTAAGCACAGAATGAAAGCTCTGAAGTCGGCAAAACCTCCCTGAAGTGAGCAAGATCTAAGTCACTGCAACATCCGTACAGGCTGAAGGGAAACTGCAAATCACTTGTTGGTGCAATGGGAGCCATTTCCCTCATGCTTCTGAGGTATCTCAGTTCTTCATTCCTTCCCACTCTGAGCTGTTTCTCTTTGTTTGTGTTCAGTAGCTATTGAAAACTCACAGAATGTGTTTTTTGTGCTCTTGCTGTAGGACTAATTGACAAACATTTGCTGCCTGCTATTACATTATTTCAGTAGACTTTAGTCTAATTTGGAGAATTTAAGGATGAATAGATACCATGTACCCCCAGGCACGTGAGGCAGAGGAATTAAAAAATGGCATCTAATTGTAGTGGAGATGTTCTTATGCCTAAAGCTTTTGGTTTGTTTTACACTATAACCAACTTGACTCAACCAAATAATGTGAAACCAGAGAATTCCTTGGTCAGTCTTCTGGAATATCCCTTTAGGCCTCTTCTAGGGAAAAGTAGCACTACTCAGTGTTTGGCTGCCTCTACACCAAATATTAAAACGTCATATTGTTTTTCCAGCCTGAAAAATTCTCGTGACCTTACTGAGTGAAACAATTAATGCTGAGCCAGATAGGCAAGAACTGAAACTCTTTGGGGGTTTTCAGAAAGGCTGAACTGAGGCCAAAACTATTCAGGAAAGATGTGAAAATTACCTTAAAACTGGTCAGTATTTTGCCGGGGAAAAATATTGGAGATGCTACTCCATATTTGAGTATCAGAGGAATATCTCATCAGAATGAGGAAAATCTTGCTTTCTGGCCATCACTAGAAGAAGTGCACTATATTTCACCCTTTAAATATTGGTCTCTTCTAAAGAGATGTTGCAACAGGAGAAATTGAGGGTTTGATTTAGCTTAAAATGACTATGTGATTATGTTCCTTTGACACATTATTCATTCAATCTACTTCATGTTGGATAAACAAAGCCTTATTCTATGCCTTCTGAAAAGAAATGGAAAGCGAGATGACGGTACAAAGTAGAACAAAAAAGCATCTGTAAACAAAGCAAATCGTGCCAGAGAGAAAAGACTCAGTTCAACACTGAGTTCAACAGAAAAAACTTGCTGACTTTTTGAAAATGAGACCAGAAGTGCTGCTTGGTTTAATAAGAAACTGGCAGCATTTTGCTTTCTTTAAGTTTCTCCTTATCATCTTCTGTACTGCTTCTGGTTTTTATGTCATCACTTTGAAACGAAAATCCTTCACAGGAGGAATTCTGCTGCTTAGAAAAAGGATTTAGTCCAATAACATTAGTCAAATCTCTTGCTTTCCTCTGGTTTTCTGCATTAGAA
Source organism: Pachyramphus minor (assembly GCA_013397135.1). Lineage (NCBI taxonomy): Eukaryota > Metazoa > Chordata > Aves > Passeriformes > Tyrannidae > Pachyramphus > Pachyramphus minor. The sequence continues at coordinate 349,608 of VYXB01007224.1, read as the reverse complement.
AGAAGATGGGCTGAATGATGCAAATCACTTTTTTCACAAGTGTCTAAAGAATTAGGAGCCCCATTTCAAAAATTATTTTAGGTACTTATCCGTTAAATCCTTCAGAGAGATATTTAGGTTCTTCCTTAGTCTCTTTTGAAAAATGAATTAAGTTGATATATAGATAAATAAGAATTGAGTTCCCCTCCTCTTCCAGGAGATGGATATTTAGCTTCTAGAGACACAGTAAGCATAGCTCAAGAGTAAAAACTCTGTAACATCCTTCCTCTTAAAATGTGGAGAAAAATCAACAACTTCAGGAGTGGCTCTTAATAAGCTAATCAATCTCAAGAATCTATAGAAAACTTTAAAATAATTTTCTGCAAAACATTTGATTGCACATTTTAGCTATTGATAGGAAACTTTCATACCTTTCTGAATCTGTCTGGTTCTTCCCAAGATCTGGGAATCTGTTTAAAAGAAAAAAAAAAAAAGGAAAAGAAAAAAAGAGAAGCATAAATTTAAGATCCCAGTGGAATCTATAAATGAGTATTCACCTCACAGGGGATGTTTCTTTCAACTTCATGGTCTCCCGGATAGAGTGAACCAGCAGGAGATTTTTTTAATGAACTTTTTAACACACCTTAGGCAGAAATATGACATATTTTTAGCTTCTTGACAATTCAAATCCAATGAGCAGTTCTCTCAGCAATTGCTTTGACTTTACTGACACCTATTGACCATATATATGCTTACAGAAGGTTTTGGTTAAAGTGTAAGTCATTAAAATCAATGGCAAACAATTCTTAGAAATATATTCTTTATTGATAGAGGTCGTGCTTACCTTCTATGCACTTCAAAGGATTTTTGTTTTAAACAAGCTTTGGATTCAAAGACAAGGTTTCCCAAGGCAGACATTTTTCAAATGCTTCGGATTTTAGGTGTTTGAGTTCAGATACTTTTCAAAGCACTTGCATACAGAAAGTATGCAAACCTGTTAATTCTAATCCTCTGATTCTGGTAGCTTGAAGTTGAGCACAAAATATGAATAGTTAAGCTAGAAAAGTATTAATTAATAATTGTATATGTTTATGCTAAGAACATAGGAATATCTTTAGCATGCCCTGGAATATTTTATATATGGGTATGAATTCTGACATCCTCAGCATGTCATATATAAGAACTTGGTAACTTCTTTAATAATTTGGTTCTTCCAAATCATTAGCCCATAAAGACAGTTTCAAAAAGGACTAGGTCCTTCTGTGCGCAGTTACTTTGACTCAGAGGCTATTCTGATCACTCTGTCTCACAGCAGGAGATGCAAATAATGAACAGCAAATATATTCTTACTGCAGGAATTGTCAAAACAAAAAACCAATAGAGAATGTTGTGTGGAGAAAGGGCAACAAAATAGAAATCTGTGTGCCTAGGACTAGGCATATATCAAACTATTCCCACACACAAACACTTCTCAGTCCCACACTTCATCCTTCTTTGACAACAGCCTTTCTGTCTTGAACCTTCCATTTTGAGAAATATTTTGAGTGTTTGCTTACAAAGGGAAAAAGATCACACACAACTCCTTTAATTAAGCAGCACATGTGTGATGTTGAATTATGACTAGCAAACGTAAAGCAACATGAAAGAACAATGGCAGAGGTCACCAGTGAATTGTAAGTTGTCACCTACCGGCAAACTCATGGACTCTTTCAGTTTCGATTTGTAGAGCATCCATCGGTAACGCAGGTCCTCCAGATCTTCAGAATTTCCAATGACAGAATGAAGACGAAGAAGATCCTCAAATTGACGCTGACCATCAGGCACACGAGACTGCAGCTCCTGCAGGCAAAGACAACATCAGCAGCAACTCAGAATTATAGAAGGCCCCAATTTTTAAACTAGCATTCCAAAAACCAGTGGTACTAAATCAAACTACTGGGTAGTCTGGAATAGCACATTTACTTTTCTTATTGCTTTTTTGGTCTGAAATGATATCAAAGGTTAGTCTGCAGGACTCCTGTAGCCTTGGATATTTCTGTTTGTTATACTTCTTACAGCTTCCATTGCCATTGCATCTGGCCATATAGTGAATGAGGCCAAATACCAGACACTGATTTTAATCAGATTCTTTTAATGAACACCTTTACCATCTCACAGTGGAAATGTCCAGCTAAACAGCTAGATGCCAGGTGCTCCCTTCCCTTCTACCACTCTGGCTCTGGCAGACCTTTCTTAGTAGAAGGGATGAAATCTGTCTTAAATTTCTAAGCTTCACCTACTCTAGAGTCTTCTAAAGCAGAGAGCAGAGTGTTTGAGTTTTTTATCTGTTCTTCAGGGATTTTTCAGGTGTTTGTGTGGGGGCCTCAGGTTGTTGCTTAGTTGGTGAGGTGGTTTGGGGTTTTTTTGATTGTCGTTGTTGTTCAGGTTTGGTTGTTCTTCGTTTGGTTTTTTTAATTCTGAAAGAATTTTTACCTGTTGGAATCTTTTTCTCCCTGTTCACCCCCTGAAAACTAACCTCAAGTTTGCTCTGGTGTGCCTTAATTTCCTCTGTGGAAGACGGGGTTCCAGCAAGAATTTTGGTCAGTTCAATGTTTTCTCCTCGTAGCCACTCTTCAAAGTTGTGTAGGAGCTTCAAGTGGCTGCTTGTGTTTTGCCTTTCTCCCATCTTCTCCTAGGTTACAGAACAACAGCAGCAAAAAACCCTTTACCATCAGATGTTTCCTCTGAAGGCCTGATTGCAAGATCTTAACCTCCAACTTTGTAACCCATAATATCAGATGAAGGCAATAAAATTGTTCTTGTGAAGCTGATATGAAGGCAGATACAGAGTCCCCATCTCACCTGCTTACGGTTGGGATCTACATCCAAAAGACGGAAGGCAGGTCTAGACATCCATCTGCTGTCCACAAGTGCTCTTTTCTTCTTCTTATCAGCCACTGGTCTATCTAACTGCCACTTTTTGAGAAGACTTGAAAACACAAAACCAGAGACATCAGTGCAGTGGAACATCTAATGATAAGACATTCATCTTTTTACTGGGGCTATGGAGGACAGCTCTGGTGAAACAGCACTATTGTTATTATTATACTGTTACTACTATTACTAGCACTATTACTATTACAGTTATTCCCAAAATCTTTTTAGCAAAATAAGAGCAAGACAGGAGTGTCTCAAAGCAGAACCAGTATCCTAATTCTAACATTTCTAAGTGTCTTCTTTTGTTTTCTTTTATTCGGGGGAATAAAAATATTATCTTGACAATATACCTTCCTTTCTGGTGACAGGAGGCACCACAATCAAGCCTTCTTCAATTTAGTAATTTCATTTTTATGCCTATTTTGACACTATATACAAATATAATCATACATGCAGCACAGTATTGAATTTTAATACAGACTAGCAAATACCAGCAGTAGTTTGACACTGCACAGTAGAGGCAAAATAAATTAAGTCTTCATTTTCCAGCTAAGAGAGGATTTTAGCTCCGCTTATACTTCTGCAGGTTTGCAAAAGGCACAAGTCCCATTGCAGATATATCCTCCTTGAAGGTATTTCAAGATAAGAAAGCAAGGAGAAGAGGAAGGTGAGACAGAACAGCAGAAGTCACTTAGTCTGTGCCCAATTTCCTCCAACACAGACTGGCAGTACCAGGATGAGCCAGGTCCTAAGAGGACACTGTCCACTCCAAGTATGAGGTAAAGGCAGATTCAAAGACTCTGGTTCATAGATTCTCTAAAATAGTTTTCTTGAAAGTAACAATTTTCAGTTTACAAACTATTAAATAAAGTCTCATCCTGCTTCTGGCATTGTAACATGACTGTTCACTTTCACAGCACAAAGCATAAAGCATCAAGTGTGACTGGTCAGAGAAGTAAAGAGCATCCCATGGAAGGGACATGAAGAAGATCTACATGAACACTTACCCAGTTGCCATCTCCTTAAGTGATTTCCATGACTCCTTCAGCTGATCCAGCTCTGCCTGGACATGGGCAGTTTCCTCTGGAGAAGAATTCTCCATGACCAGCTGGCCATGAGCTTCCACAAGGTGCAGCTGGATCTCCTTATCTGGAAACTCAGCTAGCCATCTCTGAAACGCACAGCCTTACAATTACTTCTAGGTATCCTGGGTAAAGCAGAGGCTATGTCAGACTGAAGGCCATGTTCAGTCCAGGACTATGCTGGTTCTGTTGGCACTAGCTAGAACATACCTAGCGGGAAAAAAAATATGCTGTGGATTCTTGCAAAGAATGACCTCTGGTCAAAGAGCTGATGGCAAAACTTAAAGGGTGCAAGTTGTCAATGCACTTCCTTCTGTAATCTTTCCATGAGATCTTTTGGTTTCCCATAGGAAGGCAAAAGCTGTCAGCTGAAGTAACCTGCCAGAGTGATTCTAGCATGCAAAGTACTGCTGTCCAGGGAAAAGCTGGCAACTTTGGAACAGCTCAGTTCAACAAAGTCTAAGGCTAGCTAAGATGGCAGTAATGTTCAGTGTATTGATGCCTACATAAAGGCAGGTATTGTCCAGGGAGATCACCCTGATAGCTCTTTTTGAAACCTTTAATAATATTTTATCCATCTCAACAGTTTTAGCCATTTTTCATTGCTCTTGTCTTTTACCTAGCTCCACGCCCCACAACAGAGGGCAAAGCAGGGAGGCAGCAGCAATCAACAGTTATCACAGGAGGAACAAACCATCATTACTCTCCCAAACCACAAAATCCTCACTAGAAACCCCCACTCTTAATGTTTGAATAATTAACATTTTAAACTAAGATGCTTTTCTCACCTCAAGATCTTCTACCCTGCCCTCGATGTTCTCCTCTCCATCAGCATCCTGGTAGGAATCAATCTTCTCCGTGGTTACTGCGATCCACTGCTGGAGGTCTGACAGCTTGTCATTATATGCCCAGTGCTTCTGAACGTGGTCCTCACTCTGCTGTATCATCATCTACAAATTACAAAAATATGTCAGCAACTAAAAACAGACAGACAAAAAGAAGTGTCTTTATTGGGCCTAACACTACAATGGTCACAGAATCTCATGGGCAAAAAGGAAAAAAACCAGCTGGTAACAAGAGACAAAAAACTGTCCTTTGGCATCACTGGTGTGGAAAATACTTTTCAAGCTCCTGCAGGTCTGAATTCAACCACACGGGGGGGCATTAAGAATTTAAATAGCTCCCTTCCTTCTCAGCTGACACTGAATGAAGAATATATGCATGTTTGGGTTTTTTGTACCCCGGTCAATATCAAATACATCTTACACTCCCTGAATCAGAATGACTGCACAGACTTTTCTGCAAAAGTCCAGTTCAGTGACCAATGGGATTATTCAGATTGAAACTAGAATTCCACAGTGTATATTTGGGTAGCACTTTAACATATGTAATTTTATAGTGAACTGCATAACTAAGGTAACTTAATAAGCTCTTCTTCTGATACTGCTTTGCAAGGTCAGTTTATAGCTACGTTTACAAGCTACAAATTTCATCAGGACAAAACTCGTATTTATGCAGTTGCAGCACTTTTCTTTCATCAACCTTTATGTCACAATATAAAAAAATCAAACATTGATACAAAACCCCTATCCAGGAATCTGTGAAGTACAAGCACCACCATGATAATATAACTATGAAGTCTTTTGGTCAGAAGTCTCAGGCCTGCTCCAGAAATAATTTATATAGACATAAAATCTGTGTGCATGGTATCCTATCCCAAAGGCAAATCATATGACAAAAAACACGGAGAGTCCTGGAAGAGTTATCAAACTCAGTGCCTTCTTCCCCTGAAATTAAAGTATCTGTCAGTCAAAGCATTTAATGTCATATGCTCAAAGACTTTTAAAATATTTTTTAAATAGTGGCAACTCACAACTCCTCAGGCAACTAAGAACTCTTGTTTATGTTACCTCCAGTGATCTTTTCAGGGCCTGAGAGTCAGATGAAAGTTGGTTCATTTCATGCCTGTGCGTGGTATTTGACTGAACAAGCTTCTCTACCTCCTCCATGTGAATCGCAAGTTCTGCCAAGTCATCTTGGATCATCTGCAGAGGAAAAGACAGATTTCATATGGGTAGTGTGTTAGATATGACATGGACCTCCACAAAACATACACTAAAGGTAGCTCCATTTGACAGTGCGAGGACAAAAAAACCCAGCAGCGATCACTGTCATTAAGAAAATTAGTTGTTTTGATGTCTAGTAGTAAATGTTTCTGAAAAAAAATGGTTGGATGTCCTTACATGTTACCAGCAGATAACAAAGAAGTTAAGTTGCTGAGAAGCTGTCAAAGGATACCATCTAAGTACTACAAAGAGCCATGGTGATAACACCTCTGTGATCACCCAGGATGAAGTGGCACAGTATCCCTGGATCACCATAACTCAGTGTTCCCTCCTGCTCTTCTCTCCCCTCTTTCAGGTATGTAATCCCACTGCATGCCTTGAACAGGCTCTGCATCTTGGACCCTTCACTGAGCAGTTCAAAACACTAACCAAAAGGAAAATTATGATTTTTTTTCTGTTGATTTTGTTTTTTCCTTATCTTGGCCAGATGAATCATCCCAGGGAGTAAATCCAGCATTTGTCAAAGCTGTGACAAGGTAAAGAGTGGAAAGGGGGCTGATGGAAAAGGAGGTGGAACAATGGGAACTCTTTTGGAGGAAGTTAGATTGGCTCAGGTTATCTTATGTAGTTTCACTCCCAGTGGGAAGTACCAGGATATATTTTCTTTAGCAATGAAACTAGCCAAGAAGGTGTGCTACTAACAGCTTCCAGCTGCTTGTTCCTTCCCTCAAGTTCAGTTTGCCAGTGCTTTATCTACCTTGTTTTAATTTCATTTACTCCATGATATAAACTCGAACAAACGAAATTATCTAACACACAATCAATTGAAGTGACAGGTACTGAATTCCTAATGCTAATAAAGTATGACTATATAAACAAACGAGACCACAATTAGTTGAGGATCACACAGACAAACAATACTATAATGTACCTGGAGTCTCTGGAGTTGTGTCTTTTTACCCAAGAGGTCAGGCCGTGGTTCCTTCTCTAGATCTAATTTGGCTTTGATGGCAGATAATTTCTTCTGCAAGGATGCAAAACCAGCATCAAAGTTCTTATGTTGCAATATCAAATTCTAGATGGAGAAAGAAGAAAATAGATCCAGAATTCAACATCTATCCCTTGGCATTATCTTTTGTCAATGTCCACCTCATGTTCAGAACAAACACCAAGCTACACTATGCAACAGAACACAAATTTATTTGAATATTTGATCAACCTAGAAAAAGGGATTGGGCTGGTTAGTACTACATTCATATCTGTAAAACTGGCTTAGTAAAGAATTGACCATTATCTTTGTCACAGGAAAAGACACTATATGAGTTTTGTAGTTCACCTGGAGTTTGCTCTTGCTTTGCAGCAGACTTTTGTGTAGAATTTCTCTCTCCTTTGAAGCTTCAGCTACTTCTTGAAGGAAAGACTCTGCTTTTTCCTCACTGAGGACTTTGTTTAGCAAATCTTTCTTCAGCTGTAATGTCATAAACTTCTCTTTGAACTGAGAGCTTTCAGCTAGAGCAGCCTAAAGGAGAAAAATCCTTCCAGTGAAATCTTACAAAAAAAGTAAAAACCATACAATCATATTATTCTCACACAAGTCACACAACCAAAGCAGTATGACAAAGTCAAGTAAAAACAGCATGCTGGGCCAACAAGGGGTAACAGAAGGTACCTGGACAGTGCCCAGTTAAAGGAAAAGTCTTCCTGATAATGTTAGAGGCACCAGGGCTGCATCCATTTTGTGAACAGAAATAGAGGAAAGCTGTACTATGGAAAGAGTTGTCTGTGCAGAGGAGAGGCCTAAACAACCAACAGAAAGGACAGCTTGAATGCTCATCCTGAGGATAAATTCCATCCCTGTTCACAGGCACATTTAGTCTGAAGATCACAGAGATGACAAAATAACACACACACCTTGTTGGGCATATGGAGAAATCATGCATTATAATCCCACGGCTATATCACTACACAATTCTTAACAGAGTCTACAGACTTCCCATCTGGGGAGATCTGGCGTAATGCTAAACAATATTATCATCATTGTCAAAGATATCTAACCCTTTAATGCAGCCTACTCAGCTGACAACTCTAGATAAAAAAATGGAGAGCAGAAAGTAAGAAAATGTGCTACAGCCAGAACTAAGACCTCCATCTGTACTGTGGGTTTTCCTGCCATACTGGAAAGACCCTTCCAGCTGTGGCTGACTAGCAGCTCTATGCAAGCTTGGTCAAACACAAACCAAGTATCCTTTCTGAACTTAGTAACAGGTTTGTTACCTCAATGTGAGCCAGTGCTGGCTCTGGAGTCTCCAGGAGCATCTGGACCGAGGGCTTCCACTGTTCAAAATTTTGCAGGGGATTTTGGAAGAGTCTTCTCAGTTGGGTTTCTGTATCAGTGCTCATTTTAGAAGTCTTGCCTTTTACACTGCAAGGGTAAAGTGACAACCAAGAGAAGGATTATGAAGAAATCCAAATCCAAACATAGTATTCACCAAGGCATGAATTAACACAATACTCAGGTGTAAACCATATCCAACACAAAAGCCTCAGTCTTTTTTACTGTCTGAGCCTGGTGCTGCACACCAACAGCTGCTCTGTCAGTCAAAGACATCTGACAGAACTTGATTTAGATGCCGTAAGACACATTTGTCTCTTGTGTAACTGTATATCAGGAATTACTCTGCCTTTCTAGTAGCCATCAGTCTACCCTTGTATATGATCTTTCTTGGCCGCTACCACCAGGGTGATGTAACAAATCATATTATTGGAGCAGTCTAACTTACTGAGGGAAGGAACAAGCCAAGAGTGTCTAGAATGTAACTGCAGTTGCCTGTATTGTTTTACATATTATAGAGTCTTTGTTCCTTTAAAAAAATTACATTAAGAAGTCTTTGATCACCCTATGTTACCCACAAAAACATGAAAAATAGATTTTTACTTCAGATAAATTTTTTTAATTTTGCAAAACCACTTGAACTTATATTAATACATATAATAGGTGATTCTGATTAAAGCTTTGTATTTATGAATATGTACCCACATACATGCACAGCTATATTAAGTGTGTAAATATAGAAAAAAATATATAGAGAGAGATATATATTGAAAAAAAAATAAAATTAGCAAGCATTCAATAAATATCCAGGCTTCTCTTACAAAGGCTTATCCAAGACACAGTTGAGTAACAAGGCCTGGCAGTGACACACCCTGTGCAGCTGCCTCCTGTTTTTCCCAGCTTTCCTGACCTCCCAGCCTGCAGAATCCTGTCTGATATGGCAAAACACAGCCCAAACTCTATATTCATATGGGAACAGTGTCCTGCAAATTCACAAGACAGGCAGGTGAGAGCAGTGCCAATCAGGATCAATCTGCATTTCCATAAAAACAGAAACAACAATCTTACCTGTGTCACTGGGACATGACAGAGCTAAACAAAGGCAAGATTGCAGAGGCCAAAAGCTCCGCAAATAGAAAGTCCCGTCTTTACACCTCCTCTGCCATTTGCTCTGCTGCCCCTGCCAGGCTCAGTGTGAAGCTGCCAGACTTCCCAAAGAAGCTTTGGAGAGAAGCTGGCAAAAGAGCAGCTGCCATTTTCTACTAAGACACAAGTCCCCTGCCTTCTCTGCTCCTCTTCGCTAGTTTTTAAACTGAAATCCTTTCCCAAAATGACCTATAATTCTTTCAGCAGGACAACATATTAAGCACTGGACAGAGGGAAATAAGCTTGGATACAGGAAAAGAACTGACCTTTTTTTTTCCCCTTAAAAAAAAGATCCTTTCTTCTAGTTTGCAAATTTGCTGCTGCTTCTTTACTTCCTGATTCCAGGCAGCCTGGAAACGGAAACACTGAAGTCTGGGGAGAGGCTAAACTTTCGGAGTTTCCAACCCAAGGCAAGTTGAAAACAAGAACGTGCACATAAGCTGCCAGGAGAAGCAGAATAAACTCTGCCAAATAATTCCTAAGGCTGATGAGTCACCACAACAAACTCAACAAGGGAGGGCCATAATTCTTCTGAACCGTTTACTACCACAGCTCCTGTCCTGATTTTCTAGTTGCTGTCATGAAAGACAAGCAAAATACATAAATTATTATTATAAAATGCTAATAAGATCAAATTAGCTGCCAACAATCTAATTTTCTTCAAACCATACACAACTTTAATGATGCAAGATCACTGCTTGAAAATAACCAGCAGCCTACAGCTCCTGGCAAATGGCTGAAATTACAGCTTTACTGAAACATGGAGGCGGATGTTATTAGCAAAAGCTTTTCATTTCTACCCATCACGTACAAGTGGATGGCATATCATTTTTTTCTTAGGCCCTGTCAATCCCTTCAATGTCTGAGAGAAGACTCCCCCCACACCCCTGCCATAATCAGACTTCCCAGTACCTTTGATACTGCTGTATTGCAGAGACAACGCTCTCAGCGTGTGGCTGCACATCTTGGGAAAACCGTAGCAGTTCCTTAAGCTGAGCTTTGAGCCTCTCAACCTTTGACTCTTCTGCAGCCAGAGCTGCTCTTGTTGCCTTAGTCACAAAAATAATGAACAAATTACACCTTAAGTAGTGTCTGGCACATGAAGTGAAGAAGTAAGGCTGTCTCTCAGGGTATGCACAAGTGGCTTTTTTCCTAGTCGTAAGGAACGTGTGGACTTTGCTAAGACAGAAAACATTATCAGGAACAGTTTTGCTCCAGCAGGCTCTCTTCTCTCCTCACACTGCCCAGTCTCTGCATCTGACTTGCAGGGTTCACTGTTTAAACAGAGGGAATCACAAACAGGCCCAGTTTCAGTCTGCTGATTGTAGTATGTAACATGAGATGCATTTTTGGAGCAGTCTTGACAGCGTCTGTTTGGATGAACAGATCCTTCTCAAAGACTTACATATGCAGAATGTTAATTCTAGGGTGACTCAGGGAAACAAAACAACTAAAACTCATGCAAAACTAGCTGGATTGAACCAGTCTAAATTTTGTGGATCCTTTTTGCATATACTTTTCCCAGCTAGTCCTGCTGAGTTCTAGACATGCAAACAGCAATAAAAGGCATTTTGAGAACAGATAATAAATGCAAAAACAGCACTTGAGAGGAAATGAGTGGTAAAGATTCTTATCTACTTTATATGTGATGAATTTTTTTGCACTCATTTTTTTGCAACAGATTGATTTTGGTGTAAATACTGGATTGTTGCAGTCTTGGGACTTCTTAGTCATGATGATATGTCTGCCAGTAAAGGAATTCAGATACCCATCTTACACAGACGAAGGATATAATATAGAAATGGTCTTACCAAATATCTCAGAAATGTGTTAATTTATGTCTGTGTATGCCTGTATGTATTTATATATACAGTGAGGCATTCATTTCCTTCTTTTTAAGTGGAGCAAATTGTGTTGTTTGCTCTGTGTTGTGCTCTTTTTGCATATGGTCCCTTGGAACTCTAGACACAAACTCTAACACATCCTCCAAACCTGCTCCCTCTGTGCAGTGTGAGATGAAGGTTGGGGCAGTTAATTCCACTGTTGCTAGTCACATTTTCCTCAATCTGTTTCATGCACACTCATACTCCTTCCTTATCACCTTTAACCAATGGGACAGGCACCTGTTGGATGTGACTATAAATGTTCAGTCTATGGCTGCACTTGATCCTCCATAAGAAGGGTAACAACTTACATTGCATTTTCTCCACAGAGTTACAAGCTCATCTTCAGTCTTTTCCCCTTCCCCAGGGTCCAGATCATTTTCTAGTCTCTGTAGATCTTTTCTCAGCTCCTGGATGTCTGCTTCTAATTGTCTGGCTTGGTACTTATAGGCACTTTCTGACTGTTGGATCTTGAGCAATCTCTCCTCCTCCTCACTGCTTAGCAGTTTCAACTTCTCCAAGGCTTTTCTTAGCTTTTCAAGTTCATCCTTCAATCTCGCAGCTCCGAGCGGAGAGGTATTCTCAATCACATCTGCACACTGATTTTCAAGGTGCTTCCATTTCTTTCCACCACTCCTAATGTTTTTTGCAATTTCCTGCAAAAATAAGTTAAATAAAGATTATCTGCAGGAATGGGAAGTTGGGGAAAAAGCTGAAAGCAGTAGGAAAAAAGACTATCTTTCCTGGTTATATGTATTTTGTTCTTCACTTTTTATTTCAAAATATATCTTTTTTTCAAGTGACCAGAAGCCAAGATTGATCATTTGACTGACTTCTGAGTAATACTAACTGCCATGATTCTGAAAATATTGGTTTGATTTTCATAAATGCTTGTCACCTGAAGTCTCTGACAAAGAAAGCAGGAGCTGCAGACACTAGAGAAATATTAATAGTTAGACCTCAGAGATTTTTAAGCTAAACAGTTGAAGCAGTGGCACCAAAATAATGGATATTGTTCTCAAAACTGGTATTTTCATCACCAGCTCCAAACTCTCAAAACCTGTTAAACTTTAGGGTCTATTTGGATCATGTTTACCAAATACCATTTATTTAAACAAGTTTAAAGGACAATATTTTCAAAGAATCACATAACCGTAGGAGATCAAGCTTTAAGAAAAACAAAACAGACCAGTTTGTGACTCATGCAACAGCTGGGAAAACCATACGTACTGGGAGTTTTACGACCTGATACAACTCTTCTGCCCTAGCCCATCTTAAAATCACCATCTTATTTAGTACATGTAATTCTTTTCTCAAGTACACCCTTGTGTGGTTTGAGCAATGCATACAGCCACGGAAAACACACAATCCTAACCCCTTATTAGAGTTATATTGTTCAAGGACCTTCAGTGCCTTTAACTTGTCCTCTGTTGAAGACTTGGTTTCTTCTCCAATGCAGCAGTTTAATCTTTCTGTCACACCATTCAGCCATGATTGAAACTGGTTGACATTGGTGCTGTACTGTTCATGTTCCTTGGTTATCATTTCAAGTAGTTTCACTCTGTTCTGTAACAAGAGACATCAGAAGTGGTGAGGACAGTGCTTATCTGGCTCTTTTTCCTTTACACGGTAACCCAGAACTTATAAACAAGAGTCCCTTTCCCTGAGCCCAAACAACACTTGGCCTTCACAGGAATTCAAAGTTCACCTCAAGAAACAGGCTACAAAAATATGTGAAGGCTTGTCTCTATTTGTGTTGTGCTGCAGGCTCTCAACATCTAGTCTCTGAGAAGACACACTGCAAGGTCCTCTCAGGTGAATTTTTGGCCTTTCCTACCCAAAATATCTTATTCTCTCATTAGAAAAAGAGATGGAAGTTTGTTTCTGGTTTTTACTTTGGGAGACAAGCACTTATATTTCCCTTGTTGGTTAAAAATAGAGATGAGAACACAACTGATTGATTTTCCTTATCTCTCAAAATGAAACTAAGAGAGACTGCACTAGGAGCATGCAAATTGTTTTGAAGTGCCCATTATTTAAGCAGGCTGCACAGAAAATGACCATCACCTTCAATCGTGTAGTCCAGGTACGTTCACACCTACTCACTTAGCAGGTCACAAACTATTCTGCAGTGATATCACAGACTCTGGATGCAAATTCAAGCCTATGGAAAGCAGGCCTCATTTTCCAAGTTACTGTGTGTCCACCCTATAACTGACAATCCCTGAATTTACGGGGGCCTGCACGTCACGAGTTGCTCCCTGATGATCCAGTCTGGCACTCCTCGCAACAAGACAGAGTTTTGTTTGCTCAGACTAGACTTGTTTGCCAGCTGAAGTTTAAGCCTTTTTAATTTTGACGCAAATCACAAGGAATCCTGCTCTGTTGTTCCACTAGTATAATATCCAACTTAAGTGTTATTTTCTGGAAAATAGGACTGATTTTTTCTTGCCCTTCACCATTGCATAGAGAGCAATTGAGCTACACTATAGGTACATAAAAAAACCCTTTCCTTGTGCAATCCATTAGTGCCTGCAGCAGCCTTGAAAGGCTTTGCTGTCACAGACAATGGGACGAGTTTCATTTTGGCTAATATAGGACACATCACTTGCCTCTGAGCAGAGCTTCCTCACAACTGCCCTCTACAGAGAGAAGTGGAGTGACAGCTGCAATGGTGGGCAGAGATGCAAAGTCCCCTCTGCATTTTCCTTGTCTCTGTGATGCTCTCAACATGTCCCCACACCTGTCAAACTGCCTTCACCAGTCTGTCAGCCTATTCTCCAGCCAGGCCAGCAGGAGGATGGCATAAACATCAGTCACCATAGGATCTCCCCTGTGCTGGGGGTCACTCTGGGACTTTGCTGTTCACCTTTGGGTCAGGTTAAGCCCATGGTACAGTACAAAGCCACCACTCTGCAGGTGGCACAACACTGGTTTTCTACGCTGCCACTGCAGTCTCTGGTGACTTGTGCAAATGACAAGTGGCTCCCCTAAAGTTAGTTGACTCACTGTGTGACAAAAGAGCGATAGCTAAAGGACAACTGCTTCCCATGGAGGATGAAATGCTGCACAACCCATACATGGGGTTGGATGAGCCAAAAGGCAGAATTATGGCTAATTTGTTGCACTGATAGAAGCTCCAAAGGGTGTAAATCAGAATAACAAAGTGGAGATATTAAACTCAATAATCTTATGCTAATATATAGGGGGGTTAAAAGCAAGTCAAAACAACCCACCCTTGGCCAACGCTGTTCAGCCAAAACAAAGGAGTGCACAATTTGGGTGTGCTGCTGGTCCATCAGATCAAGAAACAGATGCCATGGATCTGGACAGACTGTGAAGTTGTCAGACAAAAGGCTTACAAAGAGCTGGCTGAGTCAGCACCCCAAGAGGTTAGGCAGGAAAACTTTCCAATGATGGAAAATATGGTATCACTTGGCTCCTATTAGGTTGGGTGTTCAGAGAGCAGGACTGTGAAACTCAATGTCCACATGGACTTGGTTAATGTAAGGAGACATTATGAAGGACATGGCCCTGGAAAGAGTGAGAGCATTGACAGGAAAAGAATGGATTTGCCATGGGCTGCAGAGAAAGAAATGTGTCCAAGCAGGATATGCCCAGCCCTGGGTACTCAAGGAAGGTGGATAAAGGCATAGGAAACTCTCTCCCCTAAGATCCCCTTACAGTCAGCAAAAGCAAATGAGGCTCGTCCAGAAGGCAATTTAGACCACATAAAGGAAGTTCCTGCTTTAAACCCACTGTGGTTTCTCACATAGAGTACAGAAAGCTCCTGTAGCCCTTCCTGGTGCTTTTAGTCTTAGCTTCAGGTACCTGAGCAAATCCACTATAACTATCTAGGTTTCAGTTAACAGAGACAACATGGACTGAAATTAATTTGCTGTGCTCAGAAATATTTTATATATTTGCCTAAATATCAACATACTGTATATCAACTTTTCTCACCATCTTCAGACAGCATTTATGCTAAAACCCACAATCAACCACCTCTGCATATGGTAAATTACTGGGCAAGGGAAAGCACACAGGAAATGGCTTCCACATCTAAAAATATTCCCATCGATGCAATTAAAAGAAAATTATGCACTTTTAAAATTTGGGAATGTTAAGAACACACGTTAGCACTAAGAAAATAAATAAATAAATAAATAACCAAACACCATTTGCTCATACCAGAGAAGCAATATCACAGACAAACCATTTAAGAAACACTGACCAAGAGCCTGCCTTCTGATAGAGCTGGACAACTGCACAGGATCTAAAAATGCTCTTCAAACACAAATGTAATCTACAAACACCAGTGAGCCTCCTCTGGGAGGCAGCTCAGGCATTCAGCTGGCATCTGTGAGGCACATTTAGCCTCGCCTCTCATCACGAGGGGCGGGAGCAATCCCCTTACAACTCTGCGTCTCTTTCATTCATTCTGTTGGAAGAGATGTCAGGGTTTCTCTAAGTAGTGTTATATTTTCCAACATGATTCCCAAGGCGCCTGTAACCTCGGCATTAGATAACAAACTTTGCATTTACTTTGGTTGAAAAATCCAAGGCTTCCCAACTCCCTTTTTTGTTCCATACCTCCCGAAAGAGGGATTTCTTAACTGGATTCTCTCATTCCATCCTTCTATGAAATGTGCTATTTATAACCAATGCCAAAGAAAAGCTTTTTCTGGTGTCTCAGTTGGCTGGAAACATAAAGACATATTTTGTCTAACTTCAATGAGCCACTTCCTGATCTCATTTACACCATCATGCATCCAAGTCCATTAGAGAAATCACACTATGTAAAACCAGTCTCAGACAGGTCAAATTCTGGCTTTGAGCATTCAAATTACTTGACTGAAAGAACAGCCTTATTAAAATAACTAATGACTGTCTCCTGCTTCAAAACCAAAGAAAAAGCTTGGTTAGGAGGGAGTGAATGAAAATTTTAAATGGCAATCTAGATTGACAACACCTATATTCCCACAAACTTTCTTATTCGTAAAACCAGTTGCCTTGCAATGAAGATCAATCTTCAAAAATAAATAATCAGTGTAGAGGCTCAAGTCTGTTGGTGGCTTCTCTGTGGAAGCTGCAGTTACGGAACTTTAAAATATACTCTAGATTTTGGAGAGACATTAGCAGTAGTTGTATCTTTATGGCTAAAAAAACCCTGGAATTTCATGCTCAAAAAAGGTGCCAGCTCAGATTTTTTGTTGTTGTTTAGAGGTTCGGGGTATTTTTCATTAAAAGTATTTGTAGAGCAAGCAGGGAAATGGCATGAGCATCCCAATGTTGTTCTTCCAGTGTGATCTGAAGTTATCTTTGTATGACAGCACCCAGGGAGGGAAAGCACACATTGCTGTCAGGCTCCAATTCCAGACTCAGGTGTAGGTATAGGAATAAATAGAAGGCAGAATTATAACAGAGGCAGAGAGCAGAACCAATGTAATGAAAATTATCTGTATTTGCTTTAGATAACTCTAGACTACAAAAGTCCTGGATGCCACTGTGAGACAAAAATCAGGTTTTAATTTCTGTGTTTGGGATAGATGTGTCTATACATATATTTAAAACATATGTTTGAGTCTTTCTATTGATTTGTTAGTAAGAAACTGAATCCCTCTACCCACCCACAGATGTCTGCCCCTTAGCCATATCACATGGTCCAGTCCTATCTTTACCTGAGTTTTAGAAGTGAAAAGTATGAGCCTTTTCTGAAACCTTCACTCAGGAATAGGGTCAAAGGAAATCACTGGTACTGAGAGATGAAGTAAGATGTCTTATACAGGCCTATCTAATGACCGTTCAAACTGGAAGATTAACATCGGGCAAGAACTAGTATCTGTGTGCATGAACATCCTTCAGATACTGGAAATGGCTAACTGAGCAAAGTGTTGGGCCAAAGCTGACTCCCACCTCCACGTTTCCCAGTTCTACAGGCAGGGAGCGCAGCTCTGGATCTGGGCTAATGTTTACTTCCTCCAGCGAAGGTGCTTGCATGTAATATTCCCTGGCTCCAGGAATGGGTACTTTGCATCCGGTTATATAAGAATCACTAATGTGGTGAAAGATGAGGAGCAATTCAAACTTTATATAGAGATGGCCTAAAGCAATATTCACTAGGACACAGCAAGCAGTTTGCAGTTACTTTCCAACAACATACTAAATAGCACTGTGTAAGAGCATCCCAATTAACAGCTCATCTCGGAACTTGACAACTGTTGCAAACAGTCCACTGACTGAAAGAGCAGGGGTCCTCAGCTTTGTTTCCTTTTGCAATCCTACCAAGCACCATCACTCAAGGAGCAGACAGCCAACAGTATTTTATGGTGAAATGTATGAATACTGGTGCGATTTGAACACCTCTCACTCTTTATAAGTGTACCTGAGCTTCTTGTCTGATTCCTTCATATTCCACTCTCATTTTCTTCTGAGCATCCTCATCAACAGTGGGGTCACCTATCCTGCTGAACAAGGAAGCGGCTTCCTCCAGCAGCCTTTCCAGCAGGACTGACTGATTTAAGACATCATTCAGCAAAACCTGAGCATGGCTCAGCTGCCACTGCTTCTCCTTTAAGCCAAGCTGCAACTCAATGTCAGGCTCCAAGGTCACCCTCATGTTGTGAATCCATGTGTAGAACTCATCTTGGGCTTTCAGGTACTCGCTCCAGTGTAGCCAGACCCACTCAATACGGCTGTTGGGAGAGCAAGAGAGATAAGTTAGACAAAATAAAGATGTGGAGACCAACAAGCTCAAAAGGCCTTCAAAGCAACAGACAAGGTTCTCAGCAGTTTTAAGTTGCTCTGATTTCACAGGGTCCAGATTCATTTCCAAGGCCTTCCCTCCTTTGGGGAGGAAATATTCTGTGCAAGGTCCCTCTGCCTGACCAAACTCATCGTGCCAGATGATGAGGTACCTGGGCCAGGTCGTGAAGGCAGAGCACTGAGGTCCCACTGATCCTCTCTCTCCACAGAGTCCCCAAAATGTTCATGGGACTGGGATTATTATCAGGGATTTCTATCTACAATCCAGGCAGCAGGGAGGCAGGAAGTGTTTTAAGAAAGAATGGGATGAGACAACTGCCTCAGCACTCCAAACAGTACGTTTATCTTACCTGTGACAATGAGTAATGTATATGGCTGTCTCTTCCCACAAGGCTTTAATGTCTTTCAGTTTAGATAGTACCTCATGCTTCTTATCCTCACTGATGCTGCGAAGAGCAGCATCTGCCTTCACAAGAATCAAGTCCATTTTTAAGCTGCCTTCTGGTTCCAGTGCACGTATTTTCTATGAGAAAAACAAATGATAATTGAAAGCATGAAAAGAAAGCAAGCCTAATTGATGAAATGTAAACTTTGGTTTTACCCAGGAATCATGAACTCATTGAACCATTTAGGTTGGAAAAGACCCTAAAGATCATTAAGTCCGATCATTAACCTAACACTAGGGTGGGATGGAAATGTTTCTATACAACACTGACAATTAACCCTTCTCACCTAACTCCCTGCTGCAAAGCTTCTCCTGAAAGAAAAATATGAACTTTTCTTCAGAGTTATTTATTCTTAAACATTCTAAAGAACCGAATTTAAAGCCACACAGCAGTTGAAAAACATTTAAATTAGCTAGAAAAAACAGATAATCTTCTATGAAATGCCTGTGGCTGTGTCTCCACTGCTGTTATAAATTATAGCACTATGTTGCCACATGCCAGCTGTTCTCCCCCACCTGCCAAAGCACGTAGAGCCAATCTCCACAGGGTACACTGCAACGTCTCAATTTTAAGGTCTACTATAAGAAATCATAAAGCATATTAAAAAGGCTTCCTAGTGCAAATAAAAGTTGGCTTAGAAAACAAGCCAGGAGAAATTAACTAGTGGAATTTTCTGCCTGCTACCAAGTTTTGCTTTGACCCTAAATTGCTAAGTTACAAATTGGTGAAAATGTGCATCTTGCACAAATAGAAATGCCAGGAACTGAAAGTTGAGTCATCTAATTTTAAGTAACTGTCTTCCTCTATCCAGAAATGGAAAAAACAGAATGAGTTCTGTACAATATAACAGATTAATTATGCTGCAATTTGGATGTCAGCTTTCAACATCACTTTATCCAAACTTCTGGTACCATCAGATTAGCTTTTCTTGCTGTTCTTCCATAAACTCGTGGCAAACTGCAGGCTTTTGAGTTTGAAGGAAAAGGCTTCTATAATAAAAACACCGAGAGGTTCAAAATCAGCAATTCCTTCTGGAAAAAGTAGGCCTATGGGGCTTTTTTAAAAAGAAAAATCAGTCAGTTATTGCAAAGGTGAGACCAAATAAAAGACCTTTGGATTTCCAGTCTCACATTCTGGGAAAAGACTGTTCTTTTGGCATGTACACAGCACACCTGCATGTGACGTACAAACAGGTGTTTGGACAAATTACCTACTATGAAAAGAGTGATTAATAGAATCCAGGAAAGTATGGCAAAGGGTAGGGCAAAGAAAGAAAATACAAGCCAGAGCCATCATCCAGCAGGAAAAAATTAAAAGTAAAGCTGTTTTCTAAGACTGACATTTTTCAAGCAATAGAAAGCAAACAACAGCCAGCGAGAAAGCAGTGGCTGTGCAGTCATTTTTCTTTCTCAAATCTGTTTTTTTACATGATTGCTATCATTGGCTGGCATTTGCATTAACAAATTAACTGAAAATAAACCACAGGAAGGAAGTATGAAAAAAAGTGACAAGCCAGATGCAAAAAAGGAATTGAAAATTGATCACTGGATTTGAAAACAGCCAATAGTGAAGCAGTAAGCACATCATGAGGACACACAAGCTGAAGAGGGAAGCCAAGCCCAGGAAGGAGGCAGAACGAAGGAGCAGGAGGTAGTTAAAGTACACACAGGAAGAGAGAACAGACACTTGTTAACCTTTAGAATGATGAATTTCCAAAGTCTGAATTGAAAAAATCTCCTAACATGACTTTTTGCATGCTACAGGTCTCCTCTAAAGCGCACAGAAGTCAATGGGCTTTGGTTCTGGCCATATCAAATCACCAGAAACCTCTAGACTTTACTTCTTATCTCTACCACGAATGCGGATATACTCTTTTTCCAAACTACCACTCTTCTACTCAAGTTCCTGTGTTTCTTGCCTGTTTTTTGAGATTACACATTATAGTTTCCCAGAAAAAAGGAAAGGATGAAAACAACTTAAGGGCAGAAAAATAAAACTATAGACCAAGAGGAAATGCTTCAGATACTCATGACTGACATGCAAGTCTAGCTACCATATACCACTCCATGAACAGTCTCCATATTACAGCAGAGGCAAGATCCATCCTCCAGTAAACCACAAGTAAGTAAAAAGGCTGAAGACCTCACTGTACCATCATGTAAAGTACCTCATCCTCCACGTAAGCCTGCAATTTTTTTTAATTGTTAAACTTTAGAAGAGGCAGGCCAAATATGAGCAGACACACACAAAAAAAGACTTTTGGGTAAATAACAGTGGGAAAGATTTTGCCATTTAAAAGAACAGACTAGTTGGAATTAAAGGCAGTAAAGGTATAAAAATAGTTTACTCTTTAATCACAGAAATATCACCACTCCCTTTAATCATGAATGGTAGAGATGGGACAAACAGGAGTGTTTCCTTCTCTGAGATTACAAGACTTAGATAACATCTAATGAAACTGAAGTTAATGAACATGAATTCACAGTAAGAGAGCAGGCACAATCTGCAACAGGATCACTGTGAGAAGAGTTATATAAAAGATTAAGTAAAAACAGGAAAAAAAGAAAACATTTACCTTTTCATTAGAGAGAAGATAAAGAGGACCAGTAAACCATCTTATTATCAGGGTTTATGGAAAAGGACAAAGGGATTACTCTAGAACAGCCATTACCAGGACACTGCAGTATTTCCCTATCTGTCCTGGAGGATATGGAACACCACTGTGATCTGATTCTCTTATAATACATGCAGGTCTTCTGCAAATTACTATGGTAATTGCAAGCAGCAACGAAACTGTTTCAGGTTTAAGCATGCTCATAGAACATTTTAACCGTAAACATTTTAACCAAGTCTTGGAAGCCTGTGATATCAAAATGCCATCCTCTTTTTCTACGTCTGTAAACATTTTGCAGATGGAAAAAACTAGAAAGAATACTGATGTGAATCCATCCATGCAGGACCAATGCTCCAAAAAGCAGGGGCAGCTGACAATTTCTTAATGGAGAACTCCAGAGCTCACAGTAATAACTGCTCTAACAACAGCAGCAGTGACAGCCACCTCTAAATGGCTACATCACTCTCCCCTTACCTCAGTTTCTCTCAGCCTGGCTTCTAGGGCAGATCGAGGTCCTTTGGTGTTGTCATTGATCCTCAGCCTCTCTTGGATGGCCTTCATCCAAGCTTCTGCATTCTCCACGCTACTGTCAAATTCATCCTGTAGCTGCTGAGTCATCGCATTTGAAGAAGCTGAAAGGATAAGAACAGGGAGGTAAGTAGGTTTTGGTTAAGACCTAAATAGGAATGCAAGGCAATCTAAAGGAGCAAGGGAGAACAGCTAATGATGTTGCGGCTTTCCTTTTTAACAATAATACCAAAAAATGCAGCAGTATCGCTGTTCAGTTGAGCCCAGAGAACACATTCACACTGCAGCTTTCCCAAATGAAAATATACCAGGAAACAAAAAGAAGGTGGGGAACTGTGGGAGGCTCCATCACAGTAAACAGATTTAATTCAAAGCTTTCAAATGAGATTAATTTGGTGTTTGTGGTGTAATCCAGACTGGCTACACCAATCACAAACACTTTCTGTTTTTTCACAGAGCCTAGTCAGTATAAACCACTCCCTCTGCCCTTTTAGGCTCATGTACAGAGCACCTGACACCAGACTAACAAAAGCACTTCATCACATGCTTAACTGAGAGGTATATAAACGCTTTAAGGCTGTTGAGATCAGGATCAGGGGCTTAGGCCCTCAGTTAACTTCTTCTCCTGAGACCATGCAGAGGTTACCTGAATGCACATGCAGTGAGCCTGGGGTACACAGACAATGGGAAGTGGCCAGCAATTGCCAAGCAATTGCCAAGACAAACCATTCACAAGCCATCACAGGAGAACATATACGCTGGTGGATGTCTTCTTTTGCCATCTCTTTTACTCCATACCAAGGCTCCAGGCTTTTAATTTTCCTCTCCCTCTCTCTTGTTGCCCCTTCCCAATCAGTGGGAAGGTATGATGGTTGGTTGCTCTGTTGATGTCTCTGTTTAGGGCACAAGCCCAAATGTCCTCCTTTGTGCTTGAATAATAGAGCAGAGCCATCCTAGGCTCACCCCTAGGCACTGCCAGACTAAACTTGACTAATAAGGATGAACCACAACAAAGCGCCCTGTAGGTCAGCTCCACTGAAGTGAACAGAAAGATAGTCACTGACATTCAATGGGTTTGGATCACATCCTACAACTACTGCCAGACAAGCATCCAGTGTAAAGTAAAATATTCTTCCCCTTTGTTATTCATCACTGAGAAAGTTTTGCAGCACAAATTTTGAGACTTAATTACTGAACCCAAGGTCATTGCGCAGAATTCAGTTCCACAGTAGCCCCTCAGTTTCCATGAAATGATTCATGTGGAAGAAAGTGTTCAGTGAGAGACTCAGAGCACAGCTTTTGGTGAAGCTGGACCAGTGGTGTTTTGTAACCACCGTAGGTCTCAGAAGCTTAGTCTTTATAAGGGAGAGCCATCTTTCTGCTCACAAGCAGAAAGTTTCCCACCATCCTGCTGATGTTCCTTTTCATGAGGTGAAAGTATTCATGTAATGTTAGATGTCCTCCCCTGCAGCGCCCAGTGCATTTTCTTCCACATCAGACCAGAGGAAACAAGATGTCAGCATTCACAACAGTCTGAATTGTTGCTTCCCAGCCTTCAGCAGGCTTTATACCCAACAGGTTCCAGAGCAGAGTGAAAGAACTGTACCTACAGAGCAGCTACTGCACTGTACCCACAGGGACAATTGGAACAGAGGATGGGGTCAGACCTCCATATGCAGACCAGTGGAGCTGCATTTGCATGGAAGAGGGAATTCCTCCCTCAGTGGGAGGACAGAGCAGAATCTAAGGCTGTAACTCTCAGAACTTGAGGGTAATTTTAAAAAGTGTGACCTCATCTTGAACAGATTTAATAAGTAGAACAGGATGTACTGACTTTAGTGAGGGTGGTGTGGCATGGGGCACTTACTCCCTCTCTCAAATATAAAAAACATGACAGGATATATAATTAAAGCTAAAATCATTGACTTACATCACAAGGGTCCTAAGGATGAAGCCAGCTAATGGAGTAATGTTATTCTCAGTGGACTGCTAGATATCTGTGTCCTTCTACAACTATGATCGGTCCACAACTGACATTTTGAATTACAATAATCCAACTCTCAGAAAAGAGCACACATCTCATTATAGCTGACAGATCAACTCATTTTCACATTAACTTTTCACTTCATATCTGGCAGTTGTAGAGGAACTATCCCCTAAAACTTTCCTTGCTACATACACACATATTCTAGGCAAACAGTTTCTGAATGCGCAAGTGTAAGCTGTGGTGATTCCAGTTATGCTCTTGTGAAACAAAAAGTCACAGTACACTTGCTGGATAGACACTGATGAGCAGTGGTATTCATTTCCCAGGAGAGGTTTCTATTCCTGGCAACGTCCATATCTTATTTCAAATTTACAGAACACCAGTCATGGAGTAGCCAATACAGAACATTATGTTGTCCTGGTCCTATTTCTTAAGAAAAAGTAGAGGGTAATCAAACATGGTTAAGAAGCAGTGGAAAACCTAGAAAACCCCATTCACACTCTGCCCTCATGCTACTCTCCTTTGAGCATAAGGAATTTCTGTCCAAAACCCACAGTTGCAAAAATCCTCATCCCACACACAGTCATTCCACATAAGGAGTTCCACAGGAAGCCACTAAAAATGTTATTTCAATGTTAAGATCACCAACTTGCAAAGGAAGTGAAACACTTTGCTATTCCAACTGCCTGCGTAACATCATTGACTGATTTTGACCAAGTAATTCCTACATCAATTACCATAAAGATGATTAAATTTAGCATGTAGCCCAACTCAAAGCCCAGCCAGATTTCATGGTAGTTATGACCTGCTATACCTCACATGAATTTGGGCTGCCCCTTGAGACCTACTGTTCTCCCTCCACAGAGAGCAGCCAGACACTATCAACTCCAGCATCAATCTTTTGTTCTGGAACCCTTCCCTGGCACTAACCTGCTTGATACGTGCAAGGTAAAATTATGTTTTCTTACTTACTGTTTGCCTGGGAAGAAGAACAGCTGTTCACCGAAATATGGCAATATCTGAAAGTTCTTTGCAAATGCTTCTAAAGCTGAGATAAATGATTAGTCAATAAAAGTTAATGAATCAACAGTATTCATCCCATTGTTGTTGCACCACTGATTGAGCAATACTTCTGGACTCTGATCAGCACAAAAAGGACAAAGAAGACAAAGAACACACCTGAGCTGTTCAGTTGTGCAAGGCCAGTATTCCCACACCAACCTGCAACAGCAGCAGACAATTAGGGCCCCCTGTCCCAGGCTCAGTCTCTGGGACCCAATGTGCCAGGGCAAGCCTCCCCTCAATCACTGGTATGATCCTCTGAGCAATTTGTACAAAATTGTTTTTATCACAGTTATTGTCAAATGCGTGTGGCTGTACAAAACAGCTTTTCATTTTAATGCCACTTGAATCAGTGTATTAATTCATACCACGGAAGGTGCATTTACACTGCAGAAAACACTTTTTATCTCTATACCTATGTTACTAAATGAGGGTAATAGCTAGGCATAAGAATTTCTGACATAGGTAGTGGGATGCTGAGCAAAACTGAATTTTATTTCTTCAAATGCAGTAACAGTTGCTTGGTAGAAGTAACGAAGAAGAATATTTCAGGGTGCTGAAGAAAACTGACCAAGGACAGCTCCTGCAGCATGTCCCTGGCTATCAAAAGCACATTTCAGGAATAGGAGAATATAAGACACAGATTAGCTCCAGAAGCCTTTAGCTGAACCTCTCCTACAACACTAGTCTTCCTACCTTTTCTGAATCACTCTCTGTAGCCCCTAAAACATCACTTGGCAGTGTCTGGGTAGGCACATGTGTTTCAGTGCCACAGAGGGACAATGTCTCAGCTCTGGCCCAGTTGCTCTGCCAAACCCACTGCACGTCCATGGCACAACCAAGGCTTGTACCAGTTTGTCTGTGGCTTGGTTACACACATGGGATATCTGTACCTTTGGAAGAGGGTAAGATGAAACCTGGGACAACACACACTTCTCTCCTCCTCTCTCATCTAGGCACAAAACCATCTAGCAAAGAGGGAAGTCGGAGAACTGCAGCCTTTCACCTTTTCCCAAAATCTTGGAGGAGAAGGAGCACGTGCATGTGCACATGGGAGGCACGTGCACTCTACCCTCAGCTTCCCCACAGGCTGAATACCCCAACATGAATGAGTGAGATTCAAAGCAACAGCAAGCTGGGGTTTGCTTTAAAATGTACCCCATTTGTGCTGGGCTGGGCTGAAGAGATGCAGAGACAGCCTTGTTTCAGCTGTGGTCTTGGAGACATCTGCTAAAAGCGCACATAAATTATTTGCCTGACTGCTCTGCATTACAGTTCTTGAACCCACTACATGGGAGCAACACCACTGAGAGATGTGAACACGCCTGGGTTTCCATGGCAGACCCTGACACAGAGGCAGGCAGAGGTCATCCTTCACATGACCCACACAGCACTCACAGGGCCAAATTTCTGAGTTCCTCCCTAAGTACAGCCACTGCAGCAGTCTTGCTAGTGCATCTAATAACTCTGCCGGCATATTGCAAGATTTACTCATTTAATAATTGTAATACATGACTGAGAGCTTTTAAAGTTCTTTTTATAAGTGCTGCAATCTTTTTCATAGGATTATCCTATTGTTTTGCAAGGTTTCCTAACATACAATTTTCTCTCTACCAGGTCATGCTGCTTTGCTTTGTTTTGGTTTGGTTTTTTTTAAATTTAAATCTCTTAAACGTTTCTTACAACCACTCCCATTTTACACATTCTTTAAAACCTACATTTATAGAACACAGTCTTTTAAATGGCTTCAATATGTCTTGGATTTCTATACTTGACTAGTTTCCAGAACCCAGTTCTTACAAAACTAAAAGTACAAAAATGCTCCAGGAAACTTCAAACCACTCATCATTAGGGACACTATTTTCCAATTATTGAAATAGTTCGAACTTTTCATAACTCTTTTCATTTGGTTCTGGGACTGAATGTGGAAAAAAAAAAAGATTTTAAAAAAACCCACTGAAGTGTATCAAATTTTAAACAAATGCAAGAGTATGCAAGCAATTCTGGCTCTGGGAATTGTATCTGGGATAATTTAGTAACTTTTCAGCTTCCCTAGATACTGTAAAGGGAGCTCTGAGAAGGCACTGGAGCTGGGAACCCTGACCTGTCTGCTTCAGACAGGAGCAGAGAGTCAGCCATTGTCACAGACCACAAAGGCACAGGGCACTGACCCTTGTCTTTCCAAAGCTAAATATTCTCGGTCTAATCCAGGAGGAGCTACTTTGAATTTTGAATCTAGCTAATGCTTTACCAGCCTTACTGAAAGCCTCCAGGGTAGCTGCACCCATGCAGAGCCGAGTTAAACTGCCTGAGTAGGTGCAGAAGCCCTCAAGGTTTCAAATAAAAGGTATAGTTATTTCCAGCATAATCTTTCAGAGGCTTAAAACATTAATCCTATCACCTTGGCCATCTTCCAACACAGCCCTCTCCAGTGTTCTTGGCAGTGAATGTTTATGATAGTCAACAATTGTTTGTCCTAATTAACGAGCCAGAGTATGAATAGGGGGTTTTGGAATAAACACATCCATATTTTAGTTACAAGCATCCCCTTCAATCCCCTTTAAGGAATGCTAACATCCTGAGTACATACAGCACTCATGTATATCATAACCACTTCCTCTCCCTCACAAAACAATCCATCGGAAGTCTCTGGTTAATGCAAGACATTCTGCCACAACATGATCACACCGGACAGTTTTCTTTTTGTTACCAAAACCTGAAAAGCAGAGATGTGCTGTTCAGGCTAACTCCCAAAAAAAGCCTGATTTTTTTTCAGCCTTTTTTTTAAAGATTAATTTCAGACTTTGGTGAGAGCCAGTACAAATGGGACTTTTTTTTTTTTTTGTTTCAAGACTGCAGTGGAAACTGCATGATCCCAGGTCTAAAATGCCATTTCCTCAAAAAGGGACTAAAATTTTAAATAGTTTTCTACCTGAATAGAATCACCATGTACCAGTAAGACAGAGTTGGGTCCTGGGGCCATCTTCCCTTTTAGGGAACAATAATAATTAGATTTGATCACAGCATTTTTATTTTTTATTTCAGTCTTCAAATCACTTAGAAGTAAGAAAGAATAGGTGAGGACTCAATTACAAATCTCTCCCCACTCCATACACTCCACACACACTTAATGCATTTCCAGGTCACTCTAGGAGACAGGTTGGTCTACCACGATTCCATTAGATAAGTAAAATGCAGGTTTTAGCACTTGTTTAGAATTCCTTTTTATCACCAAGGAGACAGAGTATCTGTATTAGATAGCTGTCTGGTTTAGATTTTGATTTTCTATCCCCACATTATTGAGATACTAAACAATCTTTAGAGCATTTATTCACTCAGACCCCTGGGAAGTAAGACTATCCCACCCCCTTTATAGATAACAACTTGGGTTCAAAGGCACTTTGTTTCTTCCTCTAAGCAATAAGGAGATACTTGAAAGGACAAGAACAAAGTCAAAGATTCAGTTAATAAACACTCCAGAGAGTGACTGTCAACCTCTTCTAATCTGTACCCATTCAAGTGTCTCTGCTGAGATGCAGATATCTATTTAGTGTCTTTAAACTTAAGAGACTTCATTTTCCTAGTTACCATTCACAGACTCTTTAGTCTGGGAAGTCACAGGTTAAACACTTCTGCTCTACAACTTCAGATCCAGGGAATCCGATTGGGAAGTTACCCCTGCAAAGTATCAGTGGGTCTACCAGCAATCTACATCTTGAGCAGCTGGGGACAAGTTCACACCTAGGCTAGGTTTCAGCTTTGCTCAGCTCCCTACGAGTTTTACCATCAGTCAGCCAATGAAAAAACCCCACTAGCCGACAGAATTAGTTTCACCGTCTCTGGAGACTAGAATTTATGTATTTAATTATCTCCCACTTGTCCTCCACAGAGTGTATGATCCCTCAGTACTGGGTGCCAGTCACAGCACTGATATACTGGCTAATAAACCTCTGTGTTGTCTGCCTTTTGGCTAGAGATCGGTGAACAGTTCAAAATGAATAATATATCTGATAAATCATTCCTCCTTTGCTGTTCATATTATTGTGTACAGACAACCTCATTTTCTCAAAGGCGTGGTTATTTGTAACTATTTGCCAAATGTATTTTGCAAATTAGTTTTGCTCTGCAGACTATTCCCAAGTAATTTCTCCTGACAATTCTTAATACCCCACCTGCGCTGCTCAGCTTTGGTTTGGCATCATAACCCAAGTGAGAAACTGCTACCTGGCTAGCTGGCAGCAGCTCTCCTTGTTTTTGTGTGGTTTGTCACACGGTAGCTCCCAAGGGCAATTGTCAAAATCAGGACTCCAGTGTGTTAAGCCACATACAGAGTGTGCCTTCACAGCACCCCTCAGTGAGCAGAAGTTAAAAGCTTAATACCTCTATCACAAAAAGATTACAGAGCACAAGTTGGAAGGGTTTTGGCAAAGAAAGCAAGGTATTGGTGTGTACTTAGGGATGCAGAGTGGTGGATGGAAGAAAAGGTTGTCAAGGCCTGCAGCTGCATTTCCAATGCTCTGTGCAAGCTGTGGTGGTTCCACCACCCGTGTCCTCCGCCCACCTCTTGAAGCCAGAGATACCCAGAAAGAGATCCCCAAGCCCAGCTAGAGCACGTGGCCTCAGCATGGGCTCTGCAAACTTGCTGGATTTTACACCAGGAGAAGAAATTTACTGGACTGAACCTCAAGCTGTCAATGGAACAGCTTGAAATAGTAGCCCTGTAATTCCCTAAGGAGTCAGTGTGAGAGACGGGCACTTCCAAGCAAGAATCCATACCAGAGGTGGGACAATTTGCCCTCCGCAAGAATCCCATGTCCTGAAAAGGCCTACAGTTGTAGTGTGGGTGGACACAGGATGTCAAGTTGCCTCCAAGTTGGCATTCCATCCTCTTCCACATCCTTTCCTCTTCTACATGACTGTTTCCACATTTGGATCTAGCGAGTTTTTACACACGCCATTTTTTCCCCTTACAAAACCAATGTTAAAATCTTGTTTGACCATCAGTCAAATGACTGTGCCTTTGAGTGAGCAATTGTGTGCAGCCTGGGAGCACTAAGTACACACCTTTTAAACTAATAAACCTCTAAGTCAAGTATTTACTAGAAATATTTCTTAGAAACAAAGTCACTTGCAAGTACTTTACAATTGTGCTCTAAGGGTACAATGTCTTTTGTCCCATTTAGAACAGCTGAAAGACTAACTCTTCAAAACATAAGATTTCTCAGATACATCTTTCAAAACATTATCACTCAGATGATGTTAATGTGATATTTATATGGTGAAAATGAGACTTATGGAATTCAGAAAACCAGTACTTAGCAAGTAGGACAATACTAATTTTAGACACTAAAGCTGTTGATTAAAATAAGAGTTATTTTCATGGGATCAAAGCATATGGTTATGGAAAAATTAGCAGATTTTAATTTGCATGGAACGGAAAGATCTGTTTATATAACAAAAGAGAAAACTGACCAGTGCAAGAGAGAAACACTTTAAATGCTGTTGCAAACATACCGCAGGGACCATACAGTAAAGCTGTACCTAAACAGCAGCACTCACATAATTAAAAGTAATATTTGCATTAATCTGATAATGCCAGGCTTTATATTGCAAAACAGCACTGGTTTGTGTTCAGACAAACCCACGGGTAAACAAGGCCGGTCTGTGTTACAAACAAAATACAATACTGGAACTGCCAGCAACCTCATCCCCAAGCTCAGAAACAAAGTAGACCGTTGCAAAATGGTGCTTATAAATTAACTTTGAGTGGTTGAGAACATTTCTGGAATTGAATAAAACAGGCTGCTTTTTCGTGACTCATTTTTGCCTGAACTATTGCAGTTTCCATGTCTTTGTCACCCTCCCACAGTGAGTGCTCGCCAGGCACTGTGGGTTAAAGGGCAGGGTCACATCTGTGGTTTCAGTTGCACAGACCCGTCCTAACAGCCAGGAGCACGAGCACACTTTTGGTTCTGTGAACAGACCAGCGGTGCCACAACTGCAGCACTCTGATCACCCAGGGCTTCACAACAGACATGAAGGACCAAGATGAAGCAGCACTGCCTTTTTAGTAGGTGTCCTGTGGTTTATAAACCTAAAAGGGATTTGAACCTCCTCCTACTAAGATTCATCAAAACTAAAGCAAAGAGTAAAACAGCAGGCAGACCCAGCAGACAGCCATGTTTGTCAGCAGTCCCCCTCCAGTGAGGGGAACCAGAGAGGTATTTAAAGCTGTGATCACAGATAATTACTGTGCTGAGCAGCACGAGTAAAGCCAATGCTTTTTCTCTCACTCTTACATCATGCGCCAGCAACTGCCTTTTAGAAATGGAGTTCTACAAGAAACCAAAACTTTCCTTCTTCTTGCAAACATCTGAAAAGATCAGGCAGCTCAGCTCTATTCAGACCCCAGTGAGGCCTCAGGGCTTACTTCTTATCAGCAAGTTTGGAAATTCCACCCTAAATATTATAGGACATATTCCTGGAGCTGCTGGAGAGCTAACACAGATATACATTTAGAGCAACAGGCATTTGTATCAGCTGAGGATTTATACACAAACAGTAAGGTATTTGACAAACATGTCCTGACAGAAGCATAATTCTCAAACACTTGAAAGGAAGAACAGGTGTAAAGATACAGATTCATTCAAACCAACCATAATTCTTCTACAAGGAGTAATATACATCATGGCACAAACTTAACTCTGGTCTAAAAGAACTGGTAATATTTCCTCAGAAGTCTCCAAAGCCATCTTTTAAAGATAACACAAACACTTGTTATATTTTACAGGCCTTTCACATCACTGGAATTTTTTTCCACTATTTCCGTTTTGAATGTATAGAACAGGGCTCAGCAGGTGCTTTGCTAAGGGTTGATTCAGAAAACAGGAGAAGCTGGTTATCATCTTCCTGGAGGAAAATGCATCCGACTCTGATGAGGACAATTGCTGAATCGCCACACAGCAGAGCCTCCAGGGACCTTGTTTGGGCTCAATGAGCACAACACAAGCAGCAGTCCTTGCTTGTGCAAACTATATTCCCTACTTAAAAAATACTAAATTTCTTTAATCCCCTTTTTACCTATTGCATAGCCCCAGACCACATTTCAACAGTCATATATAGGGCATTAAACCCACACTATTTCACAAACTTCAGGGAAGGGATCTCAGCAGTCCCAATTCAGCAAACATTTTGGGGCTGTAAAAGCTGATATAATGTCTTGAGTGTCAGCAACACTCCTAGCTCCAAACAGACACTCTAACCTCCAACCCATAGTGAGAACTAGGGTGGGGATATTTTTGCTTCTTTTCTCCTGGCTTACATGAAGGAGTTCCCCATCCTGTCCTACTGCTCACAAAGCAATTTATTGGGCCTTATTTCATTGCACAGGGCCCTCACCCTTGGACCCTGCCACCCTCACCAGGCAGGAGGCAAGGCATGGGCTTGCTCTGAAGACAAGTGTGTGAATGGGCTGGTCTTGGTGCCCTTCACCAGGTGCTGCCAGAATTCGGGGTCATGGCTCTCTTGCAACAGGCCACTTACTTCTATTTTCCTTTTCACTAGAATTCAAATCCTTGAAATTTCAAGGAAATTTAGATAACTTTAACACTTCTGTCTCTCTGGTAGATTTAATGGAAAGCTGAAAATAAGTTCAAAAGTTAGAAGTCAAAAGATACAGACACATCGACTGGTCACAACCATCTCACTTCATTACGAAATAAAAGTAACCTTGCAAAAACCTTACCAAAAGCCTGGGAAATCTGGAAAAAAGGGCAGGTAAGAGTCTGTGGTGATTCCATCAAAGTTCCCTGATGGGTTCCCAGCACAGCAAGAACTATCCAGCCTGGCCTCCACTGTATGTTACAACAGCAATTCGCACAGTTGGCAGCACAAGCAAGTCTGGTACGAAGAGAAACTAGTAGCTTCCTCCTCACTCATGTCGGAGGCAGCACAGGACTTCCTTTCTGCCTCCTTCCGTGCTGCAGGAGTTAAAGAGGGGATGGCAATCTAAAGTTATATCAGGCCAGGAAAAAAAACGAAAAGAAGGAAAGAAAGAAAAGAAACCCAGAGCAGAGCATGATGCCACTGTTTAAAAGGTAGATGAGATTTAAATAGCAATAATCCCCAGAAACTATCTAGTTCAGGTCATCAACTAACAAGCTGGCTAATTCCTGTAAGGATTAATGCTTGAAATTATTATGCCTGACACATGTTTGCTAAACAGGAATTAGTCCAGAATAAACAGCACGAAGATCAGCAAGAAGTAAAAGTGCAGACGTACATGTCAGAGCTGAGATTGTTAGAAATCATTAGCTCAGCCTTTAACATAATTTTAATTTTCTTTTATCTTCCACTTCTGTTTTAGTCTCAGCTCTGTAGCAGGAGATTCCCTTCACAGACTGACACAGTAATCTAGATTCTGCCTTCAGTTACAATCACACAAGGCAAGAAGGAGGTTAGCTGATATTTTCAGGAAATACCTCTGCTGCACAGTTTGGCTGAGTGGAATACTCTGTAGGCGTCAGCTGTCTCTTGTGCCAGAGCACATGATGAATTCTCCACTCCTAATTCCCCAAAACTGTTGGAAACTATAAAGCAGCATTCTCCCTTGATTAATTATGATCCTGCTGGGTATGCCTGCTGTTAGACATTCAATGAAACCCACTGGTTTGGTCTATCCACACCACGACCATTTGCATCATCCTTATGTTGTAGATCTAGTTAGTACACTTCAGGACCAAATCAGATCCCACTTAGTCAAGTTGGTGTAAATCCAAAGCAAGTCCATAAGGCCAACAATTTTTCTAGTTGTTCAGTTGCTGTGTATCATAATTTGTACTAAACTGAGTAGCATTTCTGTTATTATAATAAACATAAAGAGGAGAGGTGAAGAAATCAGTGAAAATAAAACAGGTGTGGGGGAAATTTGGTTCAAATTCTACTTTTAAATTAGAAGGTACAGATACAAACAGGGATAAAACTATGATCCCCTCCACCCATTTCAGAATTGGGCAGCACAAGTGAACAGCATGAGCAAAAACTGAAGAGAGGAACAAAGATGGATGAAAATTTAGGTGAAGAACAGCAACAGAATAGAAACTGTTGATCAAGCTAACCCTGTCAAGTTGCTAATACTGTGGATTAACTGAAGACCAGTAGCCTCACTGAGGCTGTGACCCCCATGAGCAATGGTGACCTCAGCACAGCCAACCAAACAGAATTTTGCCATGAATGGTGAAAAAAACCCCAAGGGACAGAAGAGGAGGAACATCTTAAGAGTTAGTAATGCTGACAGTACCTCTAGAGAGGCAAGTGATACAGAAGTTATTTTTCAACTGTCTTGTTAACCTTTTGCTAGCATAAATGATCCTTAGAAGTGATAAGAACATCTCAAAGCACATCAGTGCACAGATTAAAATGTACCATGCCTGGGGGAACAAAAACTGGAGATGGGTCCACTTATCTGCAAGTCAAATCAGGGTTGGTTTAGAATTGTGTTGTTTGAACGCCAGAGTTTAAAATGCCTATAAGTGAACCCCTTCACTGCTTTTCCCTTTTTCCCTCTCTGCTGTGGTATATCCACAGTCACTGCAAATTTATCATAGTCCTGTTAAAAAAAAAAAAAAAGAACTGAAACTAAGGAAGCAGAGCATATGTGGCTAACATCAGCTATGCACAACACCTTCTAGAACACAGTAAGAAGCAGTGTCTTTAGATGAACTAGCCTAGAAAGCTAAGGAGCTCCCCTGGTGAGTACAGAGAGCTACAACCTGGAGGCAGCAATGAAAGAATCAAACTAACAGTAAAAAATGCAGCGTTCCCCACAAAACTTTCCATAAGTTAGTATATTAACATATAGTTAAACATATATGAAATATATAAATATCAGATTAACACTTCAGCATAATTCCCTTTAGAGCAAATTTGATTTTATATTTTTTCCATATTTTTAAAGGAAACCAGATTCAGCAAAATATTCCAAATGTTCCCACAACATCTGACCTGTCATTCTCTTCTTTCCCACATAAAGAACACTATTTTCAGTTTCATCAAGGGATGGAACAGTTTTTTTCCCACTTTTCTGGCCAGCTATAATTTCTGTTGTGACAGTCAAAAGCATTTGAATGGTCCCTTCTTTAGCCCAACATCTCTGTTCAAATATGGGTTCAGTTACATCTGTAACTGTGGTAACATCTGTTGTAACTCTAACCCTTGGAACATCTGTTGGATGGTCTTAGATTACCTGGCAGCCTGTAGGCACTGCTAAGGAAACATTTCTGCAAACCCAGTGCAGCCCATGGATTTAAATGACTACACTGCCCCACCGATTAATGTGCTGTAAGTGATACTCTGGACAGACTGGCCTCATTGCCCACTGGCACAAGCAGCCAGTGAGGCACTAGTCCACTAACTGTTTAGGAGACAGAGGTTGTCACCCCAGTAGGGTTGCAAGGGTTATAAATTATAAAATGTTGTCTGAGCTCTGACAAAGAGCTATGAAACCCCTCAGATAAGAAACAGAGCAGCAGTATAAAAAGTTTTCTCTAAGGACAACCATTACAGCTGTGTTATACATTCTTACTGCCCTGCAGAGGCTCAGGTTCTAGCTGTGAATCAGTACTACACCACCCTGCAGGTAGCACGTGTGGAGCGGTGGTGGCATCCCCAGTTCACAGAGGGTACTGCCGAAGCAGAAGAGAATAGACAGAACATGGATACACACAGAAGGGACACACATAGGAGGAATGAGGCAGTATTAGCATGAAAAGCCACAGGCAGAGCAGCAGCTGCCTAACCAGG
The DNA here is from genome assembly GCA_013397135.1 of Pachyramphus minor. NCBI lineage: Eukaryota > Metazoa > Chordata > Aves > Passeriformes > Tyrannidae > Pachyramphus > Pachyramphus minor. The sequence goes on along the minus strand of VYXB01007224.1, from coordinate 314,002 downwards.
GCCAAAATTTCCATAGACATGGCAGCAAAAAGGTGTTAAGGAGGAATCTGAACCATGGTCATGCCGTGCATTTGGTGAGGACAAGACTGGGAGAAAAAGCATGAAAGTGCTCAGGTGAAAGTCTGCCGAGAGTTAGTGGGGATTGGTGTCATAGGCTGACCAGAGGTGGAAACTGCTCTCTCAGTAATAAAGGAAATGCAGCTTAGGCATGTATGGGAATCAAAATTTCCACCTTTTGGGAAAGATCATATTTGTAACTGTATTTTGGTTCTGAATTAGAATAACATTGGTATAAAGGGACCGCCCATGTAATTGCTACTTTCAAAAAAATCTGGTTTGGAATTGCTGTGAAAGGACTTTTCAGAAAAGGAACACCCACATCAAGCAATCAGGTTGTCTTAAGCACTGGGTTTGAAGGTACTGGCACAGAGAGGTGNTTAAAGTCTAACCAGTCTTAATTTAATTCTGACAAGTCCTGGCTGGCCAGGCCTTTTCAGGCTTATGCTGTCAGACAAGCCTTGGCTTTTATTGCAACAGTATCAAGCTCTTTGTTCCCCTTTCTGATTTTACACAGTTTCACTATGTTTAAATAATGAATTATAATGCAGAAGTTAATCATTATGTACAGCCTAATGATTCCGGTGTCCCATCTGCAAGTTGAGCATCTGGAAGATCAGGCTTAGGTCGTCATTATGCTAGTCCCATTGAACAAGGGAAAAAAAGGGATTTTGACTTAATAGTTAGCATAAAAAAGAAAAACAAACAAACAAAACAAAACAAACAAAAAAACACCTCAATCCACACATAAAATCAAACTCTGAAAAATGTCAGATCTGATCTGGACAAGACTAAATAAACCAAGAAGTGGGTTAACTGCTGATATAGTTGCTTAACTGGGAAAAACATCTATTTGCAAATCCCCAAACTAAGGTGTAACCTGCTAATAGCCATAACCATAGCACTTCACAAATACCAGACTGATAGCTGACACGGGAAGGGCACACTACAGAAAACAATTACTCTAGGACTGAAGCACATGCAGGTAAATTCCTCAGCACTGACTAACTACAACTATCCTACAATAAAAGGACATAAAAAAACCCCACACTGGGACATTTTAAGTATTGGGATTAAATGTGTTCATGTAATTACTTAAAAAAATGTTTTTTATAAGCACCTTTAGCTCTTTCATCAGACAGCAAATGCTAGTTTGCTCTGCAAACAAGAATAACAGCACCAGTTCTCCCGCCTCCATCATGAAATATTCACAGAATCACAGAATGATTGAAGTTGAAAGGGACCACTGGAGGTCATCTAGTCCAACCTTCCTGCTTGATCAGGGTCCCCTAGTAAACATGTTACTCAGGATTGTGTCCAGATGGCTTTTGAGTATCTACAGAGAAGGAGACACCACAGCTTCTCCGCGCAACCTGTATTCTCACATTATGCAATAGCTGGACAAGCAAACACCGAAGGGGAGAAATAAAGTAATGCTGAAGGCAAAAATACCTTATAGGGTTGCTGGTAGCTCTGTTCTGGATGAGAATTTATGTTGTAGAAAAAACCAAACAAACCCAAACCAAACAAACATCACCCCCTCTCTCCCACCCCCCAAAAAAACAAACACCAAAAACCAAAATCAAACAAACAGATCATCACAACTGCCCCAAAAAACAACAACAACAAACCAAAAACCAACAAAACCAAACAAAAACAAAACAAAAAAAACCAAACCCACAAACAAACAAACAAAAACCAACAAAAAAAAACAAACCAGAAGGGGTTGAAGTATTTTCCTTTTCTCTTAGGCTGAAGACATTTTCTGCAGATTGGCATTTCACACCAACAGCATGCACCTACTGACAAAACAACTAATGCAGTCGGCAGTAAATCTGAGAACACAAGGGAAGATTCCAGGCTCTGGTGAAGCCAAGGGCAATACTGTCATAGAGCCAAGATTTCTTCCCTGACTCCTGTGAACTTAAAAGACAAGGTAACAAACAAATTTTTCCTTGGTGTTCTCTTAATCTGGAGATCTAAATTAACCCAAGCGTCTCTGGTGTTTACTGAGGTAGTGTTATTAGCTGTTTACGTCACACAAAGCCTGCGCTTAACCAGCTATAGACCAATTCTGCTGACTTACATCACCTACATTTGTCAACTGCTGTCATCTGCCATTCATATAACCACTACCACATTCCCACGGAGGCTCAAGAGCGCCCATGCAAAGACACTTTTGCATTAAGAAAATCAGTCACCTAAGTCAAAGGAAATGCACAGCCTGGGGAACAACTGACAGCTTCAAAGGGGCATATTTCCTCACATGCCCCTGCCTTTCCACCTAACTGACTTGAAAATGCAGTGGGTACGTCACTGCCTGCACACGTTCCAGTTCAGCCTCCCTGAACTTCTTCGGGCTGCACTCACAATGCGGTACAGAGCCTGGATAGAGACCAGCTGTTACATCTCTTAAACTACTCCTCAGTCAGGCAACACATGTTTTTCTGATACAATTGGCTCATTATAATGGCAGGAATTATCTACAAGGATGTAAAGTTTTAAATCACATATCACTTCTATGTGAGGTGGAGAGAAAACACAGCCAAAATTAACTGCTATGCTTTTTTCACAGCTTAGTTTTTTATTGACGTTGTGTCAGTCCAGCTGAGTGAGTAAGTGAGTTGGTGTGTGATATAATCTCTTAGAGTGAAAAACCACTTTTGGTTTTTGAATAAACCCAAGTATTGAGATCCACTATGGGTGGTTTACTCTGTCACACTTATGACACCCTCCAACCTAACACGTTCAACACAGCTGCCACACACAAGAGTACCCTATGAGGTGAGATGTTACTGTACCATTTCACAGATGGAAACACTGATGGTCTCAGCAGCATCTATCTTTCAAACGTAGCCTCCAACAGACAGTGCCAAACTCAACAAGACATGAGGATCCAACACCACTGCTCCCATTTTAAAACTTTGTACATGCTTCTTCAAGACTGCAGAGTAAACCTGTGGCAGGAAACCTGCATCAAGGGAAGTTTAGACTGGCCATTAGGAAACATTTCTTGACTGAGAGGGTGGTGAAACAGTGGAAAGGTTTTCTAGACAGGCAGTTGATGCCCCAGGCCTGTCAGTGTTTAAGAGCGTTTTGGTGCCCTTAATAAGGTGCTTTAACTTTTGCTCAGCCTCGAAGTGGTCAGGCAGTTAGACCAGGTGATGTTGTGGGTCCCTTCCAACTGAAGTATCTATTCTATTCTTATTGTTACTATCATCATCAATAACTGCAAGGGGAGCAGCATGTAGCCTTATGTAAAGTGTTTCTAGGATTCCCTGGTGACAGGCACTCTATCTACTAAGTATAACAGTAAGTCCCCCAGCACAAGTTATCACACATGGGTCTCTCATTCAGCTTGTGCTCCCAAGTATTACTGTCACATTTCTCAAAAGGCTTTCTGCATAACACAACTTTAACAGCAATTACTTCACCTTTTAATACCTCTAAACAAACACTAATCAAGAGCAAACCAAGAAAGCCACGGCTTGATACCTGAGTTCAATTCAAATTACAATCTCCTGATTCTCCCTCTTTCCTGCTATTTCTCAGTTTCTTCCAGTATGTTTTATCATGCACCTTGTTCAGTGAGACTGCCCCATAATTCTCAACCTGTTACAGTCAGAGCAGAAATTCCCTTGAAATCCCTTCATATGAAGGACTTCATACCAAGCCCGTTTTAAGTGTAACATGGAAAAGAAGCTTGTGAGATATATATATATATATCTGTTCATATACAGATATGAAAAGTCAGTTCTGCTAAAGGGAAACAAATTATTCCACATCCTCTTTAAAATCAATGCACTGTCGTTGGAATACAATTAAGCTGTGGGCATAGACACATTAAAGATTATTTATTAAACTGTCATGTGGTGTCAGTGAGAATGTCTTTCCTGGTCAGGCCTACTGTCCTTATCTCAACATTGAGGTGGGGCCACTTCAGATACCTGAAATGAAATTCCCCAGGGCTCACAACTCAGAGTAAATTTTTTGTTAAGCAGGCAGTACCATCCTGTGATGCAGTTCATTTAGCAACACAGGAACACATTACCATAAGCAACAGTTTGTGCTACTTTCAGTCTATGAAGCAGTGAATCCAACAGCAATGCATAACAGATAGCAGGTTGCAGAGCCATCAGTTCTTGTGGAAGGCAAGAACTGACTTCAAGCTCCAGCTCTAGAGAAGAGTGTGTAAGGAGAGATCCTTAGCTAAGTTTAAAAGACTCCATTTCTTTAAAATTATGTCAGTTGTGCATACAACAAACAATAGAGAACAAAAAAGAAACATAAATTTTCAAACAAAAGAACAAAACTGTAAGCATCAACAATTTAAGTTGATGCTTACAATACTGCAGGTAGTCACGGAAATATTGTTATGAGAAAAGTCTTCATTCCTAAATGTATATGCCAATATCAGCCTCAGGCAATGGAATTGCATTTCAGACCAAAACTTAAGCAAAATTCAAGGATGCATAGCTTGGGGCCTATGACTTAATCAACATCAGGCTCAGTTTTGAAGTTTAAACACTGCATTTTAAACACTTTTCAGTTTTTCTCATGTCATTTCAGAGTACTTTAATCAATATTAACTGAAGGCACAAATCCTACCATTAACTTGTTTTCAGAGCAGACTAGCATGATCAAAAGAGACCTTGAACACCTGTTTGGATTTTTTAATTTCACAGAACAGTAGCTTGAAGAAGCTGAGACATTACTGACCATCAGTAAGCACTACCCTAAGAGGTATTTTCCTTCAAGAAGAAAAGTATTCTACTTCCTAAACTTCAAAGACCGTAAGAAGATTTTCAGCCAGACTCAAAATAGTATTTAGAAACCTGGTATTTATTCCTGTTGATTTCAGATGCCTCAATACCTTTGCCTTCATATAGAAACTGTGCCAAGTTAAAAGCTGCCTTGCCAGTTATACCCTCTGTTAACAATCCTGGATGGGAGCCCCTGGTGGTCTAGTGGTTAAGGACACGGCACTGTAACTGCCGAGGCCCGGGTTTGATTCCCGGTCGGGGAAACTCCCCGGGCAGGTGGAGCCCGTTAGCCCTGTAAGGCGATCCACCTACGTCCTGAGGACCTCGCTGCCACTGTCCAAGCTCGCTTGGCCCCGGCAGACGAACCTTAGGATTAAAGGGTGGGCTCAGTTCTGCGCGCACTGTGTCCCACCTAAAATAAATCCAATGCGCAGGCTGGAAGGCGTACAAAGACCTTCCACAGTTCTTCGTTCGCGAAGTCTGGCCATTATATTATTATAACAATCCTGGAGCTCAAGATTTCTTCCTATAACAATGTGGCTTTTTCCTTGCACAGGGGTAAATTATCAGGATTCACATTTTGTCTACGATCCTTAAATAGACATAACCAATCCAGTTGTAAAGGGACTCTTTCTAAGGATGCCATAGCACCTGTATATATGGTAGAAGAAGCTTGCCAGGACGGGTTGAAGCTGTATCACAAAACCCCATCTACAGCTGACAAGGACTAACAGTTAAAAAAACCCAAAAAACAACAAATAATCCAAAACAAGATTCAGTGTCTTGTCATTGCTACAAATGATCTGGGATTTGTCCTACCAGCGACGTCAAGGAATACATTATTCTGAGTCAGGATAAGTGATCATTGCTTTTGCTTGGTTTCAAGGGAATTATGCTTACATGATGGCATTCAGTAAGTCTTGAAACTGTTGGCCAATTCAAAATGAAATAGATCTAAAGACACTAACTGAGATCATAGCCCATCTGTACTTGGTGTTCTTGCGCAAAGGCGTGCCTGGCAGAACAAAGACAGGAGTTGTGCCCTGGAGATGCAGGGACATAAAAACAAAGCACTTTGTGACCAGCCAAACGCAGGAAATCAGATCTCCTACAGATTCGTGTTCCTTGGCTGTTTAAAAGTTTACACTGAACTGTACAAAGATTTTTTTCTTTCCATGTTCAAAACACAATGTATCAAATCAGAGTTATTTGTATTCTTTGAAGTTTTAAGGGAGATGTCAGTTCAGGGGCATTTGCCCAGAAAATCCTTTTCCCTTTCTCTTTACAGCTTCATTTACACCCAATATCTTAATACCAAAGAGAGTTTGTCCCATATGAACATATTACTCAGTCACTGAGCTAAAAACTGAGGAAAACTGGTAAGTGTCTGATTTTAGACTTGCTTGTTCCTGGCTGGCTTGTTTCTACAAAATTTGCAGGACCTTAATTACCTTGGAGCTGTTCTCCTTCTGTCACATTTGGTGTGAAACTGGGAAATGGCAATAAAATATTATTTAAGGGACAAACACGTGTATATGCATATTAAGGAATGGCAAAACCCCTGTTTCCAACAGAAGCTAGTTATCATTTCGATCTGTGCAGGTGTGTAGCATCCCCTCAGGTAGTGGAATTGCTCTTCAAAGTCATGTGGATGCAGGTACAGACACATTCTGAGGCTGAGCATCCACCAGTGTAGAAAGCAGATTTTAGGATGATTTGCAAGGCACAGATAAGCAGAGGAGCACAAAAAAGGGCTTACTCCCAAGGAAAAGCTAGCCATTCTTTTTAGTGAGGTTAGTGCACAAAGGCCACACAGAGCACCTGTGCACCAGTAACAGACTTGGAAGCACGGCAGAAGTCTTGACTAAGATGAGAGGGAAAGAAGGAGCAGTGAAATACATGTCTGAAGGAAAGAACTGAAACTATGAGAAGAAACACAGGAAGAAAGTTAAGCACCGCAGTACTGCACCCTGAATGGTAGCTTATTCCTTGGAAATTTGAGAGGACTCCGGATCTGATGATTCACAAGCAATGGTGCCCTGGGTGTAGGGGAAAGCTGGTTTTATAGAGAGACCATCAGCTTTGTCAGACTATTTCCTGACAGCTTGTTTGTAGAGAACAATGTTGCTGTGACTCACCAAAAGATGTTTGTTTCTAGTGGAAAAAAAAGTCACCACGGGACTGATTGCATTAAGTTACATTTCCTTGAGATCCAACTGGCTTACACACTTGGAATCACTTGGCAGCCACAGAGACCGTGCCAAGCTGATGTGCATTTCAACATCGGATTTGAGATATTTTTAGGAAAACAAGGAAAACACTTGGAGGTAACCAATCAGCTTTTAAAGTTTTGTAGTATTTTTTAAATTCTTTCCCCAGAAAACAAGCACTGCATACAAAGATTTTCAAATTACACACAGCATGCCAACAGCCTAAAAGTAACATCCAAAAGTATCAGCAAGGAGCTGGTAAGAGTGGCATAGTGATATGATTTTTCATTAATGATTCAAAATAGCCAGGCTTACATGCGAGACAAAGAAGAAGGCAGGCATCCTGCTTGGATTAACCTGCAAAATAAAGCAGTCTTGCAACCATCATTTTCACAATTAGTCATCATATACATGCATAATTCCTGAAGATTTAATCTGTTAACCTATTTGAATAGACCTATTTCTAAGAATAAAATTTTCCTGGACTCACACAGGCCAAATCAATAGGGATTTGGGAATAAAAGAGATTTGGGAATAAAAGCGATGGCAGAAACAAGTGTATGAGAAACCAAAGCCTTACGACACATAAGGGCGGGGGGGACTTTACATACAGAATTTGCACAGTATCTAAAAATGAGAGTAGAGGGCCTTATAATAGAAAACTGGGAAACTTTCTTACAGTTTAGGAAAAAAACCCATGTGACAAGGTCAGACCTGCTTACAGGGAATCAGAGCCAAGATAGGATATATGTAATAGATTTTAAGGGGGGCGAGAGGTGGGAAGGGAGAAGAGGAACAGAGACCTTGCAAACCGCAGTAGCGTCCTGGCAATGGGGACCTAGAGATGAAGAAATGTGACAGTAACGCTGAGCAACCGGCTTTGGCAAGAGCCCGATATCTGTCTGGGGAGAAAAAGTTGTAGAATTGCAGCTGAACGCTGAACGAGGCTGGCACTCGTTGGCAGATGCGATTCTTTTTTTTTTTAAGAAGCTAAATAAAAGGGTTTACCCGTTTAGCTTATATTATTTAGGGAGATATGCTGCAGTTACTGCAGCTACGCTATTACTTGTATCAGGAGTAGACAGGGAGGTCTCGGACTATCCAGGGAGCTGTCCTGGCAAGGACAAGCCTTGCCGCCGCTCTGACACTGTTACCCGGGGGGCCGAGCGGGGACCGGGCTCCCGTTTGGCCCCGCCGTGCCGGTCCCGGG